>CM055956.1:35593570-36001810 GCA_029490685.1 Schizonepeta tenuifolia
TAAGGATCACTTCCTGATTTGCCGCATTATATAGGTATTTGACTTGGATGAGATCAACGGCTGGGGTTAAATGGCGCGAATCCATCAACGGCTAAGATTACGCGACTGTTGGGTAATTTTGACTGACGCTCCACGCGCGCGAGTGAGAAGGTGAATAGTTTAATGTGTCAGCCCAGTCGCACTATAAAGTAAGGCTATAGGAGTTCAGCCAGACTTTACATTAAATGTGACATGATGGCTTGTTTAGTTTAGCTGACATGTTCAGGAATGTTTGAATTTATTTCAAACATTCTCATTTAATATCATAACACCTTCAGTCATAAATGTTACCTGCCAGCTGATGTCGAGATCAGCTGTATACCTCAAGTGAGTTCCTCAGTTGCCGCATACCATCACCTGACTCGAGTTCGTCTGTTCAGCTGACGTCTGATTCCTTTGGTTGGCAATCTGCATCTGATCGGCATACCATCAGCTGACTCGAGTTCGTCTGTTCAGCTGACGTCTGATGTCATCAGTTGGCGATCTGCATCTGACATTCCCCCTTTATCTGAGCTTCCCCCTCAGATGGATATCTGTCTCTTTACCTCAGCTGGTTCCTTCAGGTGGATCTAACAATCCAAGTAAATCACATAGCATTTTGAACCGTGCTTCGGCTAGAGGTTTAGTGAAGATATCAGCCCTCTGAATCTCAGTTGGGATCTTCTCCATGGACACATCCTTCTTCTCAATATGATCTCGGATGAAATGATGACGAATGTCGATATGCTTTGTCCGAGAGTGGTGAACAGGATTCAAAGAGATAGCTATAGCACTCGAGCTATCACAATGAATGGGAACTTGTCCAGTTGCAACTTCATAATCTCTCAGCTGTTGCTTCAGCCACAACACTTGCATGCAACAGCTTCCGGCAGCCATATACTCTGACTCGGTTGTAGAAGTAGCAACACATGCTTGTTTCTTGGAGAACCATGAAACCAGCTTGCTTCCCATGAACTGACAGTGTCCAGAAGTAGACTTCCTGTCCAACCGATCTCCTACTAGATCCGCATTTGAGTATCCAGTCAGTTGGATATTGTCGTCAGTTGGATACCACAATCCAACATTAACAGTTCCCTTCAGATACTTGATGATGTTCTTTGCTGCCAACATGTGTGCTTCTCTTGGTTGAACTTGGAATCGAGCATATACTCCAACTGCATATGATATGTCTGGCCGGCTGGCAGTTAGGTATAGCAGCGAACCGATGATCCCTCTATACTTGCTGGCATCCACGAGCTTTCCTTCATATCCAGGTTCAATCTTCCAGTTAGTATTCATTTAGATCCTTGTAGTCTTACTTGTCTGCAATCCGAACTTGGTGATGAGCTCCTTTGTATACTTAGACTGATTGATGAAAATCCCTTCTGGTGACTGCTTCACTTATAATCCAAGGAAATAATTCATCTCGCCCATCATTGACATCTCGAACTTCTCCTTCATAAGATCTGAGAATTTCTTACACAGCTCCTCTGACATGGAACCGAATATGATGTCATCCACGTAGATTTGCACTACAAGTATATCATCTCCAACTTTGATGGTGAACAGGGTTTTGTCAACTGATCCTCGTTTTAATCCCGAGTTCAGAAGAAAACCACAAAGAGTGTCATACCATGCCCTTGGTGCTTGCTTTAGTCCATAGATAGCTTTCTTCAACTTGTACACTCTTCCATCTCCAGTTTCAAAACCAGGAGTCTGTTCAACATACACATCTTCCTTGATATCTCCGTTGAGGAATGCACACTTCACATCCATCTAGTACACTTTGAACTTGTGATGTGCGGCATAAGCTAGAAAGATTCGGATGGCTTCCAGCCTTGCAACTGGCGCGAAAGAGTCTTCAAAGTCGATTCCTTCTTGTTGGCAGTATCCGTGAGCTACCAACCTTGCTTTATTCCTCACAATGAATCCAATGGCGTCTCTCTTGTTTTTGAAAATCCACTTCAATCTAATCACCTTGACACCATTTGGTCTTTCTACCAACTCCCATACACAGTTGCATAGAAACTCATTCAGTTCTTCTTGCATGGCTGTTGTCCAGTGGACACAGTTGAGAGCTTCCCCAACATTCTTCGGTTCTGGCACATCAGCTACAAAGCAAGAAATCATGGCAACATCTCCAGCTTGCTCGAATTCCTCTAGAACTGCCAACTCCTCAGCATATTAGGCATAAGTGTTGGAATTTTCTTCGGTTGATTCTGGATTTGCAACTCGGCTTCTTGTACGCACACCCTCGGTTGGATCGCCGATGATGTTGTCAGTGGAATGAACTTCATACCATCTCTGGTTGTGTCTTCCTTCTTCTTCCAATTGTGGCTGTTCCGTAATCTGAGTTAGATTTTTTAGAGCTGGAGATTGATCAGTTGTTGAGTCTGGATCCTCAACATTGACATTAGTCTGAACTGGACTCGGTTGGGCTCTGGATGCTGATGCAGTTCGAGGAGCATCAACTGAAGTTCCCCCTTGGGATGAGCTGGGGTCTTCGCATTCATCTTCAGAGGAGTATGGATCCTCATCCTCAGTTGCCCAAACCAGTGGTTCAGCTAGGTTCTTTTCCCTTAGAGCTTGCGATCTGGTGAGAACAGGTGGAGCAGCTGGATATGCTTGTTGTCCTTTAGCCTGTTCCCTGCACTCAAAGGTAGATTCATCAAAACTAACATGAGGTGTTATTTCCACAACACGAGAGCTGTTGTTGAAAACTCTATATGCCTTGATCCGAGCAGCATATCCAAGAAATATGCCCTTCGAAGCTTTGGCATCAAAAGTTTTCAACTGAGTCTTCCCATTGTTGTGAATATAACACTTAGAACCAAAAATGCGAAAATAAGAAATCTCCGGCTTCCCGCGTCTCCATAGCTCATATGGTGTCTTTCCCAACCGCTTGGTGAGAAGAGACCGGTTCTGAGTGTAACAAGTAGTGTTGATCGCTTCAGCCCAAAATCTCTTTGGCAAAGCTGAGCTTGCTAACATGGATGTGGCTGCATCCTTCAGCGTTCTGTTCCTTCTCTCAGCTACTCCATTCTGTTGCGGAGTACGCGCGACTAATGTCTGATGGGTAATTCCATTCTTCTCGCAATATTCGATGATGGTTTCATTTAGAAACTCAGTTCCACGATCTGATCGGATAGACATGATCTTCATCTCTTGTTGGTTCGATATCCGATCCATCAGCTTGGGCAGCTCATCTTGGGTTTCACTCTTGTGGCGCATGAAGATGGTCCACGTATATCTTGAGTAGTCATCAGTTACAACCAGGGTATACTTGTTCCCGTTCATGCTCTTTGGTGTAACTGGCCCGAAGAGATCCACATGGATCAGCTGTAACACTCGGTCGGTTGAGGGAGTTGACTTCAACCGGAAGGAGGATCTAGCGAGCTTTCCCAGGCTGCATGCACTGCAGATGTGTATTGTTGAAAACACTCAGTTTGGTATGCCTCTTGCAAGTTCTTGTCTGGCGAGTCGGTTCATCGTCTTGAAGTTCAGATGGTTGAGCCTTTTGTGCCATAGCCAGCTCACATCAGAACTGCTCTTTGATAACGGGCAGGTGTCAGGGAGGCTGCTGTTCCAGTCAGCGTAGTAGACATTCCCTGTTGGTGATCAATTTCCCAACAATATCACATGCTTTGATCTGACATCTTTAACCCTGCAACCCTGTGCATCAAATTTGACAGAGAAACCATTATCACAGAATTGGCTGATGGAGAGCAAGTTATGCTTCAATCCATCAACATAAGAGACATTAGAAATTGAAACATTATTGGTTTCAAGGGTACCGTAACCTCTGGTGTAACCTTTTGAGTTATCACCAAAAGTAACTGATGGACCTTCTTTCTCCACGAAACTTCCAAGCAAATTCTTTAGATTTGTCATGTGTTTCGAGCATCCACTGTCCATTACCCATATTGTTGCAGACGCTTTCTTTTTCCTCAGCTGTTTCTCCTGTACCTGCAAGGAGAAACTCGCTTAGGTCCCCAATTTCAGTTGGGTCCTGGAGGGTTAGAACCAGTTCCCCCTGGAACTGTACGTCGCTTTTCCCTAAACTCGGATGGATTTATCATTCCAGATCACTTTTCCTTGATCATCAACTATAACAACACATCGGTTATCCTTAGGCTTGTTGTTAGTAGGGATGTTCTGTTTCTTGGGAGGAGTTGGATTTCTCCCATTCTGATCTTTCGGAGGAGAGGCTTTCCCCCTGTTTTGATGGCGATTCTTATCCTGTTGAATTTGTCTGTTAGGTCGGACGCCATGTTGGAATCTTTGTGGCTGATTCTGATTCCAACTCCCTGAGGGTTGTCTGTAGCTGTTCATGCCCTATTGATGATTCATATTATGGCATGAATATCTCCAGTTGTTCGACCTGTTCCTTATCGGTTGACTCGGTTGGAACCTTTGGTTGAACTGGGGATGGAACCGCTGTTGATTCAGATGATTGAACCCTTGTCGGTTCTGAGGTAGTTGTATTGGTCGGTTGAACTTGCCGAGAGGTGGAGGTTGGATTAGCTTCTGGAGACTCAGCTGTGACAACTATGATTTCTACAGCTTTGATGAAGGTTGCTGGTGGAATTCCAGTATCCTTGATAACATCATAACCGAGTCCTGACACGTCATCCATCTGTCTACTATAACTGATAAGGTTCTCGATGATCTTGGATGACTGATACAGCTTGATTAGGTTGTCCTTCTCAGTTTGCAACTCCTTGAGGAGGACAGTTATCTGCTCGGTTTGTCCATCTGACTTCTTTATCAACTGCTCGATCTGAGCCTCTTGATTTTTCAACTGATCTTGTTGTTCCTTGATCTGCTTTGTCAACTCTTTATCAGTTGGAGCCTTAGCATCGTTCAGTTGACTCTTGAGATTCTCAATCTCCTCGGTTTGGCTCTTGATCAGATCGTCCTTTTTGGTTAAGGAATCTCCATGTTTGGCGAACTGAGCTTGAAGACTCTTAAACTCAACCGATTGGTGATGCAGTTCCTCACTGAGTTCTTGAAAATCACTCCAGGAGGGTTCCAACTCTTCGTCCAGAGATTCCTGCATGTTAGAGGTATTGGAAGAATTTAACTGAGCAGGATTAGATTGTACCTCAATATCATCTTGGTCGGTTCCAAGTGCCATGAGGCATTGATCTTGACTGATGATGTTGTTGGTAGAAGTCATCTCATCTTCATCTTCGGTGTCAGTGAAGATATCCATATCGTCAGCTGCTTCTTCTGCAACCATGGCCTTGTTCTTTCCAGCTTGTTTGGCCCTTAACGCATCTCTCTCTTTCTTTGAGAGGTCTGGACAGTCAGCTTTGAAGTGTCCTTCCTTGCCGCATTCAAAGCAACCGTTGGTGACAGGCTTTGAACTGTCTCGAGTTCGGTTTGATTTGTAGAAACGTTTGTATTTCCCGAACCGAGTGTCCATGTCGGCTAGTTTCTTTGACAAGGCTGCAATGTTCTGGTGCAGTTCCTCTCTGTTTGGCTCCTTTGCATTCGTGTTAGCCGATCTGGTTGGCCTCGATGTTCTTGGTTTTGAGTAGTCAGCTCAGAGAGCAACTGACTTTGAGGCTGAACCAACATCCTCAAGTCGACTCGTCTGAACCGAGGACTGAGATCTTCTTCGATTCACCTTATACTCATTTCCCTTTAATATTGAGAACAGTCTTTCAGTTCCCATTTCACCAAGGTCAGCTCGGCTCTCGTGGATATTGGTGAAAGTATTCCACTCAGCCGGTAGAGCTTGTAACACTTTGAGATTGATTTCTCTTAGTGTGTATTTTCCTCTTCGGATGGACTGGATTCTTCTGAGAATGTCCATAAACTGGAGCTCTAGCTGATCAATTGTTTCATCTGTCTTCAGACAAAAATTGTCGAAGTCTTGGCATGCATGTGAGAACTTGTTTTCCTTCGTCTCGTCGCTTCCTTCACTCAGCGATGCCAGGATGTCCCACATCTCTTTTGCAGTCTCACACTCCTCTATCCAAGGCAGATAATCTTGTCCAACTGTGGACATTATTGTGCTCTGAGCCCAGATGTCTAACTGGCTCACCTTGGCTTCCTCCAGAGTGTAGTCTTCCGGCTGCTTCTCCACAAACTCCATAACAGTATCCCCATCATTGGGATTTGTGGGAGTGCAAGCTATTCTTTCTTTAATGACGATCGGTCCGGAAGAGAGAACTTGTTGCATCCTGTGATGCTTTGACAGAAGGATCTTCTTCATCCGCGTTCTCCATGATGTATAATTGACTACTGAGAACATGACTACTATCTTGTCCTTGACGTCCATCTGTACACAACAACAAAACAAATATGCAAGCAGATATGCACTAGCGTGAAAAGATCTGTTCAGTTGACCACTGAAGAAACTTTCTCGAATTCACACCTTGTGAAACAGAGTCAGCAGTCTTTTGAACCACTGCTCTGATACCACTTGATGGTCCCGATATGAGTTACTGGTGTATAGAGGGGGGGGGGGGAATACACCAGTTAGGTTTTTTCAACTTTGAAAACTTAACACTCGAAAATCACTTCAACTGAGTAAAGAAAGGCTCAGCTGAAATCACAACTGAGTATGAGAACTCAGCTGTGAGAGTGGTGCTGTGCGGAATGTGGTGGAAATTATACTCGAAAAAACAACTCACACTTTTATGCTCGGTTGGTCAAGACCAAAATAGTTGAGAATGTAAATATGCAGTTTGTATGCCGGTTAGTTTGGTCAGTTGGAAATGCAATAAGTAACTGAACAGAAATAAACACAGACACACAAAATTTAACGTGGTTCGGAGAAAACCCTCCTACGTCCACGGGGAGTTGTGAGTCTACCACAACTCTGTCCAAGTTCTTCTGGACAAACCACTCAGCTTAGCGCGGGCTGAGCAACCGTTATGGATAAGTTTGCGGGTACTTATCAACCTTACAGTTTAGTTTACGGGTACTAAACGACCTAACTACTCAGTTGCAGAAAGAGTAGAATCCTAAACCTTTTCAGGTGAAAGAAAAAATATGTTTCCAACTAAAAGCTCGAACGGAAGGTGAGCTACGATCTAACTCTCTACGAACTCTCACTAAGTGATGTTCTCAAGGTTCGATCTAAAGACACAAAAAACTATCTAACTCTAGAACTCTCAACAAGTGATGTTCTAAGAGATTCAGTTCAGCTCGGGAAGAATATTGCTCTTTTCTTTTCGCTCTCAGATTTCTTCTCGCGTGTGTGTCTTGTATTTCTTCGAATGAATGAGGGCCTCTATTTATAGGCGGAGAGTATCAACTAGTCGTTGGAGGAGCTGTTGATCTCTGATCGTTGAAAGCGATGGCTTGTCTCTCATCTCTGCAGACTTTCTCGATATGGCATCTGTGCTCTTTTGCTTTCCATCTGAGACAACCTTGTGTTGGGCCAAATGGGGTAATGACTGAATGGTCAAACCCTCACGTGACTTCCTTTTTGAAATTTAAATCTTAACAACAGACTTCCAGCAAGGAGTGGTCGGTTAAGACTTTCGATCTTCAGCTAGCTTGTTCTTCAGCCAATGTTCTATCTGACAACTAACAGTTGAACTCTCAGCTGACTTTTTCTTCAAGCTGTTGATCTTCTTGGTTGAGTTCTACAACTGATGTTCTGAAACTGAACACTCAGTTGTCTTCCTTGTATCTGGTCAGTTGGGTTCGAACGCTCAGATGGCTTTCTTTCATCTGATGTTCTCTTTCCCTTTACTGCTTCTCATCTGATGAACGCTCAGTTGTTTTCCTTACAACTGATGTTCTATCTCTTGAACGTGACTTCCCCCTTTTTGCATCTGATCATATAAGCTCTCAGTTGTATTTCTTGACAACTGATGTTCTGTCTGAGTGATGCCTTGTTGCCATCTTCAGCTGGAGACCTGTAAAGATAAAATCTTAACTTTGCTCAAACAGCGAGCCTAACTACTAACATTAGGTTCTGGCAATATCTACTCTGTAGGGGTCAGTCGGTTTTGGAATTCATCAAAACTCTTACTAATAAATTTTCCAACAGTTCCAAGTGTAGCTTATGGTGAAGAAATTGATGATAATGATGATATCAGCCATTTTAATGTTCACCATCAATATTTTAGCAACGGAATGCCACCACTAGATGTCAATGATGAAATTGTTCAATCCTATATACGTAAAGATTGTGATGGAACTTGAGTAGATAATGATGAAATTGATTAATGATTTGGTAATTTTGATAGGTTTCTAAATGATACTTTGCATTTTGTTTGACATTTATGTATTCTTATGAATGATTTCGACCTTATAAATCTTATATTTGTTATATTGCAGGTTACCACTAAACATGACATCGTCTGAGGTTGGTGGTTTTAGTACTATGGAGCAAAATTCTGGTCGATCAAAATCTTCAAGAGCCCCCAAAGGAAAAGTGTTTCTTGATAGATTATCCGTGCTAAGACACAAAGGAATTAAGAAAGATGTTAGTTTTGATGTTTGTGGCTAGCCTATTGGGCCAGAGCATGTCGAGTTTGAAAGTTACTAAGGTGTGCTTGCAAGAAGGGGTATTGGAGTTAAGTATGAGCAATGGAAGAATGTGCCAGAAGAGGCGAAAGATTTGCTATGGGATATGATGAAAGTAAGTATTTGTGATATTCTTTCATTAATGTTATTATTAATTGAACTAAACTATCTTTTAATTCATGATAATTTTTGTAGTCGCATTTTAACGTTGACGATACAAGGAAAAAAAATCATTGAGTTCAGCAAATGCAAAGTGGTGTCAATGGAAGTCAACCCTCTATATAAAGCACATTGCTCTATATGAGGATGCACCCAAGATACTTGATACTCCTCCACTAAATGAAGCAATTCCACTAGATGAGTGGAAGGATTTTGTAATTCTTCGTTTATCTGAAGCATCTCAGGTAAGACAAGTTTAATTTTTGTTTTGCTTATTTTTTATCATTATACATATCTGTGTAATTAATAAATCCAAATATTTTTTGATTACATATATTTTCTAAAAAAAAGTGAAGAGTTATGTTGGATTACGTGAAGAAATGGTGATATATCAATTATTTGTGTACTTTGCAGCATGTTATATATTTGTTGTGATACTAATAATTTATTATTTTTTAGAAGGATCAATTGACTGGAAACCCGCAAGTGGATAGAGCACTTTTGGAAGAAAGCAAGAGAAAACAAGGAAAGGCGGTTTGATGGTGAGAGGTTGACAAGAGCAATTATGAGGATTGTAAGAATCAATAACTTAATCCACTATTAATATGCTTTCAAAATTCAAATTTATTGGTATTGACCTATTTGGTTTAAATGCACTATAGGATGAGTACATACGACAAAAGATTGAAGATGAGCATTTTGAAAATGGGAGTGATGATATTCTCATGCAAGCACTTGAAACACCATAACATTCTTGTCGTGTGAGGGGTGTCGGTCGGTATCATTCCAATACTTTTCTACACTCTCAACAAAGGAACGCGTGGTGGAGTGTATAATAGTATTGTGCAGGAGATGAAAAGTTTGTTTTCTCAACAAATAGCTGAAATGAACTCAAAGATCTTAGAGCTCCAACAACGAATGATGACAAAAGAACTTGAAGCGATGGACAGTTGTTCAGTAAAGAATCAAATGGCGGATGATGTTGATGATGTGGAAGAAGTTCTCCGTGACAATGTACCGATTTTCAAAGTACAAAAAACAAAGGTACGTATGCGATATTGTAATTAATTATTTGTCTTGTGGTTCTTTACTATTCAAAACTCAATCTTTCAGGTAAAAAGTTATCTAAGTAAGCCGGTCAAGTAGGATGCAATAAATGTGCCTAAGCAATTGAAGAATTTGCACAAATATGCTAGGCATGCTCTCATCGTTTGTATTAACATTCAAATAAAAGTGGATAATGATGTCTTTGGCCATTAGCACGTCATTTATCTCTTCTTTGACGACATCAATCACATATGTGCATTGGAGGCTATCGCGACATCATGTATATGTATCTACATATGGTGAGGTTTTGTTTACTCGAATTCAAGTGTTTATATATGCTTAAGAATTTAATATATTAAATTTTTCTTTGAGATTTTGTAGCAACTTGTATAAGGAATGCGAGAGTCCAAACCTTCTTCCTGGAGTTCGATTTGTTAATCCATACAAAATATTACACAATCCAAATGTTGGTCCACAAGAAAAGGCAAATATTATACACAAAAGGATTCTTGGTACATTGCCTAATCAACTTTTCTTTTTGCCATGTAACATTTGGTAGGTGAAAATTAATACTTCCTCCGTCCCCCACTTAGTATGGTGCGGAGCCTGTGTGCAGGTTTTAAGAAAATATAGATAAATATTTGGTAGAGATAGTTTAAGTGGGAGAAGATACCCATTTAAGATGTGTTGTTAATTTCTTAGTAGATGAAAAAACTTTATAGGAGTAAATATATTGAACTTTTAAGGGTAAACAGGTAAAAGATATTTCCTTAAAAAGAAACACCATACTAACATGGGACGGCTACAAAAAGAAAGTAGCCATATGTTACAGCCCCAAATCCCGAGGGACGGCAGAAGCCGGGGTGCGACCGGGATTGAATTAAAGAAGCGGGGAAGAAAGGGACTGACTGAATAAACATATATACACGACTACATAATTTCTATGAACAAGACCTCGATTATATAATATATATAAGAAAAGAGTTGATCTCGGAAGATCACTCGAAAAAATATTCAAAAAGAAATCTAAGTTATTAACAGAACTTAGACTGCAGTGATATAATTACATAACATCAAAAGTGTTCAAGCGTCTAGAGTTTGGCAGCGGAAAAAGTGAGACATAATACAAGTCTTCTCCTAAAGACGACTTCCACTCCTAACTCAACCCTCCTCCGCTCTCGTCGCTTCAACCTGCACATTTAGAAACATATGCAGGGCTAAGTACGATAGTACTTAGTGGGCACGTTGCCGAAAACATAATCATAATATGGATAAACAGGCATCTCATTTTTATAGCGCAACGGGGTTTTCATTTAAAAGAGCCCGTGCCTATTAAAACATTTTTATCTCATTCAATAAGTAGCTTGCGCGAGCATTTTTCCATAGATGTTACGTTCAAATCTTGACCAGTCATTATCACCGTGGCTGGTCACCCCTCAATAGGATACCACATATACCACAGGCTACAGTGCACTAACTCTGGAAATCACCTAATTGACTAACTCAGAGCCGATCGTTAAGTAGTTAACACCTAAATGGTTAACATACAATTCTGGAAAGCACGACAGCTAACTCAGATGGTACAAGAGAACTCACATAAACATAAAACATTTCATTTATGCCTGATATCACTTTGAAAACACAGTTATCAAAGCTCATAAAGCTCACTTTCGAGTTGTGGAAAAACCCACATATTATTTGTTATAGATAAAAGCCCACCTTTGCTTTACAGAACTAAATAACAAGCTTCTCCTCTTTAGTCTTCCATCCTTTCCTTGTACTGACTTCGACCTTCATTGTACATGAAACATAACCTCAATGAGTCGTTGAGACGACAAAAGAAAACGGAAATCGAAAACAAGTTCGATTTAGTCTTTTACGTTTCAACTTTTAGGCATTTGCACGGTTAACTAATTTCTTTTATTTAATCGGAAACGAGATACGATCATATCTCGTTTTGACACTCAAACTCTGAACTTGACTCTTAGGTCAGTAAAAAAATAGATAGTCGTTAACTCATTACGACTTAAAAGATCGAAAGAAACTAAGTTGAGAAGAAAATAACTTAGAAAACTAAGTTCTGAAAATTCACTGCTCAATGCAGTAGTTTTGGGGACTGCCTAGAACAGAGTATAGGGAAAAATCCCGTTTCTCCGACTCGTTACGACGTTACGAAAATCGATAAATGAAAAATGTATTCGGCTCGTTTTCGTCAAAATCCGACTCGACCATAAATTTCGATATATTTTACTTACTCGGAAAGTAATATTAAAAATATAATTTCCGACAAAATCTCGGGACATCGCAGTCCGAGTTTCGTCCGGAAAATCATAAAAACGAACTTTCTCGGGCGAATTCATATCGTAATTTCGTGAATGTAAAAATCAGACGGTTTTTCGATCTGAGTTCTAGAACTAAAAAGTTATCGTACGCGATAACCCTAAATACAGTAGTCATCTAATTGACTTCCGTAATTTATTTTCGGTAACGGATTTCACCGTTAGTTTTAGAATTCAAATTCATGAATTTAGGCGTGCAAAGCCATTTTTATTTATTAATTTCATTTTTAGAGACAGTTATAATTTCCGGGGTATTACATCCTACCCCCCTTGGAAAAAATTTCGTCCCGAAATTTGCATACCTTCTGCAAAAAGATGAGGATATCTCTCTTTCATCTTCTCCTCGAGCTCCCACGTGGCTTCTTCCTACCCGTGGTGATTCCATAGCACTTTCACAATTGGTATCGATTTGGTTCGTAACTCCTTAACTTTTCTATCGACAATCGATATCGGCTTCTCTTCATAACTTAAGTCAGATTCAAGAATAACGTCTTGTTGACTTATAACGTGCTTAGGATCATAGACGTATTTTCTCAATTGAGAAACATGAAACACGTTATGGACATTTTCTAGACTTGGCGGTAAGGCCAATCTATACGCAACAGGTCCTATTTTCTCGAGGATTTCATAAGGTCCTATGAACCTGGGTCTTAGTTTACCCTTAGCATCGAATCTAATGATTCCTTTAGACGGTGAGATCTTAAGGAAAACCTTATCACCTACTTCAAAACTAAGGTTGGTTCGACGATCATCGGCGTAGGACTTCTGTCGGCTCTGGGCTTCTTTCATTCTATCTCGTATCTGCCGAACTATCTCAATCATCTCATTTACTGCATCTGGGCCTAGGTTCTTTCTCTCACCTACTTCGTCCCAATAAAGTGGTGATCTGCATTTCCTTCCATACAAAGCCTTGTACGGCGCTATTCCTATCGTGGCCTGATAGCTGTTGTTGTAAGCGAATTCGATCCAATAAAGTGGTGATCTGCATTTTCTTCCCAATTCGTGCCACGATCCAATACCACTTTCCTTAACATATCAACTAGTATCTGAATCGTCTTCTCTGACTGTCCATCTGTTTGAGGGTGAAATATCGTACTGAAGTTAAGCTCGGTTCCCAATTCTTTCTGCATAGTGACCCAAAATCTCAAGGTGAATTTAGCGTCTCTATCTGATATTATGACCTTCGCTACTCCATGCAGACGTACAATCTCTCTAACGTACAACTGAGCTAGTCTTTCTGATCCATACGTAGTCTTAACCGGTAGGAAGTGAGCTGATTTTGTAAGTCTGTTGATAATCACCCAAATGGCTGTGTTTCCTCTCCTTGACTTAGGCAAGCCTGTGACAAAGTCCATAGCTATGCCTTCCCATTTCCGCTCTGGAATATCTAATGGCTGCAGCAATCCATACGGTCGTCTGTGTAAAGCTTTAACCTGCTGACATGCCAAGCATCTTTCTACAAATGAGGCAATGTCTCGTTTTAGTCCATTCCACCAGAAGTTCCTCCTCAAATCCTGATACATCTTTGTGCTCCCTGGGTGTGATGTATACGGCGTATCATGAGCCTCACTCATAATGTCATTCTTCAGTTCGTTATCGTCGTCAGGGATACAAATTCTGCCTTCATAAAGGATTGCATTGTCTGGTGCTTCGGAATATCCATCTGGTTTCTCCGTCCTTATCTTTAGTCGAAGTTTCTCCATCGACTCGTCCTTCCTCTGGGCATTGACGATTTTTTCTCGTAAATCTGGTGTAACTTCTAGTGCGGCTATCTGACTTGTTATCATTGCTGGGGTATCGAGTACCTCTATATCCATCTTTTCAAACTCTTGTACTAAGGTTTCCTTCTCTACAAAGAGGCATCATATCTTCGTTGGAGCCATGCGACTCAGCGCGTCAGCTACTACATTCGCCTTTCCTGGATAGTAGCTAATTTTGCAATCATAATCCTTAACTAATTCGAGCCACCTTCGTTGTCTCATATTCAGTTCCTTCTGCTCGAAGAAGTATTCCAGGCTCTTGTGATCAGTGAATATCTCAACCCTTACACCATAGAGATGGTGTCTCCAAATCTTTAACGCATGCACCACGGCTGCGAGTTCTAAGTCGTGGGTTAGATACTCAACTTTGTGAGGTCAAAGTTGTCGTGACGCATAAGCTATTACTCATCCATCTTGCATTAAGACACAATCTAATCCATTTTTTGAGGCGTCGGTGTAAACCACATACTCCTTGTTTGCGTCTGGAAGAGCTAATACTGGTGTCGTGGTTAACTTTTCCTTGAGCGTTTGGAAACTTTTCTCGCACTCGTCTATCCATTTAAATTTTGTTTTCTTCCGAAGTAACTGTGTCATCGGCCTGGCGATCGTAGAGAATCCCTCAATAACTGCCTAAACCCAAGAAACTTCTGATTTCGTTCTGACTCGTAGGTGACTTCCAGTTGTGCACTTCCTCTACCTTGGCAGGATCCACCTTGATTCCTTCTGCCGAAACTATATGACCTAGGAACATTACTTCCTTCAGCCAAAATTCGCATTTACTGAATTTGGCGTAGAGTTTCTCAGCTCTAAGGGTTTCCAACACTATTCGTAGATGTTCTTCGTGCTCTTTCTCATTTTTGGAGTAAATGAGAATGTTGTCGATGAATACTAAGACTAATTTGTCTAAGTATGGGTGGAAAATTCTATTCATGAGGTCCATGAATACTGCGAGGTCGTTGGTTAATCCAAAAGGCATTACTAGGAATTTGTAATGGCCATAACGGGTTCTAAAAGCAGTTTTAGGTACGTCCTCGGGTTTGATTTTCAACTGATGATACCCTGATCTCAAATCTATCTTGGAGAAGACTCCTGCACCTTTGAGCTGATCGAAAAGATCTTCTATCCTCGGCAAAGGATATTTGTTCTTGAGGGTGATCTTGTTCCGCTCTCGGTAATCTATACACATTCTCATTGACCAATCCTTCTTTCTGACAAACAACACTGGCGCTCCCCAACGTGAGACGCTTGGTCTGATGAAACCAAGGTCTAACAATTCCTGTAACTGGATTTTAATTTCCTCTAGCTCTTTCGGTGCCATCCTATATCGGGCTTTGGATTTGGGTGCTGCTCCAGGTTCTAAATCGATCGTGAAGTCCATGTGACGATCTGGCAGTAATCCTGGCAAAACCTCTGGAAAAACATTCTCATACTCGTTTACGACCTTCACATCCTGAATGGTCTTCTTTGCTCCTGGTTCTCTGACTAGGTACACAAGATAAGCTGTGGTACCTTTCTTCTTCATCAATTTCGTGGCTTGCAACGCTGATATTATTGGTACTTCTCTACCCATTGATATTCCGTGGAATTCGGTTGGTTCTCTACCTGGCGGTTGAAAAGAGATTTTTCTCTCGTTGCAGAGAATCGTAGCGTAATTCTCTGACAACCAATCCATTCCTAAGATTATATCTACATCCCACATTATCATAACATTTAAGTTGTTCGCTTTAACCTTAAGAGTTCCGATTTCTAAATCTAGGTTAGAGCAAACATGAGTAGAAGTAGTGATCTCTCCTGAAGATGTAGCTACTCTCATAGGGTGTGCAGCTCTTACAGGTCTGATGCCTAAGTTATCGGCACACGAGCCAGCAATAAAAGAATGTGATGCGCCGGTATCAAACAGTATCTTAATAGGGATGTTATGAAGTTTTTCCATACTTGCGAGATTGCCTTTTCCCTTGTGTTAGCCACCCTGTTTGATAGCGCATCCTCTCGCATTCTGTTGCTGCTGTGCGTACTGCTGGAATTGCTGTTGATTGATCGGTTGCTGTGGCTGTGTCTGCGCTTGTATAGCCCTCAAAGGTACTGCCTGAAGTGGTTTAGGGTAGTCCTTCTTCATATGCCCTTTATGCCCGCAATTGAAGCAATTGTAGGTGTCTATCTGACAAACACCGTAGTGCGCCTTGTTACATTTAGAGCAAACAGGCACGTTAACCCTCCCGGGGTTATTTCCTCCCTGGTTGGTGTTCCTCTGCTGGCCCTGCGGCTGATTCTGCTGACCGTTACCTCTCCCTGATCCGTTCTGCCTATTTCCTTGAAGGTACAACCCCGACTGGTTGTTTCCTTGCCACGGTCTCTTGTTGTTGTTCTGACCAGGCTGCTAATAGCCTTGCTGATTATTATTCCTCTCATTCCCCTGATTCTGATTGTAGTTCTGGTTGTTACCACTGCGATTACCTCCATCCCATTTTCGTTTTCCCTGGAAATTGCTATTATTGTTGTTATAATAGCCTCTGTTCTGGTTCTGTGTTGGAGCTGGTGTGGTTGTTATGGTTATCTTCTCATCAGGCACTACGGCTCCATTTCTAAAGCTCTTCCTAAAATATCAGTATAGCTTAGTCCTCCATGACTAGCTAAGGCAATTCCCAACTCGTGTCTAAGTCCCCGTTGGAACTTCTTTGAAATCTTCTCTTCGGTATCGACTTGCGAAGGCGCATACCTAGAAAGCTCACAGAACTTAGTGTCGTACTTAGTTACCATCAGTTTTCCCTGTTTTAGATTATAGAACTCAGCCTCCTTCTGAGCACTATACGTCTTGGGTACATATTTGTCAAACAGGGCTTCCTTGAACTCTTTCCACGTAAAACGAGCTAGACGCTCCGCGGGTATCACTTTCTGTCTGGCCTCCCACTAGTAGTCCGCTGATCCCATCAATTGGAATGCAACACATAGTAGTCTCTCCTCATCAGTACATCTGAGGAGTTTGAAGATTTTCTCAGTAGACCGCACTCATAGCTCAGCATCGCTAGGGCTGCCCGTTCCACTGAACATCGGGGGGTTTCTCTTGAGGAAGAGGTCCTCAATATCCCTACGGGGTGGTGGTGGAGGTGGTGGTGATGGTGATGGTGGTGGGGTATCATGATGTTCCTGATCCTGTTCCCTTTCATCCTCTGGCTGACGTCTTCCACGCCCACGGGGCCTACCAGGTCCCCTTCTGTTATTAACGTTTCTTGGCGGCATTTTTCCTTAAGCTATAGGTAACAAAAATTCTCATTAGCCCCTTTCCTTAATCATTCGCTTACTTACTAACCCTCTTTCCAACTTAAACAAGTTCGTAGAAAGAAAATCGAACATAATTTTGATATTAATTCATTAATCTTTTAACCTCTCAAGTTAAACTCAATTCTCGTTACACGAGTTCATTTAACATTCAGGTTTCATTACTCGATTCATAGGAAATTTTTCTTGTGATTAAAAACCCTCTCATGGGTCATGTATATATATATATATACATCAAAAAATATATTAATTCTGCCTCCAACGAGGACTTATACAAAAAGTTAGACTACTACTAGTCTAAACTAGGCTGACTGCCTACTATTTACCGGGTGCACTAACAGGCTGCATCTTCGTATCTACTGGAAGTACTAGAACGGAAACGATTCATAAATTTTTGTATCCGTTAGAGTACTACAAAACTAGTTATTGATCCGACTATGTACATGGCAAAAGAAACTACTACTACTACTGATATTAACACGCGTCTATGATGCTCTGCTCAACTAACTGCAGTCGAGTCCAAACTACCCTCTACGGCCTGTAAAAACCCTAAGAGTCCTCCTCTGGGTCCTCCTCCGGATCCTCGTCCGGGTCCTCCTCCTCAGGATCCTCATCCGGGTCCTCCTCCTCAAACTCTGAACCAAAGACGAGCTGGAGGGCCTTGTCCTCCCTCAGAGTAGAGCCGTCAGAAAGTGTAAGCCGAGGTGGTGACGGTGCCTCATAAATTGCCTCCTCTAAGTCTGAAACAAGGTAGTCCTCACTAGTCTCTACTGCACGCTTCTTCAGAGGAAGAAGGTGCTCTGGAACAGAACCAGAACCTGAACCCGACTCGTACTCCTCCCTAGAACGGACTCTGGATGGTCCCACCTCTAACTGACCTCTGACTACGTCCCACTTCGCACAGATCTCCTCAAGCGGTGTTGGAGGAAATGACAGCTCTAACATGGCGGCAAGCTCCGCGTCTATCCCTCGGTACTCTGATCCTGTCTGAAACAGTGCTGTCTCTAAAGGTCCTCTGACTCTAACACAAACGTCAGGTAAAAACGGTGAAGATAATCCTAACAAAGTGGATGTCTCTGCATCGATCTCTACGAATCCCGGTCCTGGGACCAACTCCTCAAGTGGTCCAAGTGGAAGTGGTAACTCTGGTGAGGCTGTGGGCTCCGCGTCAGACTCCTCACTTGGTACAAAGTCTGGTGGTATCTCCAACAAAGCGGACAACTCTGGGTCCAAATCTAGGTGCTCTTGCTCGGTCTCTGCTGGAAAGTGACGGTAGGGGAGATGCGGCTCAAAAGGAACTGGAAGCATGAATCTGCTGTCAAAGAATCGCCCGTGTATATATAGGGCGAATCCCGTGTAGTTTCCTGTCGGCTCTGTGTCGTCGCCAAAAACCCCTAGGAAATACCACGCAACACGGTGCGCCCAACCGCACCACTCGTCTGGTAAACGTACAATCAGGTCGGATATGGCCTGACTCTCCGGAATAAAGTGTCGTACTGCATAATAAACTGACGAGAAATTGCTCACTATCTGCCCCACATCCTCCTCACCGTAATCTGCCTCATAACTGTGGTAAGCGTCCTGTAAAGTGTTTATTAAGCATCCTCGTAACTTCCGAGCAGTAACACGTTCCCTAGCCATCCTACAAAAGTTTTAAGGAATACGGATCAGTAACAGGTAGGAAAACAACTTATCTCAACGAAATACTTAAATTACAAAATGAACATTCCTTATTCAATTGTAAGATCTCCACTTAAACAACCGAACAAACTTATCTTAAACATCTAGCAATTTCACAGAAAATTGCACTCGAACATCAATATATAGAAATAAAATTTCAAGATTTTATTTTCCATTCGTTATCCTATTATTCATTTTATTCCTTTCTGATTTCTCTCATAAACTTCCTTCCCCGAAGGAATTTCTTATCGATTCTCACTCATTAAAAACAAAGTGCGTCCACTTTGTTCATGTTACTCCTTCAAAAAGTAACATTCATTCTCAAAAGACTTGTCGTTTTACGACACTTGATACACGTACTCGTCGAAATTCTTGTTTAAAAACGAAGTATAGAAATAAATTCCAAAGGAAAATGGAATATTAATTGGGGAATAACTTTTAGGACATAAGTTCCAATCGTCGTTAGATACGATCGATTGTTGGAAAAATTTAATCAAGCCTCGTGCTTGGTTCTCAATAATAAAACATTTTTCTTCTCGAAGTTCGAATGAAGAGAACTCCACTAAAACGAAACGAAGCGACACGAAACAACGTAACGTGAACGACGTTGTTCTTGTTACTTATACGTAAGTAACATTCGTTTATTTCCGTTGTCTTTGATTCTCTTTATTTTATCCTCTTCGTCTTGATCATATCTTTCTTGGTCTGAAGCCAACGTTTCTTGTACGTTTACTCGTCTCTTTCGTCCACTTGACACCAAGTTAATTCATCTCGTCATTATTCATCTCATTTCCTCGAAGGAAATTATTACCGGCTCCTAAGTATAAAAACAAGATTCAACTTTGCTGAGTCTTGCTCATGTCACTACATGCACGTGACATTCGCCTGAAGGAGTCGTTCTCGTTTCACGATCTCCTTTCGAAATCATTTGATAAAACGTTTCTTAAAACGTCTAAGTTCTCGAGGGTTTAGAAAAAGACCTTAGATTTCAAGTCTACGTTCTCATTGAACCGGGAAAAATCCCTAGAATCATTCTAGATTCTCGTGCCAAAGTATCTTTAAAAATAATAGAAATTATTGCGCAAATAATTTCACGTCAGATAGTACTCACACTATCACATAATCACATAACAAGCAAAGTATAAATATATACTTGCAAAAAAAAAATTCTTATTCTTGGCACATAAATTTCATTCTCATTCTCATTTTCATTCTCGTTGAATACTCATTCAAAAATTTCTTTTAAATGAAATTACATTACTGAAATTATTTCCTTTCTTTCTTTCCTCGTTGAGTCGACGTAGCTGGAGGTTGAGTTGTCATCTATACTCTAATCCTTAATGTCATAACTCTAACTCTTAACTTTACTTGGAAGAAGACTCTGATCTAGAGTACATACAAGTACTCTATCTCGTGACTCAAAAGAAAGACTCGTCTACAGAGCAGAAACGATTGCTCTGATACCACTTTGTGGTATCACTAAAAAGAATAACTCATACGAGAAGAATGACTCATAACCAGAGCAGGAAACGAACTCTGCTCTGATACCACTCTGTCACAGCCCCAAATCCCGAGGGACGGCAGAAGCCGGGGTTCGACTGGGATTGGATTAAAGAAGCGGGGAAGAAAGGGACTGACTGAATAAACATACATACACGACTACATAATTTCTATGAACAACACCTCGATTATATAATATATATAAGAAAAGAGTTGATCTCGGAAGATCACTCGACAAAGTATTCAAAAAGAAATCTAAGTTATTAACAGAATCATAGTATAGATAAACAGGCATCTCATTTTTATAGCGCAACGGGTTTTCATTTAAAAGAGTCCGTTCCTATAAAAACATTTTTATCTCATTCAATAAGTAGCTCGCGCGAGCATTTTTCCATAGATGTTACGTTCAAATCTTGACCAGTCATTATCACCGTGGCTGGTTACCCCTCAACAGGATACCACATACACCACAGGCTACAGTGCACTAACTCTGGAAAGCACCTAATTGACTAACTCAGAGCCGATCGTTAAGTAGTTAACACTTAAATGGTTAACATACAATTCTGGTAAGCACGACGGCTAACTCAGATGGTACAAGAGAACTCACATAAAAATAAAACATTTCATTTATGCCTGATATCACTTTGAAAACACAGTTATCAAAGCTCATAAAGCTCACTTTTGAGTTGTGGAAAAACCCACATTTTATTTGTTATAGATAAAAGCTCACCTTAGCTTTACAGAACTAAATAACAAGTTTCTCATCTTTAGTCTTCCGTCCTTTCCTTGTACTGACTTCGTCCTTCATCGTACATGAAACATAACCTCGATGAGTCGTTGAGACGACAAAAGAAAACGGAAATCGAAAACAAGTTCGATTTAGTCTTTTACGTTTCAACTTTTAGGCATTTGCACGCTTAATTAATTTCTTTTATTTAATCGGAAACGAGATGCGATCATATCTCATTTTGACACTCAAACTCTGAACTTGACTCTTAGGTCAGTAAAATAGATAGTCGTTAACTCATTACGACTTAAAAGATCGAAAGAAACTAAGTTGAGAAGAAAACAACTTAGGAAACTAAGTTCTGAAAATTCACTGCGCAATGCAGTAGTTCTGGGGACTGCCCAGAACAGAGTATCTGGAAACAAGGGAGGTGCCCTGTACCGTTAGAAAGCCATGGAAGTCTAGTTTACTCTCCAATTTACGGATCTCAATTCCGATAAACGAGCTAAGTGATATTTCAGTTTCTGGCAAGGGTCGCAAAACTGCCGAGGTTAACCCTAATTGTTTGATAGAATCGACGTATGACTTCCTAGGTTCGTTCTAAGTTATCGAACCTACATTCTCACGAAATTATCACGTCAAGGCAGTCAACACGTACCAACGTAAGTGTAGAACTCTTTTTTATTTCTCGTCTATAAATACGACGATCAAAACCTCGTCGATTGAATCTAACCAATTACTATACCAAATCACATTTCTAATTCAACTCCCAACTTTTCGATTTCAAATAAAACCTATCATTCCAATACTCGGATTAACACGTCTTCAACTACAAAGTCGTTCTACTATCATTAACATTCATTAATACCTAATTAGAAACCTCAAACGTCGTTTCTATCTTTAATTATATTCATTTGATCGCCTCTTACGAATTATCCAACTTTATTATAAGTCGTTCGAATTATACCATATTATTCATCATCTATCGAAGGTCATTACTACGTGTATCATTTCCTCAATTCATTAACCATACTCGGTTTATCTCCAATTATTTGTCTCTTAAAATTACATTATATTTTTAGAATAATTCTCATTTAATTCCTATCATCAACTATTATCATTAGGAACCATAATCCATCATCATTTCATCAATAAAATCAAAGCTCATAAAACCCCTAATTCCTACTAATTTTCGGTATCAACTAGTAATTAGGGAAGGTGAATTTCTTCATCAATTAGCTCCATTAGTCCATTAATTATCCTACTACAACACCAATTAATCAATGATCAATACTATTACAACATTAATTTGGAAATTCAAGTGAAACCCTAAACCCTAAAAATCGGCATTCATCATTTGTTAGGGGATTTCATTTGTTCTTTCACTAATCCTCAATTAATCATCTCCCAAGCTTAATTATGCAACCAATTTAAGGATTCAAACCCTCCTACAATTTGCCCCAAATTTCGGTTTCACCCTAGACTTAGGGTTCTAAATTTTCTCACCAATTAAACCATAGATATCAATCCCTAATACATCTAATTGCATTAATTAAAGCTCAAAACATCATCCTAACCCATCTACAAAATCGGTCCTCAAGCAAAAATTAAAGAATTTGAATTCTAATTGGATAGAATAGAAGAGGAGATAGATACCTTGAATATTAATGAAAGAATAATGAAATTTGATGGAAGATAATGAACTTAGAAGAAAATCCTTGCATAAAACCTCCAAGCTCCTTCAATGGTGATTGAGAAGTAATTTGAGAGAGAGAGAGAGTGTGGGTTCGGTTGGGAGGGGAGGGAAATGAGAGATGATGACTTAAAATTTCATGATATACTACTACAATAGGTGTTACATTAATTATTTTTATAACATACAAAGGACATTAGGTGTAAAGTAAAAAGGAGAAAAAAGAAAATATCCTAAGGTTGAGAGAGAGTAGAAGTCGGCAGCCATAAGAAAAAAAATAGGGAAAAATCCCGTTTCTCCGACTCGTTACGACGTTACGAAAATCGATAAATGAAAAACGTATTCAGCTCGTTTCCGTCAAAATCCGACTCGACCATAAATTCCGATATATTTTACTTACTCGGAAAGTAATATTAAAAATATAATTTCCGACAAAATCTCGGGACATCGCAGTCCGAGTTTCGTCCGGAAAATCATAAAAACGAACTTTCTCGGGCGAATTCGTATCGCAATTTCGTGAATGTAAAAATCAGACGGTTTTCCGATCTGAGTTCTAGAACTAAAAAGTTATCGTACGCGATAACCCTAAATACAGTAGTCATCTAACTGACTTCCGTAATTTATTTTCGGTAACAGATTTCACCATTAGTTTTAGAATTCAAATTCATGAATTTAGGCGTGCAAAGCCATTTTTATTTATTAATTTCATTTTTAGAGACAGTTATAATTTCCGGGGTATTACACCATACTAACCTGGGACGGAGAGAGTGATATTTTAAATAAAATGCTTGTGCATTGTAGTAGAAGTTTAATTAGTTACATGTCTATCTTGTTAGTTGGCATTGGATTCTTATGGTGATGATCCACATAATGAGATTGTATCCGTGTTGAATCCATTGAGTGATGAGGGTCTTGTTGAGGAATGGACGAGCATCATAACAATGTAAGTTTTAGAGAAGTTGTGATCAATTTTTTAAATAATTAAGTGGGCTAATTTTCTAGGTACTTCAATTAATATTTTTTTAATGTGTAGGACTCATAGACAGTTCAATATGGGCATTGGCAAAAGGGGAAGGTTGACTCCCTTGTGGGAAGTGATCGAGGTATGAAACTCTTAATGCTTGTTTGATTATTATATGGTAATAAATAATATTAGTCATATTATGTTCTTTGGTGTAGTGTCAACAACAACCCGATAGATCGTAATGTGGACTCTATGTAATGTGATACATGAAAGAAATCATTGAAAATGAAGGATCTCACTAACCCATCCCAATCACTTCTCTTGTAAGTTTATTTTATTTTCAAAGTTCATTTTTATTTATGTTTTAATTTTGTGTTTATTTTTATTTATGTTTAGTTTAGCAAAGGAAATTATTCAAGAGATGAAATAGATGAAGTTCATACGGAGTGGGCTGAGTTTATCGATGAATATACTGAAGGATGATGATGGTAAGTTTCTTAGCCTTTTTTTAAATTTTTATTTTTATGAGGTTTTAAAATTTATGCACTTAAAGTGATAGTTTTATTTAGATCATGTAGATGGAAGCCACGTGGATGGATGGATGGACTTGGTTGATTGATGATGGTAGTGGAATGTTGGAGATTACGTTGTTGTTGGTTTAGAGATCAAGACAATGTAAACATTCATATTTATTTGTGTTTGATGACTAATTGTAGAACAATTTTTATGTGTGTAGGAATCATGATATCTAGAACATGGATCAATATGAAATGTTTGATTGTATTGTCATTAACTTAATCGTGATTTATGATATTATGATTTGATTTGGATATTATTGTGAATAGACAACAAGACATGATAATGAAATAGACAACGAAGAGAATTAAAAAAAAACTGTTGTTTATTAACATTATAGACAATGTTGTCTGTTTAGTTCAATTACAATAGATTACACGACTATAGACGATGGGGAACTTGCTTTGTCTATTACTCAATAGGCGACGGCAATCCGCGCTGTTTATTACGTTATAAATCACCGAGAATCCCCGTGGTCTGTTACGTTATAGACAACAGGGATTTCCCGTGGTCTATAACTGCCATGTAATAGACTACAATATTATAGATGATAGGCCGTTTTGTTATAGACCACGATAAAAAGCCGTGGTATAACCTTTTTTTTGTAGTGAAAATATCAAATCAACTGAAATGTTATGCCCCGAGCTTTTATACCCTTAGAGAGCATATTAAATAACTTTATAAGTTTAAATGACAAGATTTGAGGAATAAATTTTTTTCTAAATAAGTAGAAATGAGTAAAACGACTGAAATGCCCTTATGTGTTTTTATGTGAGATTATCTGTTTCTGTTTCTTGAAATGATAATGTGATGCATATATTGAGCTTATTTGTATGAGAATGAGTACGAGTATGATTTTCAGAAACTTCCGAGAATTTTGATTTGAAGTGAATAGTGTTGATAATCGAGAAATCACTATTTACCGATGAACTTAGAATAGATTTTAATTAGAATCTCAAAATCTAGAATTAATTCTAAGATCACTAAGATAAGATAGAAGCTTATCCGAGATTTTTTTTAAGAGAGTTACGAGAATTTAATTATTAAAGAATTAATAAGCCGACTAATTTTTAGTTTTCTTCGTTATATGGAATTAAGACCTAAAAATTTGATAATCGGAATCCTTGATTTATTTAATGAGATGTGAGATAGGTTTGAGATGATTTTAGTGTCGGAAACGACACGAGGAGAGATTAGATCCGTTTTCTGCATAAATGGAATAATACGGACTTTTTATCCGAAAAACTTTTACGACCGGGTAAATAATACCCGTAATAAAATATTGAGAAAATTCCTCTCATCTCTCTCCCCCTCTCCACCATCATCTCTCTCTCTCTCTCCCTAATCTCTCTCTCTCTCTCCAAACCTATTAAGTAGGTTTCATCATGAATATTCTCTAAATAAGAATAAAATCTTAGTAACTTGTGTAGTGAAGATTGCATGCATTCATCCCATCAAATCCATCTATCTCTCTCTCAATCCAATTTCCAACACCTACAAACTAGATATCATCATTATTATTCTATATGTTGGAGGAATATCTAATCAATATCTAATAAAATAATAAGATACAGGCATACTACATAATTTTATCTCTCTCTCTCTCGATCACTCCATTCCATTCAAGAGAGAAATTTCTCTCATTCTACCTATCTCCCTCTCTCGAAAACTCTCCATCAAACAACAAAGAATAAATATTCTCTCTCTCTCTCTCTCTCAATGCCGTGAGCACACACACACATCACATACTTGAAATTTCTTCCATGCACGCTTAGAATCAAGCTCTAATCCATCATGAAGATCAAGTGAGGATCAATCCATCATCAAGTTTCCAAAGCCCTAATCTTAAAGGTATTGATCTTCCCCAATTTTTGAGTATTAAACTTCCATAATCATCCAAATTTCTTTTTCATTTTCGGCTAAGTGAGCCCTAGATGGATGATTAATTATCTTTTATATTTTTCTTGAGGATTCAAGATGATTTCTTCCATGAGAAATCCAAGCTAGGAGTTGAGCCCCATTTCCCCATCATTTTCGGTTCTAAGGAGATCAAGAGGAGGAGATCCAATTTAATTTTCAAAGTATGATATTTATTTGATTAATTGTATATATGTATCTCTAAAGCCCTAAAGTAAAGAATATAATGTATGCATGATTTTATTTTACGTTTAGGCAAACCTAGGGTTATCGATTCAAAATTCGAGTGAGAAATTCGTTAATAAATTGAACTCTAGGGATTAAATTATGAATTAAGAGAGAAAAAGAAAATAAAAGCCCTAAAAATTTGGCTAGGACCGAAAATTTAGGCAAAAATAGGAAAATTTGAATTTCTTGAGTTATTATTATTTTTATGCTTGATTTATACTTTTGAATATGTTAAGAATGGAGTTATATGCTTGAAAAATTGAAAATTCGATTGCCCTAAAATTCTAGTTAATGCTGTGAGTTATGGGCAAAGAAGGAGAAATTATTTTGTTGATTTTTGTGACGATTTAATTGATGTATGAGCTTGAGAATATTAGTAGATGTGATGATTTAATCCTTTGAGAATTTGATTGTGTGAAAATCGAGCTTTATGTGAAAATATTTGATGAAAAATGATTATAGATGATTTAGTATTTTTGATGTTATGATGTTCTTGAGTATAATATTGAGTAGTAGATTTAAATCCTAGTGTAATAGGATTTATTTTGATAAAAAGAGTGAAACTTTTAAATTAAAAGAAAAGAAAAATTGAAAAATAATAGGGAAGAACATCAAGTAGGTGTTCTTGAGTAAGAACTTGAAGATTTGAGTTTTAACAAAATTAAATCAAAAAGGAAATTAGTAATTAAATTAATAAAATAATCTAGTTATTTAATGAAATAAAAATTAATTGAAGAATAAAAGAGAACATATATTAATTAGAAAATGAGTTTTAAATTAGTAAATAAAAGAAGAAATGAAATTTCTTAATTAAATAAGTAAGAGTCGAGAGAATCGAGTTAAAATAAAGAGAATAAAATGATAAGAAGGCGAAGAGAAGATTTAATCGAGTCGAGGAAAGGTGTTAGACGAGTTAAGTTTAAATACTCGTATAGTTTAATCAAGAAAATAATGGGATAAAATACGAGTAAGATATCGAGTAGTGATTTTGAAAGTAATTAATTAAATTAATTAAGTAAGTTGTTTTCCAAACCGTTTGAATTAAAAATAAACCGAGAAGAGTTGTCGAGATACTAATCTAAAAGTAATAGTTTGAGTCAAGAATAAGAATCGAGTTAGAAATAAAAATAAAATTCCTATTTCATAAGAGTTTAATAAAAATAAAAAGAATTTTTATTAATTGAGTAAAGATTTATAATATGTTTTCATAAAATAACGAGTTTGGAAAAGTGTCGTATATGAGTTGAGAAAGATAAATTTTATTATTTGAGTTTCTATAAAAAGGAATTCGTATTTGAATTAAGTCCTAGAATAAAAATTGAGTAGATATTAACGTGTTTTGAAATGTGATTGAATTCGAGACAATGTGTTTGATTTATTTTGAATTATTATGTGATTGAATTAACGTGCTTGAGTGAATGATATTATTTGATGATGACGTGAAAAATGACTGAGTTTGTTTTGTATGCAAAACAATTGAGTTATTAAGTTGATAATTAAATCGAGAATTGATTAAGAATATAAAAAGAAAACTCGAGTAATAGAGTTTAGATAGACAACGTTTCATAATTAAAGCGAGAAGTGCTAAGACATTGGTTAGTAGTATTAACCAATCATCGAGTAGTGTTAATGGCTTAGAGACGAGAATGCGAGACTTATTTAGAAAAGAATAACATAGAGAGAGACGAGTCAAGTAGAAGTCCTTCAGTCAAGACCAACGTTTAATATCCGTCTTTGCATAGCATCTTATCTTCTTTATCAATGTCAAACCGTGAAGGATCAAGCAGGACGAAGAAATAAGCGAGGACAGATAGCACGTAAGCCACCTAGCTAGAACGTCGGAAGACAGGTGGGCTTTTCTAAACCAAAACTATTGATGAATGCTATTATACTATTGAGTATTATTATGTGAATTTTTAAAATGCAATTGACTTGCCATTTTATTGAGTTTGGTATGTGTTATCATCTGTTTGTTGAGTTATTATCATCCTGTGAAAGGCATGAAACCCACGTGTGGTATGTTAAATGTTGAGGTGACTGTGAGCCTTGCTTCGGTTGGGCCGGTCACAGTGTTCGAGAAGAAGGCCTACTTCTCGGCACAGTGAGAGAATTTGTGACAGATGATGCATATTGTTGAGTATATATTATGTTTTGACTGCGCAGTCTATTTAAAAGAAAATGTTTTTAGCATGCACAAGTAAAATCGTTTTAAATTGTATAGATACTTGTGATGCTTCGGCAAGGCAAGTTGAGTTGATATAGCTTTAAGAGCATCTTTTTCCAAATGTTTTCGGCATGTGTTCACAGAGTACGAAGTACTCAGCTATGCATATATTCCTAAACGTGCAGGTTAGCAGGATGGCCATGGCAGGAAGGGCTTGGTGGTGTGGTCTGTTTGGTTGAGTCGAGTTGAATGTCAGACTGGCATTTGCACGTCTTCATACGTGTGAGTGTTGGGATTTGAGTCGAGTTTCCGCTGCAACCTTTTTGACATGAAAATCTGTTATTATATACTTGATACTTGTTTTTGTTCCGAATGATGTGCTCGTTGACTTTAATGTTTTGATGAATCTTGTTCTCGTTAGTCTGAAATACTTATCATAATCTCGTTGATATGTAAATTAAAATGCTCGGTTATTGCTTCATTATGTCTTTGATAGCTTTATTCGAGTGCTATTGCTTTTCGTTGATATTTTCCCGAGCATGTTCCCCGTATTTGAGTTGATTGTTAGATGGTTAAGTTGTGTTAGTGTTCGTAAGTCGCACCTCGGAAGTCGAGGTGTGACAGGTTGGTATCAGAGCAGGTTTGACTACTCTGAAGTCTGAAATTCTTTGATGAGTCGAGTCTAGATTTAATTCCTAGACTTATTTGAGTCAGTAAACCACACCAAGCTATCCTCCATCTCATCTGGCAACCAGGTACGTCTTATTTTCTAAAAGTTTTTCGAGTTAAAGTGATGTTTGAATTATCAAGATTTTGAGAATTTTTGAGTTATTTATGAGTTATGATGTTTAGAGATAAAAGCTATTAAGTTGATTGATAACTAGATTGCTCTAGAATGTCCTCCCTAATGCGTGTTTCGTGTGGAAAGTCGGAAAGGATGAAATGCTTGTGCAAACGGTTACGTGATTTGGAATTGCCCGAAACCATGAACGAAAATCCCCCTTTGGAACGCAAAAATGAGTATGTGGTGGAAATTCTAGTATGCTTGATTAATTATTTAAGTGTGCTCATTGTGTTTAAAAATTCGTATAGGATGGACGATAATGACTGGATGCAGGAGTTACCTGCACGTAAGAAAAATGAGTACTGAATCAATAGCTGAATTCCTAGCGCGCTATCATACGATTTGGGGAAAAGTCCTGTTTATGGACATCCGACCACTAGAAGGCATGGCACGTTTAATTCAAGCCCTACCTCAGGAATGGAGACATTGGGCAGCATCCCTCATTCCTCGATTCCTAGGCTATCGATACTTCGACCGAACTCTGTACGGAGATGTTAATGCGTTTATCTCCACTATCTCAGCTCGTTACATGACATATGGCGCCCCTCCGCCAGAGCCGTATGAGGACGACTCTCCAGACCTGCTAAACGGAATTGTCCGTGCTCCTCCACCGATTCCTGAAGATGGCCCTGTTTCCCTTCATATTAATTTGCTGCCACAAACCGAACCTGAAACTCGAGAGTCCCACCAAAATTATCCAATTGTAAGTGGTGTACTTTCAATCCAATCTTTTGATCCCTTTGCCTTGTCTAACTTGCCAACATTGCAGCCGAACGGATGCAATGACCCTAATGGAATTCCGTCACCGATTGAGGATCAGTTCGCCGCCTATATGCGTCGTTATCAAGCAACCCTTCCAGTTCATCCCGAAGCGGAGTCCTTCAGACCAGCCCGTTCAAACAATGGCGATGATAATGAGAATGAAAATGAGCCGGCTGACGCAGCGACAGTGGGAAGAGAATACCTCCATGTAATATCCTGAGCTTCTATAATATTAGAGAGCGTATTAATTAACCGATTAAGTTTAAACGACGAGATTTGAGGAATAAACATTTTCTTTTCTAAATAAATAGAAATGAGTAAAACGTCTGAAATGCCTTATGTGTTTTTACATGAAATTATCTGTGTCTATTTCTTGAAATGATCATGTGATGTATATATTGAGTTTGCTTATATGAGAATGAGTACGAGTATAATTTTCAGAAAAGCTCCGATGATTTTTGATTGAAAGAGAATAATGTTGATAACCAAGAAATTGCTATACGCCGATGGACTTAGAATAGATTTGAAATAAAATCTTTGAACCTAGAATTAATTCTAAGATCATTGAGATAAGAAAGAAGCTTATCCGAAATAGTTTGAAAAGAGTTACGAGTATTTAATCTTTAAAGGATTAATAAGCGGATTAATAAGCCGACTAATTACTTTTAAGATCTAAAAAAATTAGATGATCGGAATCATTAATCTTTTTAATGAGATGTGAATTAGGTTTGAGATGTTTTAGTGTCGGAAACGAGACGAAGAGAGATTAGACCGGTTTATAGCATAAATGAAATAATACGAATCGTTTTATCCGGAAAACCTTTACGACCGGGTAAATAATACCCGTAATGAAACAACGAGACAAGTGTCACTCATCTCTCTTCCTCTCACCGCCACCTCACTCTATCTCTCTCCCTAATCTCTCTCTCTCCACACCTATCTACAAGACTACTACATAGAGCTCATTATGATGTTCTTACCAAAATCTTAGCAAAAGATTGCATGCAAATGCCATCACATCAATCTCTTAATCACACCAATTTCCAATACAAACATCATCATTCTTTATTCTCTATGTTGGAAACTAAATACATGCATTCTATCTCTCTCTCTCCATACAAAAGAAGAATTCTTTCATTCACAACTATCTCTCTCATTTTCAAAATCTCTCAAGCAAGCAAGAAAGAGAAAAACTCTCCCTCTCTTCCTATTCTCTCCCTTTCGGCAACACACACTTGAGTTTTCTTCCATGCAAGCTTAGCATCCAAGCTCAAAATCCATGGAGATTAATTGAAGATCATCATCCTTCATCTAGTTCATCTATACCTTCAAGAAAAATGTATAAATTCATCAAGTTCTTGAGTATTAAAATTCAATAATCATCCTTATTTTTCCTTGTATTTTTTCGGCTATGAAGCCCTAGATGGATGATTAATTATTCTTTATATTTTTCTTGAGGATTCAAGAGGAGTTCTTCCATAAATCCAAGCTAGAGTTTGAAGCCCTAATCCCCCTTCATTTTGGTCCCAAGAAGCCAAGAAGAGGAGATCCAATTTAATTTATAAAGTATGATAATTCATTTGATTTATTGTATATATGTATCTCTCTAAGCCCTAAAAGAAAGAAAACATGCATGCATGGTATTTATTTTATGTTTAGGCAAACCTAGGTTATCGATGTGAAGATCGAGTGAGAAGAAATCGATAGGAGAATCGAACATTAGGATTTAATCGATGAATTAAGAGAAGAAAAAGAAATTAAAACCCTAAAAAAATGGTTAATACCGAAAAAAAAAGAGGAAAATAGGAGTACTTGAAATTCTTGAGTTATTGTTATTTTGATGCTTGATTTATTATTTTTATCATGTTGAGAATGGAATTATATGTATGAAAAATTGAGAAATAAAATGCCCTAAAAATCACTATAAATGCCGTGAGTTTGGGGTGAAAAAGAAGGAATTATTTTGTTGATTTTGTTGATGATTTAGTTGGTGTTTTGATCATGAAATTATTATGTGAATTGATGATTTAATCTTGTATATTGTTAAGTATAAGAAAATCGAATTGCATATGAAGTTTTTAAAGAAAATAATTTATGATGATTTAGAAGATTTGATGATTTTAATGTTATAATGTGTGTTAAAGTATTAGTTTGAGTCCTAGATTGAAATAAGATCTTTTGTATCAAAAGAATGAAGTTTAAAAGCTTTAAAAATGTTAAGAGTTGAAAAATACATAGAAAGATATATCTAGTAAGTGTTCTTGAAATAAAACTTGAAGATTTGAATTTTTAATAAACTAAATCAAAAAGAAATTTTTTAATTAAATTAATAAGATAAACTAGTTTTTATAAAAAAAAAAACTAATTGAAGAATAAAGGAAAATGTTAATTAAGAAATTGGTCTTAAGTTAAGAATAAAGAAGAAAAGGAAATTATTAATTAAATAAATAAAAGTCGAGAAAATCGGGTTACAAAGAATAAAATAATAAGGAAATGAAAAGAAGTTTTAATCGAGTCAAGGAAAAGATATTAGACGAGTTAAGTTAAATACTCGTATAGTTTAATCAAGATAATAATGGAATAAGATGTCAAGCAATGATGTTGAAAGTAATTAATTAAAGTTAATTAAGTAATTTGTTTTCAAACCGTGTGGATTAAAAATAAACCGAGAAGAATTGTCGAGTTAATAATTAGAAAAATAATAGTTGAGTTAAGAAATGAGAATCGAGTTAGAAATGGAAAGGAAATTCCTATTTCATAAGAGATTAATAAAAATTAAAGAGAAATTTTATTAATTGAGTAAAAGTTTATAATATGCTTCATAAGATAACGAATTTGGAAAAGCGTTGTTTATAAGTCGAGAAAAGATAAAATATATTGTTTGAAGTTTTCATAAAAAGAATTCTTACTTGAATTAAGTTCTAAAAGAAAAATTGAATAAATGTTAATGTGTCTTGAATTGTGATTGAAGTTAAAACTATGTGTTTGATTTATTTGAAATTATTATGCAATTGAATCAAATGTTGAGTAAATGATATTATTTGATGACGTGAATAATTACTGAGTTTGTTTTGTATGCAAAACTAACTGAGCTATTGAGTTGTTAAATCAAGAATTGATTAATTTTTTAAAAGAAAGCTCGAGTAATGGAATGTAGATAGACGACGTTTCATAATTAAAGCGTGAAGTGCTAAGACATTGGTTAGTAATATTAACCAATCATCGAGTAGAGTTAATAGTTTAAAGACGAGAATGCGAGATCTTTTAGAAAAGATAAAGCGTAGAGAGAAACGACTCAAGTAGAAGTCCTTCAGTCGAGACCAACGCCTTTTATCCGTCCTTGCGTAATATCTTATATTTTCTTTATCGATGTCGAACTATGAAGGATCAAGCCAGACGGAAAGATAAGCGAGGACAATAGCCCTTAAACCGCCTAGCTAGAATCTTCGGAAGTCAGGTGGGCTTTTCTGAACCAAAACTGTCGATGAATATTATTATGCTATTGAGTATTATTATTATGATTTTTAAATGCGATTGACTTGCCATTTTATTGAGTTTGGTATGTGTCATCATCTGTTTATTTGAGATGTTATTATCCTATGAAAGGCAGGAAACCCACGTGTGGTATGTTGAATGTTGAGGTGACTGTGAGCCTTGTTTTGGCTAGGCCGGTCATAGTGTTCGAGAAGGAGGCCTACTTCTCGGCACAATGAGATTATTTGTGACAGATGATGTATACTATTGATATATGTTATGTTTGACTGCGCAGTCTATTTAAAAGAAAATGTTTTAGCATGCACAAGTAAAACTGTTTTAAGTTGCTTAAGTACTTGTGCTGTTTCGGCAAGGCAAGTTCAATTGATATAGCTTTTAAGAGCATCTTTTTCCAAATGTTTTGGCATGTGTTCACTGAGTACGAAGTACTCAACCCTGCGTGTATTTCTAAACGTGCAGGTTGACATGATGGTGATGGCATGGACGCTTGGTGGTGTGGTATTTTTGGTTGAGTCGAGTCGAATGTCGGACTGACCTTCGCACGTCTTCATACGTGTGAATGTTGGGACTAATTCAAGTTTCCGCTACAACTCTTTGAAATGAAGTCTATTGATATATACTCTGATACTTGTTGTTTTTTATTCCGAGCGATGTGCTCGATGGTTTAAATGCCTGTTGAAGTCTTAATTTCTTGACTTGAAATACTTATTATGTCCTTATTGAAATGTGGTTTTGAAATGCTCGGTTATTACTTCATTATGTCTTTGAAAGCCTTATTCGATTGCATTGCTCTTCATTAATGTTTCCCCAAGCATGTTCCCCATATTTGAGTTGATTGTTAGTTGTTTAGGTTGTGTTATTGTTCGTAAGTCGCACCTCGAGAGTCGGGGCGTGACACTCCAAGCTTTATCCAACGATATCTTTCCTGCCCCTTATACCTATGCATCCTCTGTAGTAAGGCCAGGAGATGAGTACAACTCCCAATTTGGTGCCTCCGTCGATGTAGCATCCTACCTTCGTCGAGAGGAAAACCCCAACACCCCGACTTGGGTTGAGTCCGAGCTAGCTGCACTAAACTAATCTCTAGAGGATTGCGAGGAACCATTGAGGGCAGCCGAACGTGAGTGTTTGAGAGATGAACTCTTCTTAAGGTAGATTCCAACGTAGAGCAATACGATGACAGTGGGCCGAGTGAAGATGATTCTTGCATGTAGAATTAGTTCAAGGAAGCCGTGGAAATCTAAGTAGTTTACCGTGTGTTTGAGAGATGAACTCTTCTTAATCTTCAGCAGTGATGTAATTATTGTGGTTTAATGTGTAAGCAAGAGTCGAACGCAAAGTGAGAACTTGCGTAGTTCAAGTAAAACATTAGCTATCGAGTAGAAGAAAGGGAAATTTTCAGTGTAATTGTTTAAATCCCTATTGTTTATAAGTCCTCAGAAGAGGCCGTCGTCGGACGATATAAAAGATGAGCCGTTAGGCTATTATAATTTTGAGTCTCCTGAGTTACTAATTTGAATTGAGTATGTGAATATTAAGGTGATGATGTTTCATCCGATGATTGTGATTGATTGCTTGAGAAAATAATTGTCTTGAGAATATGTGAATTTATAATGATGATGTAAATGCTTGATGACTATTGGAAATTGAATGAGATATATGTATATATGAGAATTTGAAATAATAAAATTATTTGAGATAATTCTTGATTGCCTTTTAATTATTTATTTAAGTACCGATCGAGAATCGTATTCCTCCCAAAAAGGAAATGTTTTCAGAATCGAGAAAGGTTCCTAGTGAGCTAAAGTATTGGAGTGGCTAAAGTTTTCTTGTTGTAATTTTTAGAATGCCGCCAAGACGTAGAAATGTCAGAAACCCTGGAGATAACCCCGAGGGACAGCGTGATCCTACTTCGCCCCCTCCAAATGAGAGACGAGTCGAAGAACTTTTTCTTCATCAGAATCCCCCAACTTTCGATGGTAAAGGCAGTCCAGCTAGTGCTGAGGACTGGATTCATTCTCCTGAGCGAATTTTCCATTTTTTTCGTTGCACCGATCGTGAACGTCTTGAGTGTATGACGTATCAGTTAAAAGGAACTGCTGACTACTGGTGGGCGGTAAAACAAAGAATGTATACACCCGAAGTACGCGAGAACCTAACTTGGGATCAGTTTAAAGAAGCCTTGTATGAAAAGTATGTGCCGAGGTGTTATCGTAAGCAGAAAGCAAACGAATTCGCTAATCTAAGGCAAGGAAAGAAGACTGTGGCCGAGTACGATCGAGAGTTCTGTGAATTAGCATGATTTGCGCCTGATATGGTAGACACTGATGAGAAAATATGTGAGTTGTTTCGAGCAGGATTAAGACAGGATATCCGAGTAGTTCTTGCTAGTCAGAGTGGTCTGACTTATGCTGAAGCCTTGAACCGATCCCTAGATATGGAGTTGGCAATGCAACCAGAAAAAAGATCGCATCCTTCAGCGAATCCTTAAATTCAAAGCCAGACAACGACGACTGTAACTACCCAACAATCTCAATTCGGCCAACATGGAAAGAGGAAAGGAAAATGGAGTGGTGGAAACCACCCGAGCAAGAAACCATGGCAAGGAAAAAGCCAACAACAACCTCAGAAGGGAAGAGCTCCACAGGTCAACCGAAGTAACCTACCTGTAGGACCTTTATGATTCCCTCCTTGTTTGACATGTGGCAAAATGCATCAAGGCGTCTGCAAGAGTGGGAGTAATGTTTGCTATACTTGTGGTCAGCCTGGTCATTTCTCGAACCAGTGCCCGAGTAAGCAACAAGGAATGAGAGGCGGAAGACAAAATCAGTTCCAGCCTTCGCAGATGAAAGCCATTGAGGAAACTCCTCCACAAAAGTTTGTCCAGCATCAACGCAAGCCGCCGCAGCCAAAGCAACAACCTCTTCAGCAAGAGCCCTTGCACTTCCAAAGAGCCTACACAATTGAGCAGAAGCCGCTAGAGAAAGATAAAGGAAATTTGGCAGGTATGGGAAAGCTTAACGGCATACTTGTTATTTTTTTGTTCGATACGGGTGCTTCGCATTCATTTATATCTAGCGTTTGAATAGAGAACCTAAATTTGAAGGTAGAAGAATCAAACCAGGTGCTTAGTGTCGCAACCCCTTTAGGAAAATCTGTGTTAGTTTCGCGCGTTTGCTCGAATTTAGAATTTGAATTCGAAAATCGTAAGTTGATCGCGAAAACTCTAAATTTAATCCAGATGTGGGACGTAGATATAATCCTAGGAATGGATTGGTTAACCGAGAACTTTGCGACAATTCGATGTGACTTGAGACAAATATCGTTTAAACCCCCTGGAGAAGAGTCAACCGTAGTTTTCGGAGTTGAGAAGACAATGAGGAAGAGCATACCAATAGTTTTGGCTATGAAAGCACAGAGATTAATGAGGAAGAAAGATACACAAGTGTATCTAGTTTATCTGAATAAAGACGAGAATCAAGAGTTGAATATCGATGATGTACCGATCGTGAGAGAATTGAAGGTCGTGTTTCCAGAAGTATTACCAGGTTTACCTCCTGATCGACAATTGGAGTTTACGATCGATTTAGAACCCGGATCAGCCTTGATATCCAAGGCTCCGTATAGAATGGCTCCAAAAGAACGTCAAGAGTTGAAAATCCAACTACAGGAATTGTTGGACTTGGGTTTTAATCGACCAAGTGTATCGCCATGGGGTGCTCCAATTTTATTTGTGAAGAAGAAGGACGGTAGTTTAAGGATGTGCATAGACTACCGAGAGCTAAACAAGATTAGGCTTAAGAACAAGTATCCTTTACCAAGGATAGATGATTTGTTCGATCAGCTAAGAGGAGCCGGTGTTTTCTCCAAGATCGATTTAAGATCTGGATACCATTAATTGAAGATCAAGCAAGAAGATATTCCAAAGACTGCTTTCAGAATGAGATATGGACATTACGAATTCATAGTAATGCCATTCGGGTTAACAAATGCTCCAGCAGTATTTATGGATATGATGAACAGAGTTTTTCACGAATATTTGGATAAGTTTGTGATTGTCTTCATAGACGATATTTTGGTGTATTCAAGAGATGAAGCCGAGCACGAGAAGCATTTGAGGATTGTGTTGGAAAAGCTTAGAACTGAAAAGTTGTATGCCAAATTCAGTAAATGCGAATTTTGGTTGAAGGAGGTGAATTTCCTAGGACATGTTGTTTCGTCCAAAGGAATCAAAGTGGATATGGAAAAGGTGAAAGCTGTGCAAGAATGGAAATCCCCGACATCAGTGCAAGAAATCTGTAGTTTCCTCGGTTTAGCAGGATACTATCGGAGATTCATAGAAGGATTCTCCAAAATCGCGAAGCCAATGACGAGCCTGTTGAAGAAAGAAATGAAGTTCGAGTGGATGGAAGAATGTGAAAGAAGTTTCCAAGAGCTCAAGACGAGATTAACTACAGCTCCAGTATTAGCCCTGCCCGAACCAGACAAAGATTACGTCATATATACTGACGCATCTGCTCAAGGATTTGGATGTGTTCTAATGCAAGATGGAAGAGTGATTGCCTATGCTTCAAGACAACTCAAACCCCATGAAGAGAAGTATCCAACTCATGACATGGAATTAGTAGCCGTCGTGCATGCTTTGAAGATTTGGCGACATTATCTCTATGGAGCCAAATGTGAAATATTTTCAGACCATAAGAGCTTGAAGTACATCTTCGAACAGAAGGAGTTAAACATGAAACAAAGAAAATGGCTCGAGTTGGTAAAAGATTACGATTGCAAGATATCTTACCATCCCGATAAAGCTAATATAGTAGCCGACGCACTAAGTCGAAAGAGAAAGAAGGAAAATTCGGAAAGGACCGAATTTGGATTCCTTCTAACTGATGAAGTTAAGTTGATTGAAGAGTTCGAAAAGATGAGGATTGAAGTGATTGTACCTCCAGCGACAGTAGAACAAGTAATTGCTACCTTAGTAGTAATGCCCGATTTGAGAACCCGCATCATAGAAGGTCAGAGAAGGGATGAAGAGTTGGAAAAGTTAAGGATGAAAGTGAGAAGTGAAGGAGTTAAAGAATTCTCTGAGTCAAGCGATAATGCCTTGTTGTACCAAGGAAGAATTTGTGTGCCTAATGACGACAAGTTAAGAAATGAAATAATTAGTGAAGCTCATGAAACCCCGTATACAACCCATCCTGGCAGCACGAAGATGTACCAAGACTTAAAGAAACAGTTTTGGTGGAATGGAATGAAAATAGATGTGGCATTGTTCGTTGAGAGATGCCTAGTTTGCCAGCAAGTAAAGTCTTTGCATCAAAGACCATATGGACCTTTGTAGCCATTACCAGTCCCAGAATGGAAGTGGGATGGAATCACGATGGATTTTGTGACAGGATCGCCAAGATCAAGGAAAGGAAACACAGTAGTATGGGTGATAGTGGATAGATTGACGAAGTCTGCTTATTTCATACCTATTCCACACACCTATGGATCACACAAGTTAGCTAAGATCTACATTAAGGAAATTGTAAAGTTGCACGGAGTGCCAAAGACGATTACTTCTGATAGAGATTCGAAGTTCACAGCCTATTTTGGGAAAGCTGTAATACCCCAGACTTTTTCTACAGTCTTTTAAAAATAAAAGTTAATAATAATTATGGCTTTGCACGCCTAAGATCATGAAATTAAATTCTAAGATTTACGGTGAAATCCGTTTCGGAAAATAATTTCCAGAAATCGGACGAACGACTACTGTATTAGGGTTTTTGCGTCCGGTAAGTTTTTCGTCCGAAAACTCAGAATCAAATTCCATCAGAATTTACATTCACTTTTTCTTCGAGACGAGTTCACCGGAGAAAGTTAGTTTTTATGATTTTCCGGACAAATTTTGGACTGTGAAGTCCCGACTTTTTCTCGGATTTTGAAAAACGAATTAGGTTTTCCGAGTACGTAAATTATTTCCAATCTAACGGACGAATTAGATTTCGTCAATTCCATAACTATCTAGGAAAGTATTTCTCGACTTTTAAATCGACGTTTAAGAGCCGGAAACGAGATTTTATCGTCAAATAATTCCACGCCAAACAACCCTTAACGAGTCACTATGCTTTAGTTGGATATTTTCTTTGCTTTATGACTCACTATAGTGAGTCATCACCCTTCTCCTATACCGCCACCCTCCATCTCCCTCTCTCTCTCATTTTTTCTTCATTCTTCCTCCATTGAAGCACCACTCCAAGCTTTCCTCAAGAGCTTAAGTCTTGCATCTACTGATCAAATCCATATTCGAGTTCATATTACGAAAGGTAAGAGCTTCGTCTCTAATATGAACCGAATAAATCCTTGTTCCACCATTTTCTTTTTTTTTCGAAAATTAGGGGAATGAAATAGCATGTTGTCTTGTAATCGAATCATGTTCTAGGATTATTACCGAAAATTTTCTAAAAATTGGGGCTTTGATCGTAGCTCGATTTCTTTGTCGATTGAATGAAAGATTAGTGTTCCTCATGATGTTAATTGACTCTATGAATTGTTTTAGATTTTTCTATAAATAAAATTTGAAACCTAAGAGACGAAGAAGGGTCGATTTAGGATAGTAAATGTGTTGATTGCTCGATTGTTTAATGGAAATGAGATATACGATGCATGAGGATGATTATATATTTTATTGAGATTTTTCTAAAAATAAAACGAAAAATATAAGAGACGAGGATGTGTCGATAAGTTAGAGCTCGTTAACATTTTGATAATATGATTTGCATGTTAGTAATGCTCGTTAGATGATAATCGTTGTCGTAAAATTTGAACGAAAATGGAGAACGTAAAATTTATCGTAAGAGACGAACGACGGACGATAAGTCGAGATTAGATAATAGTTTGAGGTTATGATTTATGTAATTATGATTCTTGATAGATGATGAATAAGATTGTAAAATTTGATTGAATTCTAATGATGTTGGATTTCTCTTAAGAGACGAACAAATGAATATAAGTATTGATAGAAAAGACGATTAAGGATTCTAATTGGATATCGATGATTATTAATGATTAATGAACGAGTTTGTAGTTCACGACATATTCGTCCGAGTATTGAAAAAATGAGTTGTAGTTATAACCGAGAAGTAGAGTCGAGAAGTTGAACTTGATTTGGTATAGTAATTGCTTAGTCGGAAATGACGATGTTTTAAACGTCGTGTTTATAAACGAGAAATGAAAAGGGGTCTATCACGTATAATGATACGAGTAGACTGTATTGAGTCAGTAAATTCGTGAGAATTTAGGTTCGATAACATAGAACGAATCTAGAAAACCGTGCGTCGATTTTATCGAGCATTAGGGTTTCACTCGGCAGTTTTGCGACCTTCCACGGAAACTGCAATATCTCCTAGCTCGTTTATCGGAATCAAGATCCACAAATTGGAGAGTAAACTAGACACCTGTACCTTTCTTGTGGTATAAGACTAGTCCCCTGTTTCGAAATCCCCTGTTCTGGGTGGACTTACTGACCTCGTGCAGAGAATGTTCAAAGCTAGATTTTTAAGTTGAATTCTTCTCAACTTGAACTCTTTTGATCTTTTTAGTCGTTTCAAGTTATTGACTACCTTCTTTCTACCGACCTAAGTGTCGAGTACAGAACCGAGTGAGTGTCAAACGAGATGCGTTTGTATCTCGTTTCTTTTTAACTAAAAGAGTTTAGTTTAGCGTGCAAATGCCTTAAACGTCTAAAGAACAAAAAAAAACTTAACTCGACTTTTTGTATTCGTTTATCGTTTGCGACCGAGCTTTAAAGGTGGGCTTTTAAATATGAAACAAAACGAGCAATGCTTGAAAACCTTTTCTTTATCGCTTTGATAATCGTATTTTCAAAGTGATAATTATGGCATGAACTGTTTTGTGTTTTATGTGAGTTCTCTGGTACCTTATGAGTTAATCAAAAGGGGTTAACTAACGATCGGCTTTGAGTTAGCTATTATGCTTTCCAAAGTTAGTGCACTTTGTAGCCTGTGGTGTATGTGGTATCCTGTTGAGGGGTAGCCAGCCATGGTGAATTATGACTGGTCAAAATTTGAACGTAACATCTATGAAAAATGCTTGCAAGCTAATTTATGAAAATGAGAAAGAAAATGTTTAGTAGACACGGGAATTTGTAGAAAAACCCCGATGTGCTACATAAATGAAATGCCTGATTATCTATACTTATGATTATGTTTTCGGCAACGTGTCGACTAAGTACTTTTGTACTTAGCCCTGCATATGTTTTCTAAATGTGCAGGTTGAAGCGACGGAAGCGGCGACGGTTGAGTTAGAGTGAATAGAGTTAAGAAAGACTTTTGAATATAGTTCACAAATCCGCTGCTAGACTCTAAACTCTTTTGATGTTATGTATAATAATCACTGTAGTCTAAGTTCTGTAATATAACTTAGAAGCTTTTGAAATGCTTTGTCGAGTAATCTTTTGAGATTAACTCTTTCCTTTCGTCAATAAAGTCTTGTTCATAGAAGATAAGTTGTGATGTATGTATATTTATTCTTTCATCCCCTTTCTTCCCCGCTTCTTTAATCCAACCCCAGTCGCACCCCGGCTTCTGCCGTCCCTCGGGATTTGGGACTGTGACAAAAGCTTCCACAAGGAGTTGGGAACTTAGTTGCAATTCAACACTACTTATCATCCCTAGACTGATGGTCAGTCCGAGCGAACAATTCAAATCCTCGAGGATATGTTGAGAGCTGTTTTGTTAGATAAGGGAGTTGAATGGGAGAAAATTTTACCTCTTGTCGAATTTGCTTATAACAATAGCTATCAGAATACGATAGGAATGGCCCCTTACGAAGCTCTTTACGGAAGGAAATGTAGATTGTTGCTTTATTAGGACGAAGTGGCGAAAGGAGAGTAATAGGGCCAGAAGCGATTGAGGAAATGATAAAATCCGTGCGCCAAATTCGCGAGAAGATTAAGGAAGCTCAGAGTCGACAAAAGTCGTATGCTGATAACTGAAGATCCAAGTTGGAGTTTGAAGTAGGAGATAAAGTATTCTTGAAAGTGTCCCCTTCGAGAGGAGTATATCGTTTTGGAGTCAAAGGAAAGCTTAAACCTCGTTTTATAGGACCGTTTGAAATCCTTGAGATGATTGGATCCGTATCATATCGTTTAGCGTTACCTCCAGTTTCGGGAACTCGCATAACGTTTTTCACGTATCGCAATTAAGAAAGTACGTCTTCGACCCGAAGCACGTGATACGTCAAGAGGATGTAGAGATGAAGCCCGATCTAAGCTACGAGGAGAAACCCGAGAGGACTTTACATCGAAAAGTCCAGCAGCTTAGAAAAAAATCGATTCCCTTAGTAAAGGTCAAGTGGTGTCATCATGATCTCGAAGAAGCCACATGGAAACTCGAAAAAAAGATGAGGGAAAAATATCCCGAGCTATTTTCTCAAGGTTAGTAAATTTCGGGACGAAATTTTTTTTAAGGGTGTGAGGATGTAATACCCCGAGCTTTTATACCCTTAGAGAGCGTATTAAATATTCTTATAAGTTTAAATGACGAGATTTGAGAAATAAAAAATTTTCTAAATAAGTAGAAATGAGTAAAATGACTGAAATGCCCTTTTGTGTTTTTACGTGAGATTATCTATTTTTGTTTCTTGAAATGATAATGTGATGCATATATTGAGCTTATTTGTATTAGAATGAGTATGAGTATGATTTTCAGAAACTTCCGAGAATTTTGATTTGAAGTGAATAGTGTTGATAACCGAGAAATCACTATTTACCGATGAACTTAGAATAGATTTTAATTAGAATCTCTGAACCTAGAATTAATTCTAAGATCACTAAGATAAGATAGAAGCTTATCCGAGATTTTTTTTATGAAAGTTACGAGAATTTAATTATTAAAGAATTAATAAGCCGACTAATTTTTAGTTTTCTTCCTTATATGGAATTTAGACTTAAAAATTTGATAATCGGAATCCTTGATTTATTTAATGAGATGTCAGATAGGTTTGAGATGATTTTAGTGTCGGAAACGACACGAGGAGAGATTAGATCCGTTTTCTGCATAAATGGAATAATACGGACTTTTTATCCGAAAAACTTTTACGACCGGGTAAATAATACCCGTAATAAAATATTGAGAAAATCCCTCTCATCTCTCTCCCCCTCTCCACCGTCATCTCTCTCTCTCTCTCTCTCCATAATCTCTCTCTCTCTCCAAACCTATTTTCAAAACCTATTAAGTAGGTTTCATCATGAATATTCTCTAAATAAGAATAAAATCTTAGTAACTTGTGTAGTGAAGATTGCATGAATTCATCCTATCAAATCCATCTATCTCTCTCTGTAATACCCCGGAAATTCCTTACGATCTCAAAATTTTAAAGTTAATAATAAAAATGGCTTTGCACGCCTAAGTTTACGATTTTGAATTCTAAGACTAATGGTCAAATCCGTTTCCGAAAATAAATTACGGAAGTCAGCTAGACGACTACTGTATTTAGGGTTATCGCGTACGAGAAATTTTTAGTTCGTGAACTCAGAACGGAAAACCGTCTGATTTTTACATTCACAAAATCGCGATACGAACTCACCAGAGAAAGTTCGTTTTTATAATTTTCCGGACGAAACTCGGACTGTGTCGTCCCGAGTTTTTGTCGGAATTAAAATTTTAAATATTACTTTCCGATTATGTTTAGTACGTTAGAATTTTTAGACGAATCGGAATGTGACGATTTTATGCCGAGCTACGTTTTTCGTCGTTCGATTTCCGTATCGTCGTATCGCGTCGGAAAAGCGCGTAATTTCTCTCCCTTTCCCCCTTCTTCCCCGCTTCTTTAATCCAACCCCAGTCGCACCCCGGCTTCTTCCGTCCCTCGGGATTTGGGGCTGTGACAGAGTGGTATCAGAGCAAGATCTGTTTCCTGCTCTGATCATGAGTCGTTCTTCTAGTACGAGTTATTCTTTTAGTGATACCACAAGTGGTATCTGAGCAGAGGTTCGTTCTCTGCTCTGATTGCGAGTCAGCCTTCTAGTTTGAGTCATTCTTTCAGTAATACCACAAAGCGGTATCGGAGCAGTAGTTTGCTTCCTGCTCTGGTTATGAGTCATTCTTTCTTAATATGAGTCACTCCTTCTAGTAATATCACAGAGTGGTATTTATATACAAGTCTTCCTTCGAGTAATAGTATAGAGTATTCATTCGTACTCTATATCGAGTCTTCTTTCGAGCCATAGGATAGAGTATTTGTATATACTCTAGATCAGAGTCTTCCGTCAAAGTAGAAGATAAGAGTTAGACTATAACACTAAGACTGAGAATGTAGATGTCAACTCAACCTCCCGCTACGTCGACTCAACGAGGAAAAGAAAAGAATTTTAATATGTGATTTCTTTTAGATAAGAGATTTTATGAGCAAGGATTAAATGAGATTGAGAATGAGAATGAGTTGTGTTCCAAAAATAAGAATTTTATGGAAGTATAATTTTTTTTTTATACTTTATGTGATTATGTGATAGTACGAGTACTATCTTATGTGAAATTATTTGCGCGATAATTTCTTTCCTTTGAAAAAGTTTTGGGCACAAGAATATAGTCGGATTTTAGGGATTTTTCCCGGTTCAATGAGAACATAGACTTGAAACCTAAGGACTTTTCGGTTGTTCGAGAACTTAGACGTTTTAAGAAACGTTATTATGAAATGATTTCGAAAGGAGATCCCCGACACGAGGAGAACTTCTACTGATAAATGTCACGTGCGTTAAGTGACATGAATGAAGATTCGGCAAAGTCGAACTTTGTTGTTCTAAACAAGAATTTCCTGCGGGGAAAATGAAATAAAAACGATTCGGTAAATCGTGTTAGTAAACGAAAGGAACGATTAGATGTTTGAGAAGCTTTCAGCTTCGAATTAAGAAAGATATGAACGGGACGACGAAGATAGAATAAAGGAAATCAAAGCCAAATGAATTAAGTGAACGTTGCTTGCGTGTGAGTAACGTAAATGACGTCATTCGTATCACGTCATTCTATTTTCTTTTCGTTTCGTGTTTCAGTAGAGTTCGCCTTGAACGAGCTCTACGAAGAAAATCGTATAAATTATTAGAAGTCGAGCGCGAAGCTTGATCAATTTTTCCATCGATCGCCCGATTCTAGCGACGACATCTGGGACTTAGTTTTCAGAAAATTTATTCTCTAAGGTTAATTCCATTTTCTTTTGGAATTTATTCCATATTTCGTCTTTGAGCGACGACTACAACTAGTACGAGTATCAAGAGTCGTTAACGACAAATTCTTTTGTGAATGGATGTTACTTTTGAATAAGTAACATGAACAAAGTAAATGTACTTTGTTTTAATAAGTGAGAGTCGTTAAGAAATGTTGTTGAGAAAGTACTAAAGAATTAAAGTAAGTGAGAATGTAGTAAGATAAGAATGGAAATAAAATCTTGAAATTTTAATTATATATATATATTGTTGAGTGCAATTTCTTGAATTGCTAGAAGTCTTGATAAGTGGTTGTCTTGAGTGGTAATGTTACAATTGAATAAGGAATATTCATTTTGTAATTTAAGTTTTTCGCTAAGATAAGTTATTTTCCCTTACCTGTTACTGATCCGTGTTTCCTTACAACTTTTGTAGGATGGCTAGGACTCATGTTACTGCTCGGAAGAGCCAGCCTTTGGTCAAGTGCGAGCGTACCATACTAGACATGATTCAGGACGAGTATTACGAGTTTGAGGCAGACTACGGTGAGGAAGATATGGGACAAACTGTTAGCAACTTTTCGTCAGCTTACTTTCCAGTACGACACTTGGTTCCGGAGAGTCAGGCAATACTAGACCTGATTGTACACCTACCGGACGAGTGGCGTGGTTGGGCGCACCGCGCGGCGTGGTACTTCCTAGGGATCTTCGGCGACGACACTGAGCCGACCGGCAACTACATCGGATTCGCCCTGTTTGTGCACAGGCGCTTCTTTGAAAGCAGATACATGCTTCCAGTTCACTTAGACCCAGAGTTTTCCGCCCTGTTGTAGTTGCCACCAGACGGTGTACCGAGTGAGGAGTCTGACGCGGAATCAGAGCATTTAGAGGAGGACGCAGAGTCCGAGCAGCTAGAGGATGACGAGGAGCCCGCTGTTACACCGGAGCTACCGCCAGTTGGGACACAGATCGAGGAGTTGATCCCAGGGTCGGGATTCATAGAGATCAACGCCGAGACAGCTGCGTTGTTAGGACTATCTTCGCCGTTCTTACCTGACGTCTGTGTTAGAGTCAGGGGACCGTTAGAGACAAGACTGTTTAGGGAGGAGTCTGAGCACCGAGAGATCGACGCGGAGCTTGCCGCCTTGTTAGAGTTACCATCTCCACTTACACCGCTTGAGAGCAGATGGAGGCAGGACCGTCCAGAGTCCGTTCTAGGGAGGAGTTCGAGGCAGGTTTAGGTTCAGGTTCAGTTCCCGAGCACCTTCTTCCCCTGAAGAAGCGTGCAGTAGAGGTCAGCGAGGACTACTTGGTTTCCGACCTGGAGGAGACAGTTTCAGAGGCACCGTCACCCACCCTGCTTACACTTGCTGACGGCTCTACTCTGAGGGACGATGAGGCACTTCAGCTCGTCTTTGGTTCAGAGTCTGAGGAGGAGGACCCGGACGAGGATCCTGAGGAGGACCCAGATGAGGATCCTGAGGAGAACCCAGAGGAGGACTCTTAGGGTTTTTAGGCCGTAGAGGGCAGTTCCGACTCGACTGTAGCCCGTTGTGTAGAGCGTCGTAGACGCATGTTAGTAGTAGTGGTAGCTCTTTTGTCCTGTACAGAGTCGGATCAGTAACTAGTTTTTTTGTAGTACTCAAGCGGATACGAAATTTTATGAATCGTTTTCGTTCTAGTACTTTAGTATATACAGAGTTGCAGCTTGTTAGTGCACCCGGTAAATAGTAGGCAGTCAGCCTAGTTTAGACTAGTAGTAGTCTAACCTTTTTGTATAAGTCCTTGTTGGAGGCAGAATTAATATTCTTTTTGATGTATATATATACATGACCCATGAAGAGGGTTTTTAATCACAAGAAAAAAAAAATTCCTATGAATTGTGTAATTAAATCAGAATGTCGAATGAACTCGTGTAACGAGAATTGAGCTTAACTTGAAAGTTAAAAGATTTCGAAGTAATATCGAAGCTATGTTCGATATGTCGTTCCGTGAACTTGATTAAGTTGAGAAGCTATGTTCGATATGTCGAAGCTAAGAGTGTTTAACAGAAAAGACTAATGAGAATTTCAATTTCCCTTAGATCAAAGAAAATGCCGCCGAGAAACGTTAACAATAGGAGAGGTCGAGGACCTGGGAGGCCTCGAGGACGTAGAAGACGTCAGCCGGAGAATGACAGAGAACAAGAGTATGAGCAGAATGCTACCCCACCACCATCGCCACCCCCATCACCACCACTTCCACCACCACCCCGTAGGGATATTGAGGATCTCTTCCTCAAGAGGAACCCTCCGATGTTTAATGGAACGGGCAGCCCTAGCGATGCTGAGCTATGGGTGAGATCTACGGAGAAGATATTCAAACTCCTCAGATGCACTGATGAGGAGAGAATGCTATGTGTCGCGTTCCAACTGACTGGATCGGAAGATTATTGGTGGGAAGTAAGACAGAAGGTGATACCCGCAGAGCATCTGGCTCGTTTCACGTGGGATGAGTTCAAGGAAATATTGTTTGATAAGTACGTACCCAAGACGTATAGAGCACAGAAGGAAGCCGAGTTTTATAATCTGAAACAAGGAAAGCTGACCGTGACTGAGTATGACGCAAAGTTTTGCGAACTGTCTAGGTATGCGCCGACTTTGGTTGATACTGAGGGGAAGTTATCCAAGAAATTCCAAGGAGGACTGCGACATGAACTGGGAATCGCGTTAGCTAGTCATGGGGGACTAGGCTATACTGATATCTTGGGAAGAGCTTTGGAAATGGAGGCCGTCGTGCCTGATGAGAAGAAGACTGTTCCAACTGCATCAGCTCCAGCACAGAACCAGAACCGAGGCTACTATAACAACAATAGTAGCAACTATCAGGGAAAGAGGAAATGGAACGGAGGAGGTAGCGGAGGCTACAATCAGAACTTTAACAACCAGGGTAATCAGAAAAGGGGTTTTCAGCAGGGTTATCAGCAGCCCGACCAGAGCAACAACAACAACAACAAGAGGCCGTGGCAGGGAAACAACCAATCGGAGTTGTTTATTCAAGGAAATAAGTAGAACTCACCGTGGAAGGGTAACAGTCAACAAAACCAGCCACAAGGGCAACAACGAAACTTCAACCAGGGAGCAATTAACTCAGGGAGGGTTACCATCCCCGTATGCCCGAAGTGCAACAGAGCCCATCTCGGAGTTTGTCAGTTAGGCACCCCCAACTGTTTCAACTGTGGACAGAAGGGGCACATGAAAAAGGATTGCCTGAAGCCGCTCCAAGCCGTACCTCTCCGAGCCATACAAGCACAGCCGCAGCAACCGCCAATGAACCAACAACAGTTTCAGCAGCATGCACAGCAGCAACAGAATGCGAGGGCATGCGCTATTAAACAGGGTGGCCAGCACAAAGGAAAAGGCAACCTAGCAGGTATGGGAAAACTTCACAACATCCCCATTGAGATACTGTTTGATACTGGTGCATTGCATTCTTTCATTGCTGGCTCGTGTGCCGATAACTTAGACATCAGGCCTGTAAGAGCTGCACATTCTATGAGAGTAGCTACACCTTCACGAGAGATCACTACTTCCACGCATGTTTGCTCTAACCTAGAACTAGAAATCGGAACTCTTAAGGTTAAGGTGAACAACTTAAACATTATGATAATGTGGGACGTAGATATAATCCTAGGAATGGACTGGTTGTCGGAGAATTATGCCACAATTCTCTGCAACGAGAGAAAAATCTCTTTTCAACCCCCGGGTAAAGAACCAACCGAATTCCACGGAATTTCCATGGGTAGAGGCGTACCAATTATATCAGCCCTTCAAGCCACGAAGCTCATGAAGAAGAAAGGTACCACAGCCTATCTTGTGTACCTAGTCGGAGAGCCAGGAGCCGAGAAGAACATCCAAAACATAAAAGTTGTAAATGAGTACGAGGACGTCTTTCCAGAAGTATTACCAGGATTGCCACCACATCGTCATGTGGACTTCACGGTCGACTTAGAACCAGGAGCAGCACCTAAATCTAAAGCCCCATATAGGATGGCACCGAAAGAACTAGAAGAGCTCAAAATCCAGTTACAAGAATTGCTAGACCTTGGTTTTATCAGGCCAAGCGTCTCACCTTGGGGAGCACCAGTGCTTTTTGTTAGGAAAAAAGACGGATCGATGAGAATGTGTATAGATTATCGAGAACTGAACAAGATCACGCTCAAGAACAAATACCCTTTGCCAAGGATCGAGGATCTGTTCGATCAGCTCAAGGGTGCATGAGTCTTCTCCAAAATAGATTTAAGGTCAGGGTACCATCAGCTGAAAATCAAACCCAAAGATGTACCGAAGACTGCCTTTAGAACACGATATGGCCATTACGAATTCCTAGTAATGCCATTTGGTTTGACCAATGCTCCAGCTGTATTCATGGATCTTATGAATAGAGTTTTCCACCCTTACTTGGACAAATTCGTTTTAGTGTTCATCGACGACATCCTCGTTTACTCTAAGAATGAAAAGAAGCACGAGGATCATTTACGGATAGTGTTGGAAACACTAAGAGCTGAGAAACTCTACGCCAAGTTCAGTAAATGCGAATTTTGGCTGAAGGAAGTAATGTTCCTTGGACACATAGTATCGGCGGAAGGAATCAAAGTGGACCCAGCCAAGGTAGAGGCAGTGCACAACTGGAAGTCACCAGCGATTCAGAATGAGATCAGAAGTTTCATAGGTTTGGCAGGTTACTACAGAAGGTTTATTGAGGGATTCTCCACGATCGCCCGCCCGATGACGCAGTTACTTCGGAAGGAGACCAAATTTAAATGGACGGACGAGTGCGAGAAGAGTTTCCAAACGCTTAAGGAGAAATTAACCACAACGCCAGTATTAGCACTTCCAGACACAAACAAAAAGTATGTGGTTTACACCGACGCATCGAAAAATGGATTAGGTTGTGTCTTAATGCAAGATGGACGAGTGATAGCTTATGCTTCACGACAACTTCGACCTCACGAAGTTGAGTACCCAACCCACGACTTAGAACTTGCAGCCGTGGTGCATGAGTTAAAGATTTGGAGACACCATCTCTATGGTGTAAGGGTTGAGATATTCACCGATCACAAGAGCCTGAAGTACTTTTTCGAGCAAAAAGAACTGAATATGAGACAAAGAAGATAGCTCGAATTAGTCAAGGATTACGACTGCGGAATCAATTATCATCTAGGAAAGGCTAATGTGGTAGCAGACGTATTGAGTCGCAAGGCTCCAACAAAGTTAGGATGTCTCTTTGTAGAAGAAGAAACTTTAGTGCGAGAATTCGAGAAGATGGATATCAGAGTGCTCGACACGCCAGCTACGATAACAAATCAGATAGCAGCATTAGAAGCTACACCAGATTTGAGAGAAAGAATCATCAGTGCTCAGAGAAAGGATGAATCAATGGAAAAGTTGCGATTAAGGATAAGAACAGAGAAACCAGAAGGATATTCTGAAGCAACAGACAATGCGGTCCTTTTTGAAGGCAGAATTTGTATTCCTGATAATGACAGCGAACTGAAGAACGAGATCTTGAGTGAGGCTCACGATACACCTTATACAGCACACCTAGGAAGTACGAAAATGTATCAAGATTTAAGAAGGAACTTCTGGTGGAATGGAATGAAACGAGACGTTGCCTCGTTTGTAGAAAGATGTTTGGCATGTCAGCAAGTTAAGGCTTTACACAGACGACCGTATGGATTGCTACAACCATTGGATGTCCCAGAATGGAAATGGGAAGGCATAGCTATGGACTTTGTCACAGGCTTGCCTAAGTCAAGAAAAGGAAACACAGCTATTTGGGTAATTATCGATAGGCTTACGAAGATAGCTCATTTCTTACCGATTAAGATTACCTACGGATCAGAGAAACTAGCTCAGTTGTACGTTAGAGAAATTGTACGTCTGCATGAAGTACCGAAGGTCATAATTTCAGATAGAGACGCCAAATTCACCTCGAGATTTTGGATTACGATGCAGAAAGAATTAGGAACAGAGCTTAATTTTAGTACAGCGTTTCACCCACAGACAGATGGACAGTCAGAGAGAACGATTCAGATTTTAGTCGACATGTTAAGAACAGTGGTATTGGACCGAGGCGCGAATTGGGAAGAAATTCTATACTTAGTCGAATTCGCCTACAACAACAGCTATCAGGCCACGATAGGAATGGCGCCGTATGAGGCTTTGTATGGAAGGAAATGTAGGTCGCCACTTTATTGGGATGAAGTAGGTGAGAGAAAGAACCTAGGCCCCGATGCGATTAATGAGATGATTGAGATAGTTCGGCAGATTCGTGATAGAATAAAAGAAGCTCAAAGCCGACAGAAGTCTTATGTCGATGATCGTCGAACCAATCTTGAGTTTGAAATAGGAGATAAAGTTTTCCTTAAGATATCACCGAACAAAGGAATCCTTAGATTCGGAGTTAAGGGTAAGCTAAGACCCAGGTTTATAGGACCTTATGAAATCCTCGAGAGGATAGGACCCGTCGCTTATAGATTGGCCTTACCGCCAAGTCTAGGAAGTGTTCACAACGTTTTTCACGTTTCTCAGTTGAGAAAATATGTCTATGATCCTAAGCACGTCATTAGTCAGCAAGACGTAGTTCTTGAATCTGACCTAAGCTATGAAGAGAAGTTGATATTGATTCTGGATAGAAAAGTCCAAGAGTTAAGAACTAAATCGATACCAATCGTTAAAGTGCTATGGAACTACCACGGGCAAGAAGAAGCCACGTGGGAACTCGAGGAGAAGATGAAGGAAAGATATCCTCATCTTTTTGCAGAAGGTATGCAAATTTCGGGACGAATTTTTTCGCAAGGGGGGTAGGATGTAATACCCCGGAAATTCCTTACGATCTCAAAATTTTAAAGTTAATAATAAAACTGGCTTTGCACGCCTAAGTTTACGATTTTGAATTCTAAGACTAACGGTCAAATCCGTTTCCGAAAATAAATTACGGAAGTCAGCTAGATAACTACTGTATTTAGGGTTATCGTGTACGAGAAATTTTTAGTTCGTGAACTCAGAACGGAAAACCGTCTGATTTTTACATTCACGAAATCGCGATACGAACTCGCCCGAGAAAATTCGTTTTTATGATTTTCCGGATGAAACTCGGACTGTGTCGTCCCGAGTTTTTGTCGGAATTAAAATTTTAAATATTACTTTCCGATTAAGTTTAGTACGTTAGAATTTTTGGACGAATCGGAATGTGACGATTTTGTGCCGAGCTATGTTTTTCATCGTTCGATTTCCGTAACGTCGTATCGCGTCGGAAAAGCGCATAATTTCTCTCCCTTTCCCCCTTCTTCCCCGCTTCTTTAATCCAACCCCAGTCGCACCCCGGCTTCTGCCGTCCCTCGGGATTTGGCTGTGACATTCTCTCTCCCTCACTCTCTCAATGCCGTGAGCACACACACACATCACATACTTGAAATTTCTTCCATGCAAGCTTAGAATCAAGCTCTAATCCATCATGAAGATCAAGTGAGGATCAATCCATCATCAAGTTTCCAAAGCCCTAATCTTAAAGGTATTGATCTTCCCCAATTTTTGAGTATTAAACTTCCATAATCATCCAAATTTCTTCTTCATTTTCGGCTAAGTGAGCCCTAGATGGATGATTAATTATCTTTTATATTTTTCTTGAGGATTCAAGATGATTTCTTCCATGAGAAATTCAAGCTAGGAGTTGAGCCCCATTTCCCCATCATTTTCGGTTCTAAGGAGATCAAGAGGAGGAGATCCAATTTAATTTTCAAAGTATGATATTTATTTGATTAATTGTATATATGTATCTCTAAAGCCCTAAAGTAAAGAAAACAATGCATGCATGATTTTATTTCACGTTTAGGCAAACCTAGGGTTATCGATTCAAAATTCGAGTGAGAAATTCGTTAAGAAATTGAACTCTAGGGATTAAATTATGAATTAAGAGAGAAAAAGAAAATAAAAGCCCTAAAAATTTGGCTAGGACCGAAAATTTAGGCAAAAATAGGAGAATTTGAATTTCTTGAGTTATTATTATTTTTATGCTTGATTTATACTTTTGAATATGTTAAGAATGGAGTTATATGCTTGAATAATTGAAAAATCGATTGCCCTAAAATTCTAGTTAATGTCGTGAGTTATGGGCAAAGAAGGAGAAATTCTTTTGTTGATTTTTGTGACGATTTAATTTATGTATGAGCTTGAGAATATTAGTAGATGTGATGATTTAATCCTTTGAGAATTTGATTGTGTGAAAATCGAGCTTTATGTGAAAATATTTGATGAAAAATGATTATAGATGATTTAGTATTTTTGATGTTATGATGTTCTTGAGTATAATATTGAGTAGTAAGTTTAAATCCTTGTGTAATAGGATTTATTATGATAAAAATAGTGAAGCTTTTAAATTAAAAGAAAAGAAAAATTGAAAAATAATAGGGAAGAACATCAAGTAGGTGTTCTTGAGTAAGAACTTGAAGATTTGAGTTTTAACAAAATTAAATCAAAAAGGAAATTAGTAATTAAATTAATAAAATAATCTAGTTATTTAATGAAATAAAAATTAATTGAAGAATAAAAGAGAACATGTATTAATTAGGAAATGAGTTTTAAATTAGTAAATAAAAGAAGAAAACAAATTTCTTAATTAAATAAGTAAGAGTCGAGAGAATCGAGTTAAAATAAAGAGAATAAAATGATAAGAAGGCGAAGAGAAGATTTAATCGAGTCGAGGAAAGGTGTTAGACGAGTTAAGTTTAAATACTCGTATAGTTTAATCAAGAAAATAATGGGATAAAATACGAGTAAGATATCGAGTAGTGATTTTGAAAGTAATTAATTAAATTAATTAAGTAAGTTGTTTTCCAAACCGTTTGAATTAAAAATAAGCCGAGAAGAGTTGTCAAGATACTAATCTAAAAGTAATACTTTGAGTCAAGAATAAGAATCGAGTTAGAAATAAAAATAAAATTCCTATTTCATAAGAGTTTAATAAAAATAAAAAGAATTTTTATTAATTGAGTAAAGATTTATAATATGTTTTCATAAAACAACGAGTTTGGAAAAGTGTCATATATGAGTTAAGAAAGATAAATTTTATTATTTGAGTTTCTATAAAAAGGAATTCGTATTTCAATTAAGTCCTAGAATAAAAATTGAGTAGATATTAACGTGTTTTGAAATGTGATTGGATTCGAGGCAATGTGTTTAATTTATTTTGAATTATTATCCCATTCAATTAACGTGCTTGAGTCAATGATATTTTTTGATGATGACGTGAAAATTACTGAGTTTGTTTTGTATGCAAAACAATTGAGTTATTAAGTTGATAATTAAATCGAGAATTGATTAAGAATATAAAAAGAAAACTCGAGTAATAGAGTTAAGATAGACAATGTTTCATAATTAAAGCGAGAAGTGCTAAGACATTGGTTAGTAGTATTAAGGAAATTGTAAAGTTGCACGGAGTGCCAAAGACGATTACTTCTGATAGAGATTCGAAGTTCACAGCCGTTTTTGGGAAAGCTTCCACAAAGAGTTCAGAACTCAGTTGCAATTCAGCACTGCTTATCATCCCCAGACCGATGGTCAGTCCTAGCGAACGATTCAAATTCTCGGGGCTATGTTGAGAGCTATTTTGTTAGATAAGGGATTTGAATGGGAGAAAATATTACCTTTTGTCGAATTTGCTTATAACAATAGCTATCAGAATACGATAGGAATGGCCCCTTACCAAGCTCTTTACAGAAGGAAATGTAGATCGCCGCTTTATTGGGACGAAGTGGGCGAAAGGAGAATAATAAGGCCAGAAGCGATTGAGGAAATGATAAAATCCGTGCGCCAAATTCGCAAGAAGATTAAGGAAAGCTTAAACCTCGTTTTATAGGACCGTTTGAAATCCTTGAGAGGATTGGATCCGTATCATATCGTTTAACGTTACCTCCCAGTTTCGGGAACTCGCATAACCTTTTTCACGTATCGCAATTGAGAAAGTACGTCTTCGACCCGAAGCACATGATACGTCAAGAGGATGTAGAGATGAAGCCCGATCTAAGCTACGAGGAGAAACCCGAGAGGATTTTAGATCGAAAAGTTCAGCAGCTTAGAACAAAATCGATTCCCTTAGTAAAGGTCAAGTGGTGTCATCATGATCTCGAAGAAGCCACATGGGAACTCGAAAAAAAGATGAGGGCAAAATATCCCGAGCTATTTTCTCAAGGTTAGTAAATTTCGGGACGAAGTTTTTTTTAAGGGGGTGAGGATGTAATACCCCGAGCTTTTATACCCTTAGAGAGCGTATTAAATAACCTTATAAGTTTAAATGACGAGATTTGAGGAATAAATTTTTTTTAGATGAGTAGAAATGAGTAAAACGACTGAAATGCCCTTTTCTGTTTTTGTTTCTTGAAATGATAATGTGATGCATATATTGAGCTTATTTGTATGAGAATGAGTACGAGTATGATTTTCAGAAACTTCCGAGAGTTTTGATTTGAAGTGAATAGTGTTGATAACCGAGAAATCACTATTTACCGATGAACTTAGAATAGATTTTAATTAGAATCTCTGAACCTAGAATTAATTCTATGATCACTAAGATAAGATAGAAGCTTATCCGAGATTTTTTAAAGAGAGTTATGAGAATTTAATTATTAAAGAATTAATAAGCCGACTAATTTTTAGTTTTCTTGTTATATAGAATTTAGACCTAAAAATTTGATAATTGGAATCCTTGGTTTATTTAATGAGATGTGAGATAGGTTTGAGATGATTTTAGTGTCGGAAACGAGACGAGGAGAGATTAGATCCATTTTCTGCATAAATGGAATAATACGGACTTTTTATTCGGAAAACTTTTACGACCGGGTAAATAATACCCGTAATAAAATATTGAGAAAATCCCTCTCATCTCTCTCCCCCTTTCCACCGTCATCTCTCTCTCTCTCTATCCCTAATCTCTCTCTCTCACTCCAAACCAATTTTCAAAACCTATTAAGTAGGTTTCATCATGAATATTCTCTAAATAAGAATAAAATCTTAGTAACTTGTGTAGTGAAGATTGCATGCATTCATCCCATCAAATCCATCTATCTCTCTCTCAATCCAATTTCCAATACCTACAAACTAGATATCATCATTATTATTCTATATGTTGGAGGAATATCTAATCAATATCTGCTGGTCCCGATACGAGTTCTGGTGTATGGGGGGGGGGGGGAATACACTAGATAAAACTTTTTAAAATAATCCCCTAAAAATTAACATAACCGAGTAATGCAACTCAGTTGGAATAACAACCGAGCAAGAAACACTCAGTTGGAAGTGAAGTGTTGTGCGGAATGTGGTGGAAATTAACTCGTATAAAATCAACTCACGCTTAACTGCAAGGTTGGTCAATAACCAAGACAGTTGATATGGAATAATGCAGTTTGTATGCAGGTTAGTAAGTCTGTTGAATATGCAATAAGTAACTGAAAAATAAACACAACACACAAGATTTAACGTGGTTCGGAGATAACTCCTACGTCCACGGGGAGTTGTGAGTCCACACAACTCAGTCCAAGTTCTTTTGGACAAACCACAAAGCTTACGCAGGCTTTTCAACCGTTGAGATAAGTTTACGGGTACTTATCAACCTTACAGATTAGTTTACGGGTACTAATCAACCTATCTACTCAGTTACGGGAAGAGTAGGGTCCTAATAACCTTTTCAGGTGAAAGAAAGGGTGGGGTTCCAACTAATAGCTCGAACAAGAAGTGAGCTAAGATCTAACACTCTACGAACTCTCAACAAGTGATGTTCTCAAGGTTGGATCAAAAGACACTAAGACAGAATCTATTACTCTAGAACTCTCAACTAATGATGTTCTAAGAGATTGAATGCAGCTCAACTCGTGTGAAGTATTTGGTTCTTTCTTTCGCTCTTTAATCTCTTCTTGCTCTAGTCTGTCTTATATTTCCCGTAGTCTTGGTGAATGAATGAAGGCCTCTATTTATAGGCGGAGAGAATCAACTAGCCGTTGGAAGAGTTGTTGATCTCTGTTCTTTGAAAGCGATAGCTTGTCTCTCATCTCTGCAGACTTTCCGGATTTGGCAACTGCGTGCTTCTGCTTTCCATCTGAGACAGCCTTGTGTTTGGGCCAAATGAGGTAATGACAGAGAGTCAAACCTTCACGTGACTTTCTTGTTTGAAATTCAAATCGTAACCTTTAACCTCCAACACTTGATAGTCGGTTGAGTCGTCTGATCTTCATCTGATTGGTTTTCAGCTGATGTTCTATCTGAATGCTTTTGTCTGGGTAGGAGCATTTGAACTCTCAGCTGACTTTGAACTTCAAGCTGTTGATCTAACTGATTGAGTCTACAATTGATGTTCCATTTTGAACGCTCAGTTGTTCTTCTTGTATCTGACTCTGACCAGTTGGCTTCGAACGCTCAGTTGTCTTTCTTACAACTGATGTTCTCTTGTATCTTCCTCCTTTGAGCTTAGCTGATGTTCTGAAACTTGAACGCTCAGTTGTCTTTCATCTTGTATCTTTGAATCGCTCAACTGATGTTCTATCTTGTGAACATAACTTCCCCCTTTATAAACACTCAGTTGTCTTTAATTACATCTGATGTTCTCTCCGAGTGATGCCTTGTTGTCGTCTTCAGCTGGAGACCTGTAAAGATAAAATCTCAACATTGCTCAAACAGCGAGCCTAACTACTAACATTAGGATCTGGCAAAATCTACTCGGTTGGGGTCAGTTGGTTTTGGAATCAATCAAAACTTTAATAAATTTCTCAACAATTTCCCCCTTTTTGATGATGCCAAAACCCTTATTAAAATTCTTACAAGGCAAACTGATCTAAATCCTACTGACCTATCCAAAATCTCAGCTGAAATTCTAGACAGTCTATAAGATTAAAACATCAAAGGGTTAGCACAGTTATAACATGATATTGAAATAACTTTACGATTCAAAGCTTGGACAATGAGAGATTGTACGTCAAGTTGAATCGTATAACTGAATAGTTTTTATTACAACTGATGATTACAAAGGTAAGCATAAAAAGACAAAAGTTACATCAGTTGCTCAAAAACTAACTGAGCTAATACTTGAGCCCATACTTACTAAACATTCTAACAAAAATCTCTCTCTTTTCAGCTGACTCCTTCGAAATGTCAACCCCGTGCTCTTTGCAGACTTGCCTTGCCTCAGCTGCAATCTTTGTTCTGTTGGGGATGCGAGAGTCTGGGAGGAAGAGAGGCTTATATGTAATCTTCTGAGGGACGGGGACAGTGTTCAAATCCTGTTTTGCTTCTATCATCACACGCCTGAACTGGCTGAACATCCCCGGGTCCCCAGTGTGCAGCTCGGTCAGCGCCTCCTTGAAAGCTCTCCTCGGATTGTCGGTTGAGAAGACTTTTCTGTAATAGAAGTCGTTCACAAACTCTTGCTTAAACGACTCCCAGTCCTCGTTCCATTCGGCTGGCATCCACTTATCTACATGCCTGAACCGACTTTGGACCTTCACCTTCCCTGCCAACCTCTACTGTCTCAGCCGAGCTTTAGCCTTAACCTGATGTTTGTCAATGCAGCGACGGCTGCGGGAGGCGATGTTCCGGTCCAAGTTCTTTGTTATCTTGTTCAGCTTCTCTTCAAATTGGTTTACTCTTCTGGCCTGGCTGGCAGCGAACTTCTTGATCCAGCTCGGATTCATATAATCCTTCTCAGCAACATCCATAGCCTTGGCAGCTGCAATACACTCTTCGGTTGTGATACCGTCGAGTTCCGAATCAAGCTCGGCTGCGATCTCGGCTATGGAGTTGTAAGAAACTCCAAACTGCTCTGCCTGCTCCAAGTCTTTTTCCATTTCAGCTCCACCGACTTCGATTGACTTGGGAGCGGACTTCTTCTTTTGTGCAGTCTTTCTCCTCAGCCGGGATTTTGCAGCAGCTGGCATCTCTTCCTCATCCTGGGTCTCTTCTTCCTCCTGCATCTCAACATCCGCCTCTTTATCTTCCCCCTTTTTGGCATCAGCAACAAGGCTTGCTACTGAACCATCAAGAGAGGTGAGCTATTGTTCGGCTAATTGAATGCGGTTGAAGAGTTCATCGATCGCGCACTCGATTCCCACCTTTTTCACCAGTTCGGAGTCATGGCGCTCTTGTTCGGCTTTCCTCAATCCAGCGAATGTTTCAGTTACCTCAGTCTGGAAAGAAACGAACTCAGCCCATCTTGACTCGAAGCGGGACTCCCATTCTTCATCCTGAGTCTGTTGGGATTTCGCGAGGTTGAAATCAGACAAGGATTGTAGAACGTTCAACCCAGACTTAATCCCCAGAACAGTTGACTTCAGATCCGACACGTCTTGGCTGGTGGAGGAGGAGAATTCATCCAGCTTTATCTTCAGTGAAACATTTTCCTCCACCAGCTGCTTATTCTTCTCTTCTTGTGCTTCCAACATCCTCAGCTGATCGTCTTTATGTTGCTGGAAGTTGGCAAGCATCTCGGTTCTCAGCTGGTTTACCCTCTCAGCTATCAGCTCACAGATTTCTTTAGATAATGGAGCTGGCTGATCAGCTGGAGCGGCTTGTTCAATCAGAGCTGGCTGTTCAACTATAACTATGGCTTGACGGTTGGCCATGTACAGTTGCAGCTCTTGTTCTTCGTCCTTTGTTGCGGCGGCGGCTGCGTCCAGATCATTAAGGAACTCAGCTGACTTGACGAGCATGTTGTCGAGGAAATCAATGCAGTCTTGTCCAGCTTTCTCCCTTGTATCTGTGCCTTCTTCCTTGCTGAGGTCCAGATGACGTGTCAGCAGGGCCACCTTGTTGTTGTAGGCGACTTCCAGGTTGGCATACTTGAAGTAGTCTCAGATGCGAGACTCGTCCGCCTTCAGTCTGTCCCAGCTGTGTACCCTGATTGTATCTTCCTTCACATACCAGTGACTGAAGATCAGGTTGAACTGATACAGCAGCTCGGTTCCAAGAGTAGCGAAGATTGGCATGACACGAGCTTCAGGGAACATCCCAATCAGCTTCTGGAAGCAGTAGGCCACCTTGCCTTCATGCTCCAGCGCGACGGCCTGAAGGTCAGCTTCATCATCTATTGGAGAGGGAGATAGAGTCTCATAAGGCAATGGTTCAAAGGTTTCATCAATGTTGGCCAAAGAAGTGGTCTCAACATTGGCATCGAGCTGGAAGCTCGGAATATCAGATTCTGTGGGGAGAGGGGTATCAATAAGTTCTTCAACATTGGCCGAAGAAACGGTCTCAATGTTAGCATCGAGCAATGGGCTCGAAACATTTGGCTGTAATTCGGTTGAGAGAGCAAGAGGCTCTTTGGGGCGGTACGGCATCAACTCCTGCCGTGGGGGAGGTTGAAACGTCTTTAATTTCCTCAGAGGAGGAAGAAGCATCCGATGTCACGTCCGTCTCCATCCCTTCCACCTCATCGGTTCCACCAGCTCGAGGGACGATCTTGAAGGCAGCTGCCTCAGCTGAGTGGCTCGACTCGGATGGCTCCTCAGCTGGTGCCGTTTCAACTGCGTCTCCTCCTCAGTTGGTGCATCTACAGCTGGTTCCTCAGTTGGTGCATCTACAGCTGGTTCCTCAGCTGGCTCCTCAGCTGGCACCTCAGCTGGCTCCTCAGCTGGCTCTTCAGCTGGCTCCTCGGCATGCCCCTCAGCCGGTATGTCCTCAGCTGGCACCTCAATCGTCTTCTTGAACCTCACCCTCAGCTTCTTCTGGGCAGGTTCCGCCTCCTTCTCTTTCTCCGACTCAGCTCTGCGTCGGCGTGCAGCTTTTGATTTTGTGGGGCGACTGACAGCTGGTACCTCCTCAGCTGTGTCCTTGGGTTCAGCAATCTTCCCAGCATCCTTCTTCTCCTTAGGAGTATATACACTCCTAATCACCTTCTGCGCCTTCTTTGCTGTTGGAAACAACAACAATTTCTTCACTGGGGTCTCCTCGCAGTCCTCCCATACCATGTTCCGACCCTTAATTGCGAGCAGGATTAGAGCTGAAATTTTGCAACCGAAGTTGAGCGTCCCCTTGACACTCAACAGTCTCTCCCCTGAGTCGATTGTGGTTTCGGAGATTTTCTGCTTCTCTAATGTCAGCTGGTTCAGAAAATATTGGAACCAGTTGATCTCGTGTTTGTGCTCCAATACCATCAACTGCTTAAGCTTTGGTCGGCTGATGTCGCCGAAGGCTCTGCTATAGCCGAACACGACCTTGGACACAACATCGAACATGAGTTGATGTTCTGGCTTTAATTTTGTCCTCTGCATATTGCTCTTCAACCTCTCCGGAGTGATCGGAGCATTTTCCAGAAACTCATCGGCTTGCTCGTCGGTTATGTTTTCAACAAATTCCGTGGCGGAGTGGTTTACTGGTATGACGTGGCGAAGTACGTCAGAAACTGCAATGGGGAAAGAAACACGGCGAATGGTTCTGGCCGGAACGTCGCGTTGCCGACAAGAGACCTCTGTTGTGACTCCTTCTCTGCTGTCGATGGACGACTGCAGATTTACATAGAATTCTCTGACCTGGCGCCTGAGCAGGTGGGAGGGAAAGAGTTTTGCCCATTCCAGGAGGTCGTTCTCCTTGAGGATACTTGTGAGGGGAGCCAACACCGGCGACTCCAATTCATCATCGGAAAGAATCTGCTCGAAGTAAATCTTCGAAACCAACAAGTCGAACGATTCTTCATACGAGGTGGGGACAAGAGAGGGTCCGGAAGAAGCCATTTTTCTTTCCTTTGGGTGCCATTTAATTATCACTAAGAAGATATATATAGGAACGAAAATCTTGCAGAAAAAGGTTAGACAAAATCTGAGAAGATGATGAATAGTAACTGCAGATAAACACGAATGAGGAAGGTAAGAGATCACTCCCTGATTTTCCGCCTTTTATAAGTTTTTGACTCGGTTGAAATTGACAGCTAGGGTTGAATGGCGTGAATCCATCAACGGCTGAGATCACATGACTGTTGACTATCTTTGACTTGACGTCATGAACCGAGTTCCGACCAGCGCGTGAGAAGGTGTACAGTTTTTCATGTCAGCCCAGTAGCACTATAAAGTAGACTATTGATGTTCAGCCGTACTTTACATTAAATGCGACATGATGGCTATTTTAATGTAACTGACATGCTCGGGAATGTTTGAATTTATTTCAAACATTCTCATTTAAGATCATAACACCTTCAGCCATAAACGTTACCTGCCAGCTGATGTCGGAATCAGCTGTGTTCCAATGTTGCGGCATACCATCAGCTGACTCGAGTTCGTCTGTTCAGCTGACGTCTGATCCTACGTTGCAGCATACCATCAGCTGACTCGAGTTCATCTGTTCAGCTAACGTTTGATGTCTTCGATTGGCAATCCGCACCTGAGATTCCCCCTTTATCTGAGCTTCCCCCTCAGATGAATATCTATCTCTGCACCTCAGCTGGTTCCTCATCTGATGGATCCAACAATCCAAGTAAATCACATAACATCTTGAACCGTGCTTCGGCTAGAGGTTTGGTGAAGATATCTTCTCTCTGAATCTCAGTTCGAATCTTCTCCATGGCTACGTCCTTTTTCTCAATATGGTCTCGAATGAAATGATGTCGGATGTCAATGTGCTTCGTCCGAGAGTGGTGAACAGGATTCAAAGAGATAGCAATGGCACTAGAGCCATCACAATGAATGGGAACATGTCCAGTTGCAACTTCATAGTCTCTCAGCTGTTGCTTGAGCCACAACACTTGCATGTAGCAGCTATCGGCAGCCATATATTCTGACTCGGTTGTTGAAGTGGCAACACATGCTTGTTTCTTGGAGAACCACGAAACTAGCTTGCTTCCCATGAGTGTCCAGATGTGGACTTCCTGTCCAACCGATCTCCGACTAGATCTGCATCTGAGTATCCGGTCACTTGGATGTTATCGTCGGTTGGATACCACAACCAAATATTTACAGTTCCCTTCAGATATTTGATGATGTTCTTTGCTGCCAACATGTGAGCTTCCCTCGGTTGAACTTGGAACCGAGCACATACTCCAACCGCGTAAGATATGTCTGACCGACTGGCGGTTAGATAAAGCAAAAAAACGATGATCCCTCTATACTTACTGGCATCCACGAGCTTTCCCTCAGTTCCAGGTTCAATCTTCCAGTTAGTATTCATCGGGATCCTTGTAGTCTTACTTGTCTGTAATCCGAACTTGGTGCTCAGCTCCTTTGTATACTTGAACTGATTGATAAAAATCCCTTCTGGTGACTGCTTCACTTGTAGTCCAAGAAAATAATTCATCTCGCCCATCATTGACATCTCGAACTTCTCTTTCATGAGATTTGAAAATTTTTCACACAGTTCCTCCGACTTAGAACCGATTATGATGTCGTCGACGTAGATTTGCACAACAAGTATATCTTCTCCGACTTTGATGGTGAATAGAGTTTTGTCAACTGACCCTCGTTTGAACCCCGAGTTCAGAAGAAAACCACAAAGAGTGTCATACCAAGCCCTGGGTGCTTGCTTTAATCCATAGATTGCTTTCTTCAACTTGTACACTCTTCCATCTCCAGTTTCAAAACCGCGAGGCTGTTCAACATATACATCTTCCTTGATATCACCGTTGAGGAAGGCACACTTCACATCCATCTGATAGACCTTGAACTTGTGAAATGCAGCATAGGCTAGAAAGATTCGGATGGCTTCCAGCCTTGCAACTGGTGCGAAGGAGTCCTCAAAATCGATTCCTTCTTGTTGGCAATATCCCTGAGCTACCAACCTTGCCTTATTCCTCACGATGAATCCAATAGCGTCTCTCTTGTTCTTGAAAATCCATTTTAATCCAATGACTTTGACACCATTTGGTCTTTCTACCAACTCCCATACACAGTTGCATAGAAATTCATTCAGTTCTTCTTGCATGGCTATTGTCCAGTGAACACAGTTGAGAGCTTCCACAACATTCTTCAGTTCTGGTACATCAGCTACGAAGCAAGAAATCATGGCAACATCTCCAGCTTGCTCAAACTCCTCAAGAACTGCCAACTCCTCAGCATATTGGGCATAAGTGTTAGAATCTTCCTCGGTTGAATCTGGAATCGCAACTCTGCTCCTTGTACGCACACCTTTGGTTGGATCTCCGATAATGTTGTCAGTGGAATGATCTTCATACCATCTTCGGTTGCGTCTTCCTTCTTCTTCCAACTGTGGTTGTTCCAGGATTTCAACTGATGGTGAATCCTGAACTATAGGAGATACTGGACTCTTCTAAGTTGGTGATTTATCAGTTGTAGAGTCTGGATCCTCAACATTGATAACATTTTGAACTGGGCTCGGTTGGGCTTCGGATGCTGATGCAGGTGGAGAGGCATCAGCTGGAGTTCCCCCTTGAGATGAGCTGGGGTCTTCACATTCATCTTCAGAGGAATATGGATCATCATCCTCAGTTGCCCATACCAATGGTTCGGCTAGATTCTTTTACCTTAGAATCTGAGATCTTGTGAGGGCTGGTGGAACATGTGGATCAGCCTGTTGTCCTTTAGCCTGTTCCCTGCACTCAAAAGTAGATTCATCAAAACTAACATGTGGTGTTATCTCCACAACACGAGAGCTGTTGTTGAAAACTCTATAAGCATTGATCCGAGCAGCATATCCAAGAAATATGCCTTTCGAAGCCTTGGCATTAAAAGTTTTCAACTGAGTCTTCCCATTGTTGTGAATATAACACTTAGAACCAAAAATGCAAAAATATTAAATATCAGGCTTCCTGCGTCTCCATAGCTCGTATGGTGTCTTTCCCAACCGCTTGGTTAGAAGAGACTGGTTCTGGGTGTAGCACGCTGTGTTGATGGCCTCAGCCCAAAATCTCTTTGGCAGAGCTGAGCTTGTCAACATGGATGTAGCTGCATCTTTCAGTGTTCGGTTTCTTCACTCAGCTACTCCATTCTGTTGCGGAGTACGCGCAGCTAATGTTTGATGTGTAATTCCGTGCTTCTCGCAGTACTCGATGATGGTTTCATTTAGAAACTCGGTTCCACGATCTGATCGGATGGAAATGATTTTCATCTCTTGTTGGTTCGATATCCGATCCATCAGCTTGGGTAGCTCATCTCGGGTTTCACTTTTGTGTCGCATGAAAATGGTCCACGTGTATCTGGAGAAATCATCAGTTACAACAAGGGTATACTCGTTGCCATTCATGCTCTTTGGTGTAACTAGCCCGAAGAGATCCATGTAGATCAGCTGTAACACTTGGTCGGTTGAGGGAGTTGTCTTCAACCGGAAGGAGGATCTAGCGAGCTTTCCCAACTGACATGCACTGCAGATATGTGTTGTTGAAAACACTCAGTTTGGTATGCCTTTTGCATGTTCTTGTCTGGCAAGTCGGTTCATAGTCTTGAAGTTCAGATGGTTGAGCCTTTTGTGCCACAACCAGCTCACATCTGAACTGCTCTTTGATAACAGGCAGGTGTCAAGAGTACTACTGTTCCAGTCAACATAGTAGACATTCCCGGTTGGCGATCGATTTCCCAACAATATGACCTGCTTTGTTCCGACATTTATAACCCTGCAACCCTGTGCATCAAACTTGACAGAAAAACCATTATCACAGAATTGGCTGATGGAGAGCAGGTTATGCTTCAATCCATCACATATGAAATATTAGAAATTGACACGTGATAGGTTTCAAGGGTACCGTAACCTCTGGTGTGACCTTTTGAGTTGTCACCAAAGGTAACTGAGGGTCCTTCTTTCTCTACGAAACTTCTAAGCAAATCCTTCAGATTTTTCATGTGTTTCGAGCATCCACTATCCATCACCCACATGGTTCGTGAAGCTTTATTCTTCCTCAGCTGTTTCTCCTATTCCTGCATAGAGAAACTCGCTTAGGTCCCCAAATTCAGTTAGGTCCTGGAGGGTTAGAACCAGTTCCCCCTTGAACTGTGATTCGTTTTTCCCTGTATACTCGGATAGATTATCATTCCAGATCACTTTTCCTTCATCATCAACTATAACAATACCTCGGTTATCCTTAGGCTTGTTGTTAGTGGTGATGTTCTGTTTCTTGGGAGGAGATGGATTTCTCCCATTTTGAACTTTCGGAGGAGAGGCTTTCCCCCTGTTTTGATGGCGGTTTTTATCCTGTTGGATTCGTTGTTGAGGTCGGACGCCATGTTGGAATCTTTGTGGCTGATTCGGATTCCAACTCCCTGAATGTTGTCTATAGCTGTTCATGCCCTGTTGGTGGTTCATGTTGTGGCATGAATATCTACAGCTGTTCGACCTGTTCCTTATCGGTTGACTCGGTTGGAACCTTTGGTTGAACTGATGATGGAACCGTTGTTGATGCAGATGGTTGGATCCTTGTCGGTTCTGCGGTCGGTTCCATTCTTTCTGATGTTGACTCTGAGGTTGATTCAGAGGTCGGTTCTGAGCTCGGTTTCGATTGTGTCTCCGACGCCTCTGATTCCTCTTCTAACTCTTGGAACATTCTCCCTCGATTGATGTCCCAACCGATGGAACGTTCTGTCCTCCATCTACTGCTCCTTTTCCCTTCTCAGTTGTGGTTTCCTTGGTCGGTTGAGCTTGCTGAGAGGTGGAGGTTGGATTACTTTGGAGAGATTCAGGTTCAACTGTGTTATGTTCGACAACCTTGACTTCCACAGCTTTGATGAAGGTCGCTGGAGGGATTCCAGTATCCTTGATCACATCATAACCGAGTCCTGACACGTCATCTATCTGTCGGCTGTAACTGATGAGATTCTCAATGATCTTGGATGACTGATATAGCTTTATTAAGTTGTCCTTCTCAGTTTGCAACTCCTTCAGGAGGATAGCTATATGCTCGGTTTGTCCGTCTGACTTCTTTATCAGCTGGTCGATCTGAGCTTCTTGCTTTTTCAACTGATCTTGCTGCTCCTTGATCTGCTTCGTCAACTCCTCATCGGTTGGAGCATTAGTTCGGTTGACCGCATTCAGTTGACTTTTGAGATAATCTATCTCTTCAGTTTGACTCTTGATCAGATCGTCCTTTTCGGTTAAGGATTCTTCAAGTTTGGAGAACTGTTCTTGAAGACTCTTAAACTCAACCGATTGTTGATGTAGTTCCTTCAGTGTTTCCTGCATGTCAGAAATATTGGAAGAATTTAAATTAGCAGGACTAGAGTGTACCTCAGTATCATCCTGGTCGGTTCCAAGTGCCATGAGGCATTGATCCTGACCGATAGCGTTGTTGGTGGAAGTCAGCTCATCCTCATCTTCAGTGTCAGTGAAGATGTCCATGTCGTCAGCTGCTTCTTCTGCAACCATGGCCTTGTTCTTTCCAGTTTGCTTGGCCCTCAACGCTTCTCTCTCTTTCTTCGAGAGGTCTGGACAATCTGCTTTGAAATGTCCCTCCTTGCCGCATTCAAAGCAACCGTTGTTCACAGGCTTTGAGTTATCTCGAGTTCGGTTAGATTTGTAGAACCTCTTGTATTTTCCGAACCGAGTGTCCATGTCAGCTAGCTTCTTTGACAGGGCGGCTATGTTCTGTTGCAGCTCTTCTCTGCTTGGCTCCTTCGTAGCTGTGTCCGCTGATCTTGTTGGCCTTGATGTTCGCGGCTTTGAATAGTCAGCTCGGAGTGCTACTGACTTGGTGGCTGAACCAACATCCTCATGTCGACTCGTCTGAACCGAGGACTGAGTTGACCTTCGTCGGTTCACCTTGTACTTATTTCCTTTCAGAATTGAGAACAATCTTTCAGTTCCCATCTCACCAAGGTCAGCTCGGCTCTCATAGATGTTGGTGAAGATATCCCACTCAGCTGGTAGAGCTTGTAATACTTTGAGGTTGATTTCTCTCAAAGTATATTTTCCTCTTCGGATGGACTGGATCCTTCTGATGATGTCCATGAACCAGAGCTCTAACTGATCAATGGTTTCATCAGTTCTCAGGCAGAAGTTGTCGAAATCTTGGCAGGCATGTGAGAACTTGTTCTCCTTTGTCTCATTGCTTCCTTCACTCAGCGATGCCAAGATATCCCACATCTCTTTAGCGGTTTTACACTCCTCTATCCAAGGCAGATAATCTTGTCCAACTGTGGACATGATTGTGCTCTGAGCCCAGATGTCCAACTGGCTCACTTTGGCTTCTTCTAGAGTGAAGTCTTCTGGCTTCTTCTCCACTAACTCCACAGTTGCATCCCCATCGTTGGGATTTGTAGGAGTGCGAGTTGATGATGATCGGTCCGGATGTGAGTACTTGTTGCATCTGATGATGCTTTGACAGTAAGATCTTCTTCATCCGAGTTCTCCAGGATGTATAGTTCACAACCGAGAACATGACCACTATTTTGTCCTTGACATCCATCTGCACACAATCAACAGAAGTAATATGCAAGCAAATATGCACTAGCGTGATAAAAAGATCTGTTCAGTTGACCACTGAAGAAAACACCTCGAATTCACACCTTGTGAAACAGAGTCAGCAGTCTTTTGAACCACTGCTCTGATACCACTTGATGGTCCTGATATGAGTTCTGGTGTATGGGGGGGGGGAATACACTAGATAAAACTTTTTAAAATAATCCCCTAAAAATTAACATAACCGAGTAATGCAACTCAGTTGGAATCACAACCGAGCAAGAAACACTCAGTTGGAAGTGAAGTGTTGTGCGGAATGTGGTGGAAATTAACTCGTATAAAATCAACTCACGCTTAACTGCAAGGTTGGTCAATAACCAAGACAGTTGATATGGAATAATGCAGTTTGTATGCAGGTTAGTAAGTCTGTTGAATATGCAATAAGTAACTAAAAAATAAACACAACACACAAGATTTAACGTGGTTCGGAGATAACTCCTACGTCCACGGGGAGTTGTGAGTCCACACAACTCAGTCCAAGTTCTTCTGGACAAACCACAAAGCTTACGCGGGCTTTGCAACCGTTAAGATAAGTTTACGGGTACTTATCAACCTTACAGATTAGTTTACGGGTACTAATCAACCTATCTACTCAGTTACGGGAAGAGTAGGGTCCTAATAACCTTTTCAGGTGAAAGAAAGGGTGGGGTTCCAACTAATAGCTCGAACAAGAAGTGAGCTAAGATATAACACTCTACGAACTCTCAACAAGTGATGTTCTCAAGGTTGGATCAAAAGACACTAAGACTGAATCTATTACTCTAGAACTCTCAACTAATGATGTTCTAAGAGATTGAATGCAGCTCAGCTCGTGTGAAGTATTTGGTTCTTTCTTTCGCTCTTTAATCTCTTCTTGCTCTAGTCTGTCTTATATTTCCCGTAGTCTTGGTGAATGAATGAAGGCCTCTATTTATAGGCGGAGAGAATCAACTAGCCGTTGGAAGAGTTGTTGATCTCTGTTCTTTGAAAGCGATAGCTTGTCTCTCATCTCTGCAGACTTTCCGGATTTGGCAACTGCGTGCTTCTGCTTTCCATCTGAGACAGCCTTGTGTTTGGGCCAAATGAGGTAATGACAGAGAGTCAAACCTTCACGTGACTTCCTTGTTTGAAATTCAAATCGTAACCTTTAACCTCCAACACTTGATAGTCGGTTGAGTCGTCTGATCTTCATCTGATTGGTTTTCAGCTGATGTTCTATCTGAATGCTTTTGTCTGGGTAGGAGCATTTGAACTCTCAGCTGACTTTGAACTTCAAGTTATTGATCTAACTGATTGAGTCTACAATTGATGTTCCATTTTGAACGCTCAGTTGTTCTTCTTGTATCTGACTCTGACCAGTTGGCTTCGAACGCTCAGTTGTCTTTCTTACAACTGATGTTCTCTTGTATCTTCCTCCTTTGAGCTTAGCTGATGTTCTGAAACTTGAACGCTCAGTTGTCTTTCATCTTGTATCTTTGAATCGCTCAACTGATGTTCTATCTTGTGAACATAACTTCCCCCTTTATAAACACTCAGTTGTCTTTAATTACATCTGATGTTCTCTCCGAGTGATGCCTTGTTGTCGTCTTCAGCTGGAGACCTGTAAAGATAAAATCTCAACATTTCTCAAACAGCGAGCCTAACTACTAACATTAGGATCTGGCAACATCTACTCGGTTGGGGTCAGTTGGTTTTGGAATCAATCAAAACTTTAATAAATTTCCCAACAATATCTAATAAAATAATAAGTTACATGCATACTACATAATTTTATCTCTCTCTCTCGATCACTCTATTCCATTCAAGGCAGAAATTTATCTCATTCTACCTATCTCTCTCTCTCGAAAACTCTCCATCAAACAACAAAGAAGAAAAATTCTTTCTCCCTCTCTCTCTCAATGCCGTGAGCACACACACACATCACATACTTGAAATTTCTTCCATGCAAGCTTAGAATCACGCTCTAATCCATCATGAAGATCAACTGAGGATCAATCCATCATCAAGTTTCCAAAGCCCTAATCTTAAAGGTATTGATCTTCCCCATTTTTTTAGTATTAAACTTCCATAATCATCCAAATTTCTTCTTCATTTTCGGCTAAGTGAGCCCTAGATGGATGATTAATTATCTTTTATATTTTTCTTGAGGATTCAAGATGATTTCTTCCATGAGAAATCCAAGCTAGGAGTTGATCCCCATTTTCCCATCATTTTCGGTTCTAAGGAGATCAAGAGGAGGAGATCCAATTTAATTTTCAAAGTATGATATTTATTTGATTAATTGTATATATGTATCTCTAAAGCCCTAAAGTAAAGAAAACAATGCATGCATGATTTTATTTTACGTTTAGGCAAACCTAGGGTTATCGATTCAAAATTCGAGTGAGAAATTCGTTAAGAAATTGAACTCTAGGGATTAAATTATGAATTAAGAGAGAAAAAGAAAATAAAAGCCCTAAAAATTTGGCTAGGACTGAAAATTTAGGCAAAAATAGGAGAATTTGAATTTCTTGAGTTATTATTATTTTTATGCTTGATTTATACTTTTGAATATGTTAAGAATGGAGTTATATGCTTGAAAAATTGAAAAATCGATTGCCCTAAAATTCTAGTTAATGCCGTGAGTTATGGGCAAAGAAGGAGAAATCATTTTGTTAATTTTTGTGATGATTTAATTGATGTATGAGCTTGTGAATATTAGTAGATGTGATGATTTAATCCTTTAAGAATTTGATTGTGTGAAAATCGAGCTTTATGTGAAAATATTTGATGAAAAATGATTATAGATGATTTAGTATTTTTGATGTTATGATGTTCTTGAGTATAATATTGAGTAGTAGGTTTAAATCCTAGTGTAATAGGATTTATTATGATAAAAAGAGTGAAGCTTTAAAATTAAAAGAAAAGAAAAATTGAAAAATAATAGGGAAGAACATCAAGTAGGTGTTCTTGAGTAAGAACTTGAAGATTTGAGTTTTAACAAAATTAAATCAAAAAGGAAATTAGTAATTAAATTAATAAAATAATCTAGTTATTTAATGAAATAAAAATTAATTGAAGAATAAAAGTGAACATGTATTAATTAGGAAATGAGTTTTAAATTAGTAAATAAAAGAAGAAAAGAAATTCTTAATTAAATAAGTAAGAGTCGAGAGAATCGAGTTAAAATAAAGAGAATAAAATGATAAGAAGGCGAAGAGAAGATTTAATCGAGTCGAGGAAAGGTGTTAGACGAGTTAAGTTTAAATACTCGTATAGTTTAATCAAGAAAATAATGGGATAAAATACGAGTAAGATATCGAGTAGTGATTTTGAAAGTAATTAATTAAATTAATTAAGTAAGTTGTTTTCCAAACCGTTTGAATTAAAAATAAACCGAGAACAGTTGTCGAGATACAAATCTAAAAGTAATAGTTTGAGTCAAGAATAAGAATCGAGTTAGAAATAAAAATAAAATTCCTATTTCATAAGAGTTTAATAAAAATAAAAAGAATTTTTATTAATTGAGTAAAGATTTATAATATGTTTTCATAAAACAACGAGTTTGGAAAAGTGTCGTATATGAGTTGAGAAAGATAAATTTTATTATTTGAGTTTCTATAAAAAGGAATTCGTATTTGAATTAAGTCCTAGAATAAAAATTGAGTAGATATTAACGTGTTTTGAAATGTGATTGGATTCGAGACAATGTGTTTGATTTATTTTGAATTATTATGCGATTGAATTAACATGCTTGAGTTAATGATATTATTTGATGATGATGTGAAAAATTACTGAGTTTGTTTTGTATGCAAAACAATTGAGTTATTAAGTTGATAATTAAATCGAGAATTGATTAAGAATATAAAAAAAAACTCGAGTAATAGAGTTTAGATAGACAACGTTTCATAATTAAAGCGAGAAGTGCTAAGACATTGGTTAGTAGTATTAACCAATTATCGAGTAGTGTTAATGGCTTAGAGACGAGAATGCGAGACTTGTTTAGAAAAGAATAACATAGAGAGAGACGAGTCAAGTAGAAGTCCTTCAGTCAAGACCAACGTTTAATATCCATCTTTGCATAGCATCTTATCTTGTTTATCGATGTCAAACCGTGAAGGATCAAGCAGGACGGAGAAATAAGCGAGGACAGATAGCACGTAAGCCACCTAGCTAGAACTTCGGAAGACAGGTGGGCTTTTCTAAACCAAAACTATCGATGAATGCTATTATACTATTGAGTATTATTATGTGAATTTTAAAAATGCAATTGACTTGCCGTTTTATTGAGTTTGGTATGTGTTATCATCTGTTTGTTGAGTTATTATCATCCTGTGAAAGGCAGGAAACCCACGTGTGGTATGTTAAATGTTCAGGTGACTGTGAGCCTTGCTTCGGTTGGGCTGGTCACAGTGTTCGAGAAGGAGGCCTACTTCTCGGCACAGTGAGAGAATTTGTGACAGATGATGCATACTGTTGAGTATATATTATGTATTGACTGCGCAGTCTATTTAAAAGAAAATGTTTTTAGCATGCACAAGTAAAATCGTTTTAAATTGTATAGATACTTGTGATGCTTTAGCAAGGCAAGTTCAGTTGATATAGCTTTAAGAGCATCTTTTTCCAAATGTTTTCGGCATGTGTTCACTGAGTACTTCGTACTCAGCCCTGCATGTATTCCTAAACGTGCAGGTTAGCACGATGGCGATGGCAGGAAGGGCTTGGTGGTGTGGTCTGTTTGGTTGAGTCGAGTTGAATGTCAGACTGGCATTTGCACGTCTTCATACGTGTGAGTTTTGGGATTTGAGTCGAGTTTCCGCTGCAACCTTTTTTACATGAAAATCTGTTATTATATACTTGATACTTGTTTTTGTTCTGAGCGATGTGCTCGTTGACTTTAATGTTTAGATGAATCTTGTTCTCGTTAGTCTGAAATACTTATCATATTCTCGTTGATATGTAAATTAAAATGCTCGGTTATTGCTTCATTATGTCTTTGATAGCTTTATTCGAGTGCTATTGCTTTTCGTTGATATTTCCCCGAACATGTTCCCCGTATTTGAGTTAATTGTTAGATGCTTAAGTTGAGTTAGTGTTCGTAAGTGGCACCTCGGGAGTCGGGGTGTGACATGAAACCTTGAAGAATGATGATACATGATCTAATATATTCAATTGTGAATATCTAAATAATTTATATTTTAATTAAACTCTACAAAAATTTAGCAATATTTTTATTGTGTTATTAAATTGTATGAGATATATATCTTACTTTTAATAAAATAAACTAATATTAAAGGTGTATTTTTCTCACTTTTCCAAACAACACGTAATATTCTAATTTTCATCGTAGTTTTATAATTTTTTTATTTTTTATTAAAGGAGTTGTAATACCCCGAACTTTTATGAGTCTTTGAGTGCGTTTTAAATGCATTTATATGCTTAAATAACGAGCCATGAGTGATAAAATTTTTCAAGAAAGGAAATTTTCTTAAAAATGACCAAAATACCCTTATGTGCTTAAATGTGATTTTTCTCGTTTAAATTATTAGAAATGAGTATGCGATGCATTGATTGAGCTTTATTATATGAGTTTGAGTGTAAGTATGAATTTCAGAGAATTCTGAGAACTTTCACTTTTGACGATTAGTACCGATAAGCCGAGAAATCACTAATCACTAACAGACTCCGAATTTAACCTAATTAGTGTCATTTGAATCTAGAATTAATTCTAAGACCCTTGAGATATGTTAGAAGCTCATCCGAGATCATAAGAGAAATTTTTAAGAATTTAGTTCTTACTGAAATAATTAGCCGAATAATTTTAGGTTTTTCTTCATTACTTGGAATTTCGACCAAAAAATTAGATAATCGGATTCCTTGATTTATTTAATGAGACATGAGATAGAGTTGAGGTATTTTCGATGTCAGAAACAAGTCGAGGAGGGTTTTTTAGCCGTTTTCAGTATTAATGGAATAATACGGATATATTCTACCAGAAAACTTTTTCATCGGGGGGAAATTATACCAGTTAAAAATTGAGATAATTATCTCTCTCCCTCTCTGCCGACATAAGCCTTCTCTCTCTCCCTAATTTTATTCTCTTATTAATTATATTCTCTACCTATTAACCTATTTTCAACACCTATATGGAATATCATCATTCCATTCATGTAACTTAGCTAATAATTCATTTCTTCTTAGCTAAGAAGATAAACATTGAGTAAATTCACTCATCTCTCTCATCTCTCTCTACTCTCTCTCTCTCTCTCTCCATCGAAGAAGTCAAGAAGGAGAAGAAATTTCTTCTCTCCTTCTCCCTCTCTCCACCGCCACATACACACACACACATACATGAAGAAAAACTCCATGGAAGTCTAGGTTTCAAGCTCCAAGATCATAATCATCTTCACTTTCTCAAACCCTAATTCAAGAGGTAATTTAATTCTTCAAGTTTGGAGCTCAATTCAAGATCAAAATCATCTCCCCTTTTATTTTCTTCAAATTTTCGGCATTATACCCTAAATGAGATGATTAATTCTTATTTTAATTTTTCTTGAGGTTTAAAGATGAAATCCTCCATGGAAAATTCAAGCTAGTGTTTGAGCTCATTTCCCCTTCATTTTCGGTCCAAGCACCATCAAGAGGAGGAGTTTGATTTATTTCTTTTAAAGTATGCCATCCATTTGATTTATTGTATATATGTAATCTATAAGCCCTAAAGAAAGAAAATATGCATGATTTAAATTATGTTTAGGCAAACTTATGGCATGTGATGATGATAATCGATGTGAGGATGTTATTAAGAGAACAAACCCTAGGATTTTATCTAGGGATTAAGAGGAAAGAAAAGAAAAATTAACCCTATAAAATGGATTAGGACCGAAAGTGAGGAAGAGGAAGAAAGAAAAATAATTTTCGTGAGTTCTTGATGATTTCTTGTTTATATGTGTTTGAGATGATGATTAGAATGATTTCTATGCATGAGAATTGAGATAAAATATGTTTGCCCTAATTTTGGTGAAAATCGAAAATGAGTGTAAATTTGGGAGAATTTTTTATTTAATTTATTTTTGATGATTTGATGATGTTATAAGTATGATATGAGTATGAGATTATGATTGAATGAATGATTTAAATTATTTTGTTGAATTTCTTGAAGAAATCGATATAAATGAGTTTATGGAAGCAATATAATTTTTGATGATTTTTTATGATTTTGATGTTATGGATGATATGAATATGTGTATATTGATTTTAGAGTATTAGATGTTTAAGGAAAAATTTACAGATGAGGAAAATGAAATTTTAGGCATTAAAATGCTTAAAAATCGAAAAAAATGAGTTTTGAAGACTAGTGTGTGTTTTAGGTGTTCTTGGTGAAATTATGAGTTTATGAGTATGTGTTCTTTGTGTTCTTGGTGAAGAACATGAAGATTAGAAGCTGAATAAAATAAATTATAAAATAAATAAATTAATTATTAAATTAATTAAAAATTTGAAATTTTTAGAAAATAAAATGAAATAGAAAGCAAAAAAGAAAATAAATAATTTATTTATGAAAATATAAAATTGAGTAAAACAAAGAAAAATATTTCTTTGTTAAGAATTAAGTAAGTAAGAGAAGAAATTCTATGGGTTAATAATAGAAATTAAAACGAAAGATAAAGGTATAAGTTGAAAAATAAAAAAGAGAAATTGGAATCGAGAAGACGAAATTTAAAAGACGAGTATAAAATTTAAAAATGAGTTAGTCGAAGATAAGTTCGTTCAATCGAATAAGAAATAAGAAGAAATTAATCTTAAGAGAAATAAATTCTCTTTGAAAGAGAAAAATAATTGTAGAGTCGAGCATAAGAGTTTAATGAAGAATAAGTTGAGATTGAGTTGTTTGTCCTAAATATGAGATTAATTTGAGAAAGTCTTAGAATAATGAGAATAGAAATAAATGAGTTAATAAAGTAATTTCTTAATAAAGTAAGAAATAGCAGAGTATGAGATTGAGAATTAAATTAATACTTGAATGATCAAATAATGCTAAGAAGACATAGCTCAAATGAAAATAAAGTTATGAGTTGAGGTCAAATAAGTGATTTTAAGACTTATTAAATTCGAATATAAGTCTTAAGTATTTGAATGTTCGTTTCTTGTTAGTATGATTGAGTATTGATTGGTAAATTGATGATGTTTGAATTAGAGTAATCAAGTTGCTTAGCAAATATTTTAAATTTGAGTTGTGATAACAAGGTTGTCGAACGTTAAGTTTTTTTTTTAAACAAGAGTCGAGTTTATATTAAGGAAAGAAAACGAGAATTTAATTAACAAAATAATAATAAGATTTTATTATTGAAGGATAATTATTAAAACAAGAGTTTATACGAGTATATATACGTAAGTGAGAAAAGACGATGTATTTTGAAAATAACGTTGTATTATAAATCGAGAAATATTAAATAGTTATTTGAATTTTTTTTTTCAAAATTTCCTATTATTTGAATTTGACTTATTAAGAGTTGACGAGATCATTTTTAATATTCACTCGAAGATAATATTTTCCAAGAATAAGTCGAGCAGTGTCGAGTTAACTATTGATTGCATTTGAAATATAAATCATGTTTGAGTTTATTATGCTTGATTAAGGTTATATGTTGAGTGAAAGGTTTATGTTTCGTTTACTGTGAAATGACTTGTTCGTTTATTATAAATGCTTGTCTATGATGTGATTGATTTGAGATGACGATAGTTGAATCAAGAATTCGAGTGAGAAATTTGAGTAGCGTAATCAAGATGAATGGTATTTTCTCACTAGCGAGAAATGCTAAATTAATATTATTTCTAGAAACGAGAATGTGAGACGAAGTTTATCTAGTAACTGAGTAAAGTTAAATAACCAAGAGCGAGAAAGTCGAGAAAAGACATTAACTTAGAAAAGCTAAAATAAAAGACCCGAGTCAAGTAGAAGTCCTTCAGCCGAAACCAAAATCTACTTTACGTCTTACGCGTCAAGAGTCTTGTCCTTATTCGATGTTAAACTGTGAAGGACCAAGCGGGACGGAAAAGGAGCAAGGACCCGAAAGAGTAAGCCGCCTAGCTAGAATCTTCGGAAGTCAGGTGGGCTTTTCTAAATCCAAAACTCTGATGAATGCTATTTATTATTTAGTATGCCTATGTGAGTTTTTAAATCAATTGACTTGCCATTTATTTGAGTTGGTATGATTTATCATCTGTTGAGATATTATTATTATTGTCCTGTGAAAGACAGGAACCCACGTGTGGTTATTTCAGTTATTTGAGGTGACTGCGTGCTTTACTTCTATTTAGCCGGTCATAGTGTTTCAGAAGGAGACCTACTTCTCGACACATAGATAATGTGGTAGATGATTTATACATGTATGTTCATAATATGTTTGACAGCGCTGTCGTTTCAAGGAAAATAAAATGATTTTGCATTCACAAGTATAACTTTTTAAAATTTTATTAATGCTTGTGATACTGTGGCAAGGCAAGTTCAATTGTAGCTCTAAGAGCAAGTTTTAAAAATATTTTTGGCATGTGTTCACTAAGTACGAAGTACTCAGCCCTGCATGTATTTCTAAACGTGCAGGTTAGTGGGATGAGAATGGCGTGGATAGCTTGGTGGTGTATTTCTTTTTGGTTGAGTCAAAAGTTGGCTGGCAATTGCGTGTCTCCGTACATGCAGTTGTTGGGAATTGAGTCAAAGTCTCCGCTGCAATATAACACTATCTTTTGATATGTCTTAATGTTTCTCTGATACTTGTTTGAATTCACGAGCGATGTGCTCGATACAATTTACCATTTTCTTTAGTTTCCGTATGATGTGAACTCGACATACTTATGCCCTTTTGGGTCTTTTGATGTAAATTAAATATGCTCGTTGGTTATTTTATCCTGATTTGAAAGTATGCCTTCATTTATTATCGTTTTCAGTCATTATTCCCTTGATTCCCCGAGCATGAACCCTTATGTGAGTTGTATATGAGTTGAGTTAGTGTATGGTTTGATATTGTCCGTCGCACCTCGGGAGTCGGGATGTGACAGGAGTAGTATACCTTAATCCAAATATATATTGGTAAAATGCTGAAATAGCAATTCTAAGAGTTAAAATATTAATTATAGCAACAACTTTTAAAACTATCAAATAATAGCAATTGTAGACATATTTATCCTTCATCTATTTTTCAATAGATTTCATTTTCTAATTCTTCTCTCTCTCTTCACGGTTATTTCTCTCTCTCTCTCTCTCTCTCTCTCTCTCTCTCTCTCAAATCGACATCCCATGCACCCACAACCTTCTTCCGCCGCAGGAAACTTTTCCGGTCATGGTAACGCCTGATTATGCATGATTGTTGTCTTCCACTGGTCATTATCGATGATCACACGAAAAATAATGAGAATTCACATGAACAAAAATGGGAATTCACATGAAAATATTGTAAACTCACATTATAATTTGTGTAGTTCCATATCTCATTCGAATTTACATGAAAAAAAAAATGAGGATTCACAAAAAAAAGAGAATTCACATGAAAATTATGTGAAATCACATTATAATTTATTTGATTTCATATCTAATTTGAATTCACATGAAAAACACTTGGAATTCACGAGAAAAATAATGAGGATTCACATGAACAAAAATGGGATTCCCATAAAAAGTTTTGTGAAATAACATTATATTGGTGTGGTTGATGAACCCATATTTGTGTCCATCTTTTCTTGTATTTTTCTTGTTCTTTTTGGTCTTTATCGAGTCAAAGTGTGTCTGGGAGGACACGAAGTCGAGAGATGGTGTGCAGGGAAGAACAGGTGGGAACTTGGGCAAATCCGGTGAAAATATGTTGTTGAGATGCTGAGATAGCGATATGATGCAAATAGGCATAGGGCTGGAAGCTTGTAGCTGGGCAACAATGTTCTACATAATCTACAAGTCAGGAAGTACATCCTCATATCCTTGAAGCCAACAGACAGAGTACCCGGAGGAGCCAGGATCTTGCTCAGCATGGGAAGCAATACAGGATGCAGACATTGAAGTCGAGAAGTGAGTTAAGTCAGCAGCAGATTTCTTCCTTTTCAAGGAAGAGGATAAGGATCGAAGATTTCTTTCCTTATCCTAGTTAAACCTAATCAATGAAGATATCTACCATGTAAGGGAAGTAAATGGCAGCTGCGTGGATAAGGGAGAAGGCGGATATGCATGGGAAGAGTCCTTCACCAACAAGGAAACTATCTTAACCCTAAATTCCATCGCCTATATATATATATGGCCGACTTCACTTTGTAAAGGGGAACTTTTCACGTTTTATTAGCTTAGTTCTGCATTCTAGTTTGAGAGAGCGAGAGGAAGAAACAAGTCCTACGGGCAAATTTGCTTTTATATTTCTTGTTCAGTATTTTCTGCATTAGTTCTTAGTTGTTGACTTGAAGTCAAGACCTTAGTTGCTGACTTACATTTTTGGGCAGCAACCCTTTCTAGTTTAATTTCAGTTATGATTTCCCTTATATGTTTTGTGATTTTTTTTAATATTATGTCTAGCTAAATTTATTTTTTGGATTGGATGTAGATGATGTGGTCTTAATTACTCGTTCTAAACTCGTGAGGTCGAATTGTGTGAGTTCGTTTTTTAATTTTGTTCCCGAAACACTTAGGAATAGTTCTAGACTTAATTGATATTTACATATGCTTGATCACCATCTAAATATTGAGATTAAGTCATTAACAGGATTTGAGATCAACTCGAGAATGTCTCTCGTGCCCAAGAAGGTAAAGAGTGTTGAAGAGCAGTCGGTATTGACCTACCTCTTAGCTATCTTGGGCCTGTTTATTCTTAATGCCTTTTGGGCAGCATTGTTACTGAAGTGTCTTCGTGACTTTGTTGATCAAAGGAGGAGATCTTGCCTTCTGGTCATGATCTGTAAAATTGGATAGATATAAGCTTGGTGTGTTTATATCGTGACTTCGTGACCATTAGGGTATAAACTAATCTTTGTCTTAAACCAAGTAATGAGATCAAGTAACTGAAAATCTTTGCACTAATGAACGAGTAATGATTAATTAGGATCATTGATTCAAAACCCTAACCCAAACTTCTTTGTTATTTGATATTTCACTTGTTGAGTTACAGGATATGTAGATACATCTCGACCATAAACCCTTTTGTTGAGAACTACCTGAAGAGCAGATCTACGCCAAGTCCCTTGGGATCGACCCCACTTGTCATTAACTACTACCTTGTTAGGCAAGAGGTGTTTTATAAATTTATTTGTATAAAGAGTGTGACGACCGCCCTTCGTCAGTGGTGCACCTAGCCCCGACCAGTGCTCAAGGGTTCATCCTTCGCGCTGGACATGATTAAGGTAGTGGAGTTTTTGGGCGTTAATCGTCCTAAAAACTCGAAGTCATCGTCAATGATTGCTTCTTCTCCGACAAACGTGAACGACAGCAACGATAACAACCACCAGCAGCAGCGACTCCGGGCACAAGGACGATGAGTAGGAGCAACGGTCGATCGAGGCGATGGTGGTGGCAAGCGCTTTAACGACTTTAAGTTGTGTGCCTCGTCGCGGCAGCTTCGCGAGTTTGATGCCATCGAAGGTGGAGCACAACGACTACACCTTCTCTACCGAGGTCCTCTTCTTGCTACTACGGTAGTGGAAAATCGAGGAGGGATATACGGTGGTGAAAAGGTGTCACAGCCCGAATTCTAGTGTGTAGAAACGACTAAAATCCATTGGACAGTGAAGAATGAAATAAGTGAATAAACACGACTCACAAGGGAACATGCTCATATACAAGGGAATCTTTATTGAAAGCGATAACAATTAATCAACTTGCTATTGATTAACCATTTCAAAACTCAATGAAACAAGTTTGTTAATTAAGAGTCGGGAGGATATCAAAAGAAAGTGTCGAGCATGGATGTCATATTTAGATATCAGAGTTGAAAGAATCTAAAACACGAATAAATATCAGTGTAGCAGCGGAATATTACATCAAATCCAAAAGTTATATGTATGAAGACATATAACCCAAGCTTAAACAAAACTTGACTCGAAACAATGAACGCCACCAAGCACACTGCACCATCATCATGCGAGCTAACCTGCATGTTTTAGAAATAACATGCATGGCTGAGTACTTTGTACTCAGTGAACACATGTCAAAATAAATTTGAAAGCTTGCTCGATAGAGCTATGTAATTGAACTTGCCTGTCTTGCTGCATCACAAGTATTAGAGTTATAAAACAGTTAACTTGAGCATGCAATAAAATCATTTCACTTTTGAAAATGCTTGCGCAAGCAGTAATATATTTCATGTATGTACCAGATCTATAATCAAATAGTAGTGTCGAGAAGTAGGCTTCCTTCTCAAACACCGTGACAGGCTTCCCAAGGGAAAGTAACGATCACTAACAAGTGTACACAGAAATCCCGTCTTACACAGGACCGAATTCGTCTTCCTCAAGTAGGTGGTAACATACATCAAAGCTAAAAAATTGGGCAAGTTAATTAATTTAAAAACTCACATAATATGATAATAGTAATCACATTCATCGATTTATTTTGGTTAGAAAGCTCACGTGTCATCCAGTGGTTTTTGCTCGGAATACCTCTTTCCATCTCGCTCCTTATTTCTGAACTCCACTCGTTTCTTACTATCGAACTCCACTCATTCCTCAAGGTTAACATACTTATAAGGACGAGTTCTATTTCTTGTATAAAAGCGAAATCTGAACTCGATGACTCAGATTTCTACTTGACTTGGATTTTTCTAACTTTTCTCGACTCGATTAATCAAACTTCTCGACTCTTAACTCTACTCGAGTACTATACCAACAGACTTTCCTCAGACTCAAACATTCATACTCAGAGAACTTGGCATAACAAACAAATTGAGACTTAATCAAACAATCAAAATAAAGAAATCACTATTCATTCCATAAACTCGAAATTTCTTGATTTCACACATCAAACGACTTCAGAAAATTACGAGATTTAATCTCGATCACTTTAAACATGATTCATTCACATTCAAGTCGTCACATCACAAATCAAATATTAACAGATAGGTAAATGATCAACTTAAGTAAATAGTCGAAAAATGAAAAATTTTCCAAACTTCTTAAAATATTCCAGAAAAATTCTAGCAATTCACATATATTTATACATACTCAATTTCATATTCAGAAATTCATTCAAGACTCAAAACATTATCTCATGCTGAGTCGGTAAATTTTAAACTTAAAAATTTAAGTTCTCGGTGTTGAATGAAAATAGTTTTATTTTTCTTATAAAAATTCAACGAATCCAAATACGGAATCGGATTTGAAATTCGAGACCTCATTCAAAAAAAAAATTGAATAAAAGTAAGGCACTATTTTTCTAGTAAAATGTGCACATGTTCCAATAATTCTCAAACTTTCACGATTAGCTTATGACGAAGCGATGTCGTTACACTCTTCACACAAATAAATTTATAAACACCTCTTGCCCAACAAGATAGTAGTTAATGGCAAGTGGGGTCGATCCCAAGGGACTTAGCGTAGATCTGCTCTTCAAATCGAACTCAACAAAAGGGGTTTTGACTGCAATGTATCTTGTAACTCAACAAGTAAAATATCAAATAACAAAAGAGTTTGAATTGGGTTTCGAATCCATGATCCTAATTAATCATCACTCGTTCATTGGTGCAAAGATATTCAATTAACTGATCTTATCACTTGGTTTAAGACAAAGATTAGTTTACACCCTAAAGGTCACGAAGTCACGATATAAACACACTTAGCCTATGTCTATCCAATTTTACAGATCTTGAACGGAAGGCAAAATCTTCACTCTTGACCAACAAAGTCATGAAGACACTTCAGTAACGATGCTACCCAACAGGCATTAAGAATAAACAGACCCAAGACAGCCAAGAGGTAGGTTAATATCGACTGCTCTCCAACACTCTTTACCTTCTTGGGCACGAAAGACACTCTCGAGTTAAAACCCAATTCCTGTTAATAACTTAATATCAATATCTAGATGGTGATCAAACATATGTCAATATCAATTAAGTGTACAATTAATCCTAAGTGTTTCGGGAACAAAATCAATTAACAAACTCACAAAATTCGACCTCACGAGTTTTGAACAAGTAATTTACGATCACTTCATCTACATCCAACCCAAACAATAAATTTGGCTAGACATAATATTAAATGAAAGCACAAAATATATAAAGAAAATCATAACAGAAATTAAACTGGGAACGGGTTGTTGTCCAAAAGCGTTAGTCAGCAACCAAGGTCTTGGCTTCAAGCCAACAACTAAACTACTGCAGCAAATATAAAACGAACAAAAAAAGTAAATTGCCCGTAGGACTTGTTTCTTCCTTTCTTCCTCTCAAACTAAGAATGCAGAACTAGCTATGAACTTCAATAAAATTGGCACACATTACACAATGGATCCAGCCATATATATAGGCTATGGAATTAGGGTTGAGGTAGTTTCCTTGTTGAAGAAGGACTCTTCCCACGCATATCACATCCGCCGTCTCTCTCATCCATGTAGCCACGATTCTCTTTCCTTGCTTGGTAGATATCTTCTTTGATTAGGCACGGTTAGGATAAGGAAAGAAATATTCGATCCTTATCCTCTTCATTGAAGGAAAAGAAATCTGCTACTGGTCCGACTCGCTTCTTGCCCTCGATGTCTGCATCCTGTTTTGCTTCCTGTGTTGCCCTAGATCCTGGCTCCTCCGGGTACTCTGTCTGTTGGTTTCAAGGATATGGGGAGGTACTTCCTGACTTGTAAAAGTGTATAAAACGTTGTTGCCCAGCTACAAGCCTCTAGCCCTATGCCCATTTGCATCGTATCGCCATTTCAGCATCTCAACAACAGATTTTCCACCTTATTTGCCCAAGATCCCACTTGTTCTTCCCTGGACACCATCTCTCGACTTTGTGTCCTCCCAAACACACTTTGACTCGATAAAGACTAAAAACACAAGAAAAATACAAGAAAAGATGGACACAAATATGGGTTCATCACACCCACACACTTGAATTACACTTGCCCTCAAGTGTATGATTGCAACTCTACCCAAGACTCAAACACTAAAAAAGACAAAACAGACTCAACAGATCAGCACATCAACATGTTAGTGCAAACAGAATACGTAAGCAGATATTGCCATCAAACAGGTCAAGATAGAGTTATTGGGCAACAAGGGTATCCTCACCAGCACTCAACTCTCAAGTGTATATGGTTAAGTGTAAACGCTCTTGACCAAAATCAACAATTTTTTTTCCATGGGCTTGTCTGCCCTCAACATCTCTACTTCTTTGAACAAAATCAAAATCACTTATCCTTAGGTAGGGAAAAAGGTAGGGAAGTATAGGAACTGGCTAAGTCAAGAACTTGATTCTTGGGCAACAAATTGCCCTTGATTCCTCACTCCACATCATCACTTCACCCCTAGCACATTTATTCTTTTCCTGGACATTTTTGTTGATTTTATATATATATGTGTGTGTGTGTGTGTGTATATATAGGCCCAACCCAACACCTCTAACAAAGGCGATAATGCCCAGCAAGTGCTACCCAACATTATCCTTCCATCCCTTCTACTTCTAGTTTTGAGTTCTTGACCGGGAAGGCTTATAAATTCAGGCTACTATAAGTGAATTAAAAGAATTCTAATCAAGCTCAAGGGGGCTAGACAAAGGATAAATGTCAAGGTAGGGAATTTTTGGCCCTGGGCTTCTTTGAACAAAAATGCCTAATTCATCTAAGTAATTCGACTAAGTTATATGAAGTTTTAATTAAGAGATGCTGGCAAGTTCTAGATCAACAAATGCCAATTGGTCTTTATCACAAAAGAAAGAATAATGCTGCATATGTGTATAGCATTTAAAAGCTCAAAACCTCACAGATCATGCCCAGTATCTCATTTCGTCCTACCTATTTACCTACGGCTCTATCAACATATCTACTCTAACCTATCATGCCAACATGTTGATCAACAACTAAAACACACTTTAAAAACACACAAAACAGACTAACGCCCTAACACCCACACGCTTTGCCTTAGGCAAAGTGGGTACAATGTTGGGCAACTACAAACATAAAACAAAAACTGACTCAACAATTACTCACACAACTGAGAAGGGAGTTCTAAGGTCTTCACCACACAATTTGCTGGGCAAATTGTGGGTGAAAGCACCAAGGAAACCTTCTCGACACAACAAAAAAAAACACACAACAAGACTCTACAAAAAAAAACTAAAAACCTATACTAACACAAAAAGGGAGGAACATAAGTCAAAGAGAAGATTCAGGCGAATACTTGAATCCTTGGTGTGCAAAGAATGGCAGCTGGGCATCTCTGATCTCGATCAACATCTTCTCCATGTTGGCTAGTCTGGTCTCGACCTCGGTATTGGGCAGCACCACCATGCTAGTGCATGCCTCTTCCTTCTTGCCCATGGGTGGACGCCTAGTGGATTTTGACCTGCCGTAGTCGATAAACACGTATCTGCCATTCCTCAACTTAATGTTGTTCATCTTCTTCAAGGCAGCTTCTTCCAACTTATTGACAACCATCAACAACTTCCCCTTCATCACGACCCCGACTCCCTTCGCAAAAGCCGTCACGAAGTGTCCACACGTGTATCCCAAAGTCTGCTTTGCCAGCACCGTCTTGAGCTGCTCACCAAGGAAGGCCGCAAAGTTGACCTTAGTCTTGGTGTGCATACACTACAACAGATACCTCTCCTTGTTGCTCAGGCTGTTGCCACTATCGTTCTTGCCGTACAAGTTGAGGCGAGAATGTGATGGCAAAGCCTCAGGGCATAAGTCTTCAACTCAATTCCCTTGTTGTTGGCCCCGTTGTATGGTGTTCCATTGCCGATCTCCTTCCACTGCTCCTGGTAAGCTACATCACTCGGGGATGGTACCATGGTCTTGGCTTCCAAGATCTGGTTCAGCGCACTCACTTGGAAATCATACTTCTCGCCCAAAAGCGAGAAGGAGATCATGCTCACCCCAGTCTCGGGATCACTTGTTACTGTCGCCGTGCTGTACACCTCTTTTACTTGCTCCTCATATATCTCCACAAGCCACTCCAAAAATTGACTCCAGCCTATCTCCTCAAACAGCATCCTTACTTCTTGGACAACACCCAGGTTCTCGTATAGTTTGAAGTCAAGAACCCTGGCTGCTGTCACCTTCCAGTCCATGGGCTTCCTACACGTCACCACCGTAGCACCTTTCTTCTTCTTCCTGTTCCGGCCACTTGCTGGAGCAGACTGGTCATCATTCTCTTCTTTCTCAATATAATCTTCTGCTTCTTCCTCGCTAACCCTCGACGGAGTTCCGACAGCTGTCCCCTTCGAGATCGACGGCTAGACAAACCCGACGTTTGAAGCAGAAGATTTGTGCTTCTTTGCCGGCGTGTCTTCGCCACCGTGAGGGCGCTTCATGGCCGTGTGACCACTCTTCACTGCCGGCCTTTCCTTGGTCTTCGCCTCTGCCGCCAGCCCTGCAGCCACTTCTTCTATTGCCTCATCCAGGTCTTCTTCCTTATTCGCTTCGTCGTCCACATTGTCGCCTTCTCCTTCACCATCTTTCTCGTCTCCTTCCTCCCCGTCGTCTTCTTCCTCCTCTGCTTCTACTTCCAATTCCTCTTCCTCGGATACAAGCTTCAATTGAGTCTCCTCCTACTGTTGCTTTGCCGCCTCGTCCATCAGGCTTGGGTTATCGTCGCTCATCATGAGTGCGGCGTCAACTGGCGGGCTTTTGGGCACGCTTGACCCGATGGTTACGGAAGGGTTTTGGTTGGCAGAGGGTTTGGCAGGTTCCATAAGGAGTTTCTTTTTGGTGGTGGTTTTAGGTTTCACGGTGGTGGTGGCGGTATTGTTGGTGGTGAGATTGATGTTAGTTCCGATGGGGATTTTGTTGAGTTTTCTATTTCTTGGGCGAGTGGACACCATAGTAAAAGTTTAGAGGTTTTGATAGAGAGAGAATAGAGAGAAGATGAGAAGTTACAGAGTTGAAATTCAAATTAGTAATGGGGGTGGTGGAGACGTGATGTAATAGGTATATAGGTTGCGGTTTTTAAGGGCAACACTAACCGCCTCGGAAAGTCTTTGACCAATAACTTGGTTCTTGCCCACATCCTCTGCTTGACACCCTGCTTTCTTCTCCATCGTGGTTCATGATCTACAACCTACATCTTGCTTAACATCTCCTGCACACTTCGAAACACAAATACACTCCGGAAACAAACTCTTTCATATGGTTAGACTTAAAATAAAATACTAAGGAATAACATACCTAAAGCATAAACTAACTAATTTTTTTGGATTTTCAATAATTTTTTAGGAAAATAAGATTAAAATTAAAGAACTAATGAAAAAAAAGAAATAAAATGAAAATACTAACCAAGTTGCCTCCTGGACAGCGCCCTGTGAAGGTCTTGGGCACGACACCCCTCTCTTTAGAAGTCAGATGTCCTCCTCGATAGGGAGCCCAGATGGTTCCCCGTCAGCAAACTGTTCTTTCTCAAGAGAGGCCTTCAAGCGCTGGCCATTGACTTTGAAAACCTTCCCATTCTTGGGATCCTTGACTTCAACAGCTCCATTTGGGAATTGAGCTTGTACTTCATAGGGTCGTGCCCACTTGGTCGAGAGCTTCCCCGAAGAAAGCATAAATCGAGTTTGGTACAGCAACACTTGTTGCCCAAAAATTGAACTCCTTCTCTTTAATCAACAGATCGTGGGTCTTCTTCATCCTTTCCTTGTATAACCCAGCATTGTCATAGGCTTGGAGTCTTATCTCGTCGAGTTCTTGGATCTCGAGCTTCCTTGATTCACCCGCCTCGTTCCAATTGAGGTTGAGTTGGGCAACAACCCAATGTGCTCGATGTTCCAGCTCTACGGGCAAGTGGCATCTCTTGCCATAGACCATGCGATACGAGGACATGCCAAAAGGTGTCTTAAAGGCAGTCCTATACGCCCATAAAGCATCATTGAGGCGCATACTCCAATCCTTCCTTGTTGTGCCCACGGTCTTCCTCAAGATCGTCTTGATTATTCGATTGGACAACTCCGCTTGTCCATTGGCTTGTGGGTGGTAGGCTGTTGACACACGATGAGTAACTCCATAGTTTTTGAACAAGGCGGTCATCGTTGCGTTGCAAAAATGAGAACCTTGATCACTAATTATAGCTCGAGGTACACAAAACCTATTGAAAGTTTGAGTTCTCAAGAAATTGGAAACCACCTTAGAATCATCCTTGTTGGAAGCACGAGCCTCTACCCACTTCAAGACATAGTCCACTGCCAATATGATGTACTTGTTGCCTTTAGGACTCGGCAAGGGTCCCATAAAATCTATGCCCCATACGTCGAACACCTCCACGGTCAAGATTGGTATCATGGGCATTTCGTTTCTTCTTGTGATGTTGCCTTCCCTTTGGCACTTCTCACACATCTTGACCCACTCATAACAGTCTCTGAACAATGTTGGCCAATAAAAGCCACACTCCAAAATCTTCCTTGCAGTCCGTTGATGCCCAAAATATCCTCCGCATTCCTTGTTGTGGCAATGCTCAAGAATGCTCTTTTGCTCTTTATCCTCAACACACCTCCTTATGATCTTGTCCGCACATTTCCTCCATAAATACGGCTCGTCCCAAATATAGAAACGACTCTCGTGTTTAAGCTTGTTCCCTTGAAAATGCCCAAGGTCGGAGGGTATCTCGCCAGTCACCAAGTAATTCACGATATCAGCATACCATGGTTCATCTTGGGCAAGACTCAGGTGCTCGTCAGGAAAGGTATCCTTGATCGACACCCCATCATCATGATGGAGGATTCGACTTAGGTAGTCAACAACTTGGTTCTGGGCACCACTCTCTTCTTTGATCTCTATGTCAAATTCCTGCAACAAAAGGATCCATCTAATCAATCTTGGCTTGGACTCCTTCTTGCTCAACAAGTACTTCAATGCTGCGTAATCCGTGTACACTATGGTCTTGCCTCCAAGCAAATAGGATCTAAACTTTTCAAAGGAGAAGACAATAGCTAACAACTCCTTCTCCGTAGTGGCATAATTGCATTGGGCGGGGTTCAACGTCTTGGAAGCATAATAGATGACATAGCTTTCCTTTCCACGTTTTGCCCAAGAACTGCTCTCACGGCATAACCACTGGCATCACACATTAATTCAAAAAGCATCCCCCAATCCGGAGGTTGGATAATGGGGGATGTGATTAAGTTCTCCTTTAAGGCATGGAACGCCTTCTTGCAATCTTCATTGAACTCCCATGGCACATCATTTTGAAGTAGTCTCGTCATTGGCTGTGCGATCTTGGCAAAATCCTTGACAAATCTCCTATAAAATCTAGCATGCCCTAGGAACCCTCTCAACTCCTTCACAGATCTTGGGTAGGGTAACTTGGGAATAATGTCGATCTTGGCCTTGTCCACCTCAATTCGTTTCCCTAAAATGACGTGCCCCAAAATAATTCCTTCTTTTACCATAAAATGGCATTTCTCATAATTCAACACAAGGCTCTTCTCAACACATCTCTTCAAGACTCGATCCAGGTTGTTGAGGCATGATTCGAAGGTCTTGCCGTAGACGGTAAAATCGTCCATGAGGACTTCGATGCACTCTTCAAGAAGGTCTAAAAAAATGTGCATCATACACCTTTGAAATGTCTTGGGTGCATTACACAACCTAAATGGCATCCTCCTATATGCAAATGTGCCAAACGGGCACGTGAAGGTGGTCTTGCTTTGATCCTTGTCAGCAACCCAGATCTGCATGTAACCAGAATAACTGTAAAAAAAGTAATAATAGTCATTACCAGCTAACCTCTCAAGTATCTCGTCGATGAAGGGCAAAAGGAAATGATCCTTCTTCGTCTTTTGGTTGAGCTTTCGATAATCTATACACACTCGCCATGTAATTTGCAATCTCATGGCCACCATCTCATTTTTCTCGTTCTCAGCAACTTTGATTCCTGACTTCTTGGGAACCACGTGCACGGGACTTACCCATCGGCTGTCAGACACGGAGTATATGATCCCCAAGTCAAGAAGCTTGAGTATCTCTTTCATTACCACTTCTTTCATGGTAGGATTCAATCTCCTTTGCGGATCCCTCACTGGGGCAGCATCCTACTCAAGCAAAATGTGATGAACACAGTCCACAGGGTTAATTCCTTTGATGTCGGCAAAGGTCCACCCTATTGCCTCCTTATATTTGCTCAGCACCTCACCAACTCGGACCTCCTCCATGCTTGACAGCTCGGATGATATGATCACGGGCAAAGTCTTGTTCTTGCCGAGATATATGTATTTCAAGTGCTTGGGGAAAGGTTTTAGCTCCAACGTAGGGGCCTTTTGCAGTGATGGCACCAACCTGTCCTCCGGCTTCAATTCAGGGATGTTGAGTTGTTCAAACCCCTGAGGTTGCATGTTGCCCGGAACCCTGGCATAACTATATTCTTCCACATCTGTTGGTTCATCGTTCTGGGCAAGATCCTCTTGTGTCTGCAGGCCGTTATCCTGCTCAAGAATTGTCTGTTGCCAAAATTTCTCTACCAACTCCTCAGTCTCATCATGGGGTAGTTCTTTGAGTTCCTCATCAAACTCGTCTTCATCTTCATGGAAATTTTTAGGAGTGTTGTTGTTCTCTAACTCCTCATCTGTGTTGTAGTCTTCATCGGTGGAGTCGAAACTATGTCCATGGACTGACTCCTCCCAGAAATCTTTATCACTTTCGTACTTATCGCCTTCGTAGAACTCCATCAAGGCACCATTTTCCTCAATATCCTCATCTTGGTCGAGATCCAGGTTAAGACCCTGTAATAGATTGAGTTCAGCCTGGGCTGCATGCTCGTTGTCTTCTAATAAGCAACTTAAGTTGTTCAATGTCTCTACTTGCCGACCGCATGCATTGAGGGTGTTGAGGTGTTCCAGGGCATCATCCTGCTTTTGCCGATAAGCGTCAAACTCGATGACTTCTCCAGCTACTTGAACTGTCAACCTTCCGGTATCATAATCGATTTTGGTGCACGCCGTCCTCAAGAATGGCCTTCCGAGCAAGATCACTGGGTTCTTAATTGCTTTCTTTCCCATGTCGAGAACATAGAAGTTGGCTGGGAACAGAAGATCCCCTGCCTTGACCAACACGTCCTCCAAAACTCCATCGGAGTAGACTATAGACAAGTCCGCCAATTGAATGGCAACACAGGTAGGAGATATAGGTCCAAAACTCATCTCGTCGAACATGGCTCTTGGCATTACATTTATTGAAGCTCCTAGATCAAGTATAGCCTTGGGTATTGACGTAGTACCTATTGTGCATGGGATAGCAAACATGCCAGGATCCTTCTTCTTGATAGGGATGTGAGAATTCATGAGTGCTGACACATTTTCCACATGGAAACGGGCATTATCTGGGTACTTGGTCTTCTTCAAGCACATCTCTCGCAAAAATTTTGCACATTTTGGCATAGATTGTAATGCCATTAATAGTGGCAGGTTTATCTCCACTTTCTTGAACACCTCCATCATGTCCTCCAACTCCTTCTGATCCCGATCGCGGTCAAAACGTTTTGGGTACGGGATCTTTGCCTTAGCAGTGCGAGGAACGGTCCTCTTGGCCAAAGCCTCTGCTTCTTTTTCAGCCTTCAAAGAATCCAACAACACGTCATCTTTATCAAACCCCAGCTTTGATCTCTCCATCTTCACGTAATCAAACAAGGCTTCATCTTCCACATTATTGATGACGGGGTTCTTAGTAGCCTTTATCCCTTCTTCACGCTTTGCCTTCAACTTTACATAGAGGTCATTGATGTCTCCTGAGCTCATCTTAGTTTCTTCTACTCAAGCAGGTCCCTTGAGTTGGGTCTTGGGCAGCACCTCTGACAAATCCTTACCGTTTCGCAAAGTCACAGCATTGACTTGCTCCATGTTGACCTCCACTTGGACAGCAAGCCTTCCGTTCTTGTCATCTACAAGCTTTGACAGAGTTTGGTTTATGTGAGTTAATTGAGCTTGAAGGTTGTTCGATTGGCCTCGACTTTTCAATTAAAAGTTCTCAAAATCCCTCCTAAGCCTCTGGTTCTCATTGGTAAACCTATCGATAGTCTCCTTCATGAACTCCGTCTTTGCTGGTTCTCGATGTGGGTGTTGAGGCTGCTGTTGAGGTGGAGGCACATATTGTTGTTGAACAGGCTGCTGTGGTTGTTGGTGGGCAGGAGGTGTTTGATAATGATTGTTGCCATACCTCAGGTTCTCGTGCTGATTCTGCCTATAGCCATATTTATTGTCATAGTTGATGTTATTGCCATACTGGAAGCTTTGTTCCCCATCACTTTTCTTGTTCTGACCTATTGCCTTCACCTCTTTTCCTTCTTTCATGAACCAATTGGGACATTCCGAGGTAATATGGCATGTTGCCTGACACACCTCGTATTTCTTCATAGCTCTGTGAACTTCCTTGCCATCAACCTTCTTTTTCATGTCCTCCATTTGACCACTCATCTTGGTCATGAAGTCTTTCATGGTGCTGACCAAGTTATCAGAATTTCCCTTGCTACCTTCATACCCCCCTCTTAGGATATCATCTTCATCTCGTGATTGATCGGCCATAGCAGCTATTTTCTTGAACACTTCAGCTGGCGATTGATCGACTATGGCTCCCCCACAAGCTGCAATGATCCACTTCCTCTCAGATGCCCTTAATCCTTTTAAGAAATGCTCGATCAAATTAATGTCCTCGATTGGATGTTGGGGACATCTCGTTATCAACTTCTTGAACCTTTCGTAATATTCATACAACGACTCACTTCCACCCATTTTGATCGAGGAAATGGCATTCCTTCCACTTTGTATCCGGCCAACGGGTATCTACTTATCAAGGAAAGCTTGCTGCAACTTTTTCCAGGTATCGATGCTTCCTTCTAGAAAGGTGTAAAGCCACTCACGTGCTCCGTCAAGAAGTGAGAATGGGAATGTGAGTAACCTTACGTAGTCTGGAAATGTATCTTGGGTAGCATCTCGTTCTCTGATAGCATCTCGGGCAGGAGGGGTATTGTTCCTTACAGTGTTGATCGCCATTTCAAAGTCTTGAAGATGGGTCTAAGGGTCTTCTCCGGGATGATCACTGAACTTGGGCAGTATCTGTATCAGCGAATGTTTTAGTTCCTAGTTGCTATTGATGGTGGGAAACTAGATACTTGAAGGTCTGATCCCCTTGTCGTCAGGGAATATAATCTGACGGATGGTTTTCTCTTGTTGTCCTGCCATGGTTATTGATGTCTCTGATTCTGAACTGGATGTTGACTTCTCGCTGTTTGTACTCGCTGTTGAGTAAGAATCGTCTTCTAGCTCAATATCCTGATCTTCTGTCAAGCTCGGCAACTCTGAAGGTTCATTGACGCCTTTCTCTAGATTTTTCTTTTTCTTGCATTGTTCTGCTCGATTTCTCCTTGCTATCACCTCCGGGAAAGTTCCTGGATCTTGTGGATCTCCGTCACTCCGTAGATGTGGCTTGGGCATAAACCGTGCTCAACTCAAACTGAAAGAGCAAACTAGCTTAAAACTAGGTCCCCGAAACCGGCCCCAATTTGACGAAGCGTTGTCGTTACACTCTTCGCACAAATAAATTTATAAACACCTCTTGCCCTACAAGATAGTAGTTAATGGCAAGTGGGGTCGATCCCAAGGGACTTGGCGTAGATCTGCTCTTCAAATCGAACTCAACAAAAGGGGTTTTGACTGCAATGTATCCTGTAACTCAACAAGTAAAATATCAAATAACAAAAGAGTTTGGATTGAGTTTCAAATCCATGATCCTAATTACTCATCACTCATTCATTGGTGCAAAGATATTCAATTAACTGATCTTATCACTTAGTTTAAGACAAAGATTAGCTTACACCCTCACGGTCACGAAGTCGCGATATAAACACACTTAGCCTATGTCTATCCAATTTTACAGATCTTGAACAGAAGGCAAATTCTCCTCTCTTGACCAACAAAGTCATGAAGACACTTCAGTAATGATGCTGCCCAACAGGCATTAAGAATAAACAAACCCAAGACAGTCAAGAGGTAGGTCAATACCGACTGCTCTCCAACACTCTTTAACTTCTTGGGCACGAAAGACACTCTCGAGTTAAATCCCAATTCCTGTGAATAACTTAATATCAATATCTAGATGGTGATCAATCATATGTCAATATCAATTAAGTCTAGAATTAATCCTGAGTGTTTCGGGAACAAAATCAATTAACGAACTCACACAATTCGACCTCACAAGTTTTGAACGAGTAATTTACGATCACTTCATCTACATCCAACCCAAACAGTAAATTTAGCTAGACATAATATTAAATGAAAGCACAAAATATATAAAGGAAATCATAACTGAAATTAAACTGGGAACGGGTTGCTGTCCAAAAGCGTAAGTCAGCAACCAATGTCTTGGCTTCAAGCCAACAACTAAACTACTGCAGCAAATATAAAACGAACAAAAAAGTAAATTGCCGTAAGACTTGTTTCTTCCTCTCTTCCTCTCAAACTAAGAATGGAGAACTAACTATGAACTTATATAAAATCGGCACACATTACACAATGGAGTCTATATATATAAGCGATGGAATTAGGGTCGAGGTAGTGTCCTTATTGAAGAAGGACTCTTTTCCCATGCATATTACATCCGCCATCTCTCTCATCCATGCAGCCACGATTCTCTTTCCTTGCTTCGTTGATATCTTCTTTGATTAGGCACGGTTAGGATAAGGAAAGAAATATTCGATCCTTATCCTCTTCCTTGAAGGAAAAGAAATCTGCTACTGGTCCGACTCGATTCTTGCCCTCGATGTCTGCATCCTATTTTGCTTCTTGTGTTGCCCAAGATCCTGGCTCCTCCGGGTACTCTATCTGTTGGCTTCAAGGATATGGGGAGGTACTTCCTGACTTGTAGAGTGTATAAAACGTTGTTTCCCAGCTACAAGTCTCCAGCCCTATGCCCATTTGCATCGTATCGCCATTTCAGCATCTCAACAACAGATTTTCCACCGAATTTGCCCAAGATCCCACTTGTTCTTCCCTGCACACCATCTCTCGACTTTGTGTCCTCCCAGACACCCTTTGACTCGATAAAGACTAAAAACACAAGAAAAATACAAGAAAAGATGGACACAAATATGGGTTCATCAGCTTAAAAGAAATCTAATCGAACAATTATTCAATCAATTTCAACTCTCGATTTATAAATCGAATAACCCCTAATTTAATTCCTCTTAAGCTTCGACTTTTATTCCTTTTCAAGCATAAGGGTTCGTTTTTACTCGATTCAAGTTTCAAGATGCTTGATTTAATTATCTAAGCTCAATTGTCTCATATGTTCACTTACCTTTATTTTTAATTTTAGAAAATCGACTTTTAGTGCACAAAATCTTCGTTTTGACATAACTTTTTCATACGGTCTCCAAATTCAGAAATTTAAAAAGCTAATATACTTGTTTTAATCTTAATTTCATCTTGGAATCATCATTATAACATATCTTATCAGAATTTTTCCAGATTTTTCTCAAAAAATTTCTGCACAATTTTCAAAATTCTTATACTTAATCCTTTTCATCAATTTCAAGTTCTATCTTACTTGAAATAATTCTAATTGATCAAATTTATCATCAATTTCCTCATACAAGTCAGTCCAAACATCAAAAATCCCAAATTTTGTACCTATTTCATTCCAAAATTTTGGAAATTTTACAAAAGGAATCCGAATTCAACGATTCAAAATACCACAACGCATCAAATAATTCCAATTTCAATATTCTTTCATTAACTCATCAACTTGAACTCAGGAACTCAAAAATTTATAAATTCCTATGCTTATTTGGTTCGAATTTTTAAAAAATTTGTACAAACAAATTTATCTCTTCTATTCCTTCTCAAATCATACTCAATACATACTCAAATAGATTTATCAAGCATCAAACAAATCATCTAGACTCTACAACATCAAAAATCATCAATCTCTTCACATATATGCTTCATAATTTTTGAGGAAAAATAGATAAAAATTCATGCTTCTCATTTTCTAATTAAAACATACTCAACTCATCATATATCATTTCATTCTACCATTACTCATCTATATCATCACAAATTCATCAACTTCTCATTCATGAATGCATCGACTTTTTGAGGAAAAATGACAAGAAATTCATACTCATCAAGTTATCATTTCTTTCATGCATGAATCATCCTAACTCTCATCATTCTATCACCATCTTCTCAATATCATCACAAAATTATCATCTATACACATAGGTATATAAATCGGCGAGGTAATCCATCCATATAGCCACTTTGACTAGGTTGACTACAATAGTTGTCAAGGAACTTAATATGGTTAAATGTAGCCAAAAATATATTTTTTTGGACAAAAATACCCCTTCTTTTCACTTTTTCTCCTTTTCTCTCTCATCTTTATCTCTTTTTCTCTTTCTCTTTCTTCTCTTTTATTCTTCTCCATCGTGTTTTTTCTTACTACTGCTTTTCTTCTTCATTTTTTTTTCTGCTTTTCCTAATATATCTGCTCACTCTCTCTCGCTGCCGCCCTACGTCCCTCTCGTCGCCGCCGTTGTCCCGTCATCGCCGCTCTCTCTCTCTTCTTCTCGTCGTCGTCGCTCTCTCTCTCTCTCTCTAGATCTTTTATCACCGCCACCGTCGCCCCATCGTCGCCACTCTTTCTCTCTTCTTCCCATCACCGTCGCTCTCTCTCTAGATCTGTTATTGCCGCCTCTGTCGCCCCTCCCGTCACCGCCGCCCTCGATCTTCTCTATTATCGCTGCCTTCGTCGCCCCTCCCATCGCCGCAGCCATCGATCCCTCAACTTTTCTGGGCTGATGCACTGTTTCTCTCTCTCTCTCTCTCTCTCTCTCTCTCTCTCTCTCTCTCTCTCTCTCTCTCTCTCTCTCTGTGTCTTGCAGATGCAAGTTAATTGAAGTTGTAATCAATGAATTTTTACGATTTTGCTTTGTTGTTATGATTTTGTGTTTGTGTTGCGAATTATAAATTTCGTAACTAACTTTGCATTTTCATATGTTTATTTGAAGTTACGAAAGTATAATTTCGTAACATGTTTGTGGTTATTTGAAGGTTTAGAAAATTAATTTTTTAAGTACACATGTTACGAATTTTACATTTCGCAACATAATATACGGATTTCGTATATGGTGTTGTAAATTATGAATTTCGTAACTAACTTTGCATTTTCATAAGTTTATTTCAAGTTACGAAAGTATAATTTCGTAACATGTTAGTGTGTTATGATTCTTTAATTTCGTAACGAAACAAATGTTTACGTTTTTTTTTTACGATTTACTTATTGCATAACAGAGCATGTTACGAATTTTACATTTCGCAACATAATATAAGGATAAGAAATGGTTGATGAGGTGTTTGAAGAAATGCATAAGGAAGTCAAGGCATAGTGATACGAAATGCCAAAATCGTAATCTGTTATGTTACGAATTTATTAATTTCGTAATACGAAATCAACAATTGACGATATTGTTGTTTCGAATTGTATGAATTTGTAATGTATTATGTTACGAATGTATGAAATTCGTAACACATAGTTAAAGATTGTTTTTGTGTTACGATTTGTTGTTTTCGTACTGATTTATTACTATTTGTTGATTTCGTCACGAAACGATTTGTTACAATTTTGTTTTGGTGTTACGACTTGTTTGTTTTCGTAATTGCTTTATCATGTAACGTGGTGTTACGAAATCATAAATTGGTAATAGAGAAACAAGTCACATTTGATTCGAAATATTAAATTCGTAACATGAAATCATGACAAACTGATACGAATTCATAAGATCGTAACATGGAATTATGACAAAGTGATACGAAATCATAAATTCGTAATAGAGAAACAAGATACGAAATGTAAAATTCGTAACATGGAACTAATACGAAATGATAAAATCTTAACAGAAAGTCAAGGCATAGTGATACGAAATTGTGATTTCGTAACATAAATCATAACAATGTGATACGAAAGCGCTAATTCGTAACAATGAATTATGACTGTGATACGAATTTATTGCTTATTGCTTCAACGTCCGGATAGATTTGTTGCCGAAGGATTCAAACACAGACGCAATATTGTTCCATGTGCACTCACCACCGGTTAGCATGATCCGGTGGTGCTTGACTGCAAGATTCTTTCTCTTGAATGTCCATTCGATCTACAATAAACAAATAATTAAACCAATTCAGTAATTCAGAACATGTAATACATGTTACGAAATTATAATTTCGTAACTTCAAATAAACTTATGAAAATGCAAAGTTAGTTACGAATTTCACAGTTCGTAACAATATATACAAAATTCGTATATTATGTTGCGAATTTCAAAATTCGCAACATATACTTAAAAATTTCAGTTTCGAAACCTTCAAATAGCCACAAACGTGTTACGAAATTGCAATTTCGTAACATTTTATAACCTAAATTCCAAAATGTGATACGAAAATAAGAATTAACAACAGATTATTCAATACGAATGCTAATTTCGTAACATAAAATGATTCATTTCGAAATTTTCCAATTGTCACAAACATGAAATTCTACTTTCGTAACTTTAACTAAACGAATCAAAATGCACAGTTAGTTACGAAAATATGAAATAGCAATAGATCTGAAAAAAAAACCAGATCTGAGAAAAACGATGGAGCGGCAGAGCACGACAGACGGCAGACGACGGAGCAGCGGACGGGAAAAGGCTGAGAAGGACAAGAAAAGTAAAAAGTTAGAGAGAGATAGAGAAGAAGAAGAAGAGAGGGGGGGAGAGAGAGAGAGCAACAGAGAGAGAACTTACCGGCGAAGAGGTAGCGGCGGACGGCGGACGGTGGAGCAGCGGACGATGGAAGGCTGGGAAGGAGAAGATGAGGCGTAGGAGACGAGGCGGGGAGAGAAAGTCGTGAAGAGAGAAAATAAGGGAGGAGAATCGTGGGGGAGAAAATGGGGGAGGAGAATCGTAGGGGAGAAAATGGGTGGGAGAAATTTTAGAGAGAGAAAAAACTGACGTGAAATGAAATGGGTGGGAGAAAATAATGAAATGGTGTATAAACTTCCACCATATAGTAAGGGTATAATTGTCCAAAAGTAATGAATTTGGCTATAATTTTACCATATTATGTTCCTTGACAACTATTGTAATCTAAGTGGGGATTTTGCTATATCACTCCTTCACTCTAAATCGACACTCTCAAGAAATTTAGCAAACAAGTTTCACTCTTTGATTTCTTCAATTTAACATGTATTTCTATGCCCAAATTTATCATCATTTCAATCATCAAAATAACACAACAACAAGTCCTAATTTCTATAAGAATTTCGGCATTTATAAAGGTAAAATGGTTAAGGTTTTTCTCATTATTTTCATGCATCCATACTTACTCAAAATCATCTTTAATTTCATCAATATTATACACATCAAGAACATCACAAAAATTTCTCTTTTTCCTCTATACTTCCATCGATTTTCACATGAAGAAAATGGGGGAAATTCTTCTCTTTCAATTAACCACATAGAACTTCATAGATTAAGCCAGAGAATTCATTTTCATCATCAAACTCATGCTTTGATCGTCAACTTAAAAATCCCTATATTTATAAATTTCGGCACTTATGGAAGAGAAATAAGCAAGATTTTCCTTCATTTCCACATACATATAATTACACAAAGATCATGAATATCATGCTTAAAGCCAAAATAAAAAACTTGCCCTTGATCATCATCTTGATAGGCGGTTTTGGGAGGGAAGAAAAATCAAGCTTTAAACTTTTATTTTTCTAGAACAAACCTTGCAAAACTTCAACTTCTAGACCTCAAAATAAGCTAGGATTGAGCTCTCCTTCAAGGCTTGAAACTGCCGAAAATCAAGAGAGGAAAGGAGGATGAATCCTAGTTTTAAAATGATCACTAAGACGAGAGGATCAAGAATACCTTATCGGTTTAATCGTTGGATGATCAAAAGATACCTTCTTTGAGGTTTTGGAGCTTCAAACTCAAGTTTCTATAGGGAAAATAGTGGTGTGTGTATATGTGTGTGTTGCTGCCGAAATGGCAGAGAAGAGAGTGAGAGATAGTAGGGAGAGGGAGAGAGTGAGGGAGAGTGAGAGATATGAGAGTGGGGGTGAGATGGAGAGTGTGTCTCACTCTCTTGAGAGTGAGAGTTGGATTTAATTCAAATGGGGAGGGAGTGAGCCATGTTGGCTGCTAAGAGAAAAATAATCCGATTTTTATCAGATGTAAATCCCCGGAAGAAAATATATTCCGGTACAAAACATCCCTCTTTAATCATTTAACTCTCAAACGGCTCAAAACTCACCACGATACTTTTTCGACGTTCAATTTCACTCTAACTCGTCACATTTCTTCACCAAATAAATCAAGGATACTAGATTCATTTTCGGATTAAAATTCCGAATAACGAAGAAAACATAAAAATTTACTATTCATATTCGCTTCTATTTGAAATAAAATTCAAACTCGGCTCCAATGATCTCAGAAAATTCTCAAATATGCATCAATGGTCTTAAAATAAATTCTAGACTCAAATGACACTAATTTGATGAAATTCGGAAATAGTCGATGAATAGTGAATTCTCGTCGGCAATTACTATTCATAATAAAATCAACTTTCTCAGAATTTTTTAAAATTTGCACAAATACTTAACTTCACATTCTCATGCTCATATAACTCATTACATCTTCGTTTCGGTTCACCGAAACGAGAAAATTATGTTTTTGTCTTTCAGGGGCATTTTGGTAATTTTACATGGAAAATTATTTCTCAAAAAATTTCATCACATAACTTCGCACATAATCACATATAAACACCTTTAATAAGCACTTGACACATTTAATCATATTTAGGACGATTAATTAAAAATCAGAAGATTGGGGTATTATAAAAAGACGGCGAGAGAAATCTGAAGATGAAAGGGTGAGAAATAAGAGAGAGAAATAGAGTATTTTTGTTGAGCAAATCTGGAGAGAAAAGCGGACGAGGGAGAAAGAAAGGGAGTGAAGTGAGAAAAAAAAATGTGGGTTTCACTTTGATAATTCGAAAATAAGGGTAAAAAAAGTTTTAAATTGCTATACTTATATACTTTTAAAAGTTGTTGGTAGAATTAATATTTTAATCTATAAAAATGCTAGAATCCTACAATAATCCAATATATATAGTCCAAAGCAATATATACTCTTTTCTTATCTACTAAATTATTCCAATTTGGCCAGCTTCCCAAAAAAAAAAAAAAATCCAATTCAGCCAACTTTCAATTAATATATTATTGCAAAAATTAATTTATAATAATTAAAATATTTATCCAACAATAATTAATAAAAGAAATAGATGAGCAATCCAATCGAATTAAGACGAGTACTAATAGCTTGAGCTTAACTCTATTTTTGATAAACTTATCCAAATATAATTGCATAAACGTCGATCTATGTAAGTATATATTGAAACTACAATAATCATTATTTATATCCAAAATAAATTATAATGCTAAAAATATATATAATAAAAAAATAAGTTTAATGAGATAATAAATATATTTCTATGTGGCTTAAAGTAACCAAATATATTTATTAAATGCATAATTTAATAACAATCTAATAAATTAGATACTTTCAACCTCAAGTATGATACATTTTTTAATGAGCTATTGTATATTATTGAACTAAAATTGAGTAGGTTGATTTCAATTGCAATAATATATTTGTATAAATTAGATAACTTGGTATTATGTAATATTTCCTAATAATAAATAAATTTAGTGATTACTAACTTGGGTATTATGTAATATTTCCTAATCATAAATAAATTTAATGATTAATCGTTCATATTGTATTTTATTTAATATAATCATGTGAATTACGTGTGTTGCACGTGACTCTCTGCTATAATTCGAAAAGTATTGATATAATTATTGCCTGTTAATAAATCCTACTTAATATAAATAAACTTTTAATTAAAATTTTAAAAAGAAAAAAGAAAATTGGAGCATTACAAAATTTAATGCCAAACTAACAAGCAGTTTTGAGACTCTAAGAACCGCCAATGACTATGAAAATCAAAATCAACAAATCCCACAGTTGATATTCGTTTTTTTTTTTTTTTTTAATGATTAGAATAATTCGGAATCATTAGTCGAGGTGCGTGCAATGCACAACACGATTTAGTCTTGGTGCTAAGAATTTTAAGAGAAATAAGTTAGGTGTTATTTGAGGGGAGATTCCTTAAATAGAAAAACTAGGCTCTTCGTTAACGGATTAAAAAGAAAAAAATGTGATTACACTATTCTTGGACGTGGGAGCAATAGTTGAGGACAAAAGAAAAGCAAAATAGTAGAAAAATCTAGAAATGAGAGCTTTAAAACTAGTGAACCCCACGAAGATCTTCACTCGCTTTTGCTTGATATTCTATCCAAGACAGAATTCTGAGGAAAATTATCAAGACTTACGCCGTGTCTGGAGCTGCGCCACCCCTTATTGCGTCTTTTTCTTGAGTTCGTTCACCTCTCTGCAATGGCTGCCGGCGAGTGCGTGGTGAAATATTCATCACAACAAACAAAAAGATTATTTCCAGTATATCTATATCTATATCTATATATATACATACACACAGATATATATATATATATATATATATATATATATAGGAATGGTTAATATAAAAACCACATGTATCTCAACTCTGATGAAATGAAGCAATACCTCATCCTATGTTTTCATAACGTGTCTCATTTCATTTACAATTACAAGTGTTAAACTTTCACTAATAACAGGAGCACGGTTAGGATGAACAGAGATAAACTACCATCTATAACAAATATTGCAAAAGTTATGGTTCTATTTATTTTTAGGTTTTTATGGCTACTAATATGTATATATGTGGATATTTTGGTTAAAAGCCAACCAAGAAATGTTGAAATGCAAACAAGATAGGCCAAACCTTGTCAAGATATAAAGCACACATAATGTTTGGTGACAAAATCTCGTAAAATGGATCGCCGGAGACTTACATGAAAAGTAGAAAGCGGAATGTAGCCAAAGACAACTTGCCGGCCAACGAGCTGTCTTCTCCGACAGGAGGTCATACCGGCCGGCAAGTCATCCTTGGCTGCAATCCACCACTCTCTACTTATCCATGAATGTCTCTTGGATGGAGATAGATATTAATTGCATGAAATATGTAGAGAAAAATGCGCACATTTATAAATGCAATTTCGGTAAATAGTAATGTTTGCAAGTGGCGTGGATATGCATCCCGTTATTCCACGTAATGATAATGGTGAAATCTCATCTTTGCATGAGATGTTGAAGTCTATCTGTTGACAGAATGATGGAATTCAACTCATTTGCAAGTTAAGGCAGAAAATAAAGGCGGGTGTGAAATGTGAAAGAGCAAACAGCTGCCAATATTCAGCTATTCCAGCTTATCTTAATCAAGTGTGACTGTGTGAGCTGAGTGAGTGTATATATGTGGTGGTGTTGGATGGCGTGGGCCCTACTTTCTAATATTGGTAAGAATGTTGCACACAATTAATTTGTCATACCAACTTGCTCGGATTATATTCCGATTTCATTCTTGAGTGATTAATTAGTAGTACCCATTGTGACTGATTAGAAATAAATTTACTCGTATAATATAAGACGCACGGAAACTTCTCACCATGACAAAGCTGCCCCTTTTCCCTAAATAAAACTATTTTATTGATTCTAGATGTTATGGAATTCTCGAATGGTGCTTTTACTTTGATGGAAAAGATGAAAAATAAATATTTTTACCCTTTTTTTCATCATTTTTACACGTTTATTATAGTTGTTAATTTTCTCCAGACAGGATGGATAATTTTTATGGGCAGTTTCTTTTTCATTCTTTTCTTTTCTTGTGAAAAATATTAATATGGAGGGAGATGTGTCATAATATTTTCGTTCCATAGAAGAAAAAAGCATAAAAATAAATAATAATTTTTCATCTTTTATTAACCATCAGTTTTCAATAAAAATTTTGCAACCAAAGTAAATGCAGCCTAAGTAAGTATAACAAAAAGGAGTTGATAATGTAATTAAGCACAATTAAAGAAGAGGTCGGCCACAATATTATTATAGGGACCACGCAATTTAATAACTTTGTCGATCGTTGATTAAATAATAGGAACAAATTAATTATTATATTGCTTTATGGATATTTATATTTTTGGGTAGGATTTATTTATTGACGAGTATATATTCATAGCCACACATGCAAATAAATGCAATCATGAATGATGGGGCAGCTAGCTTTCTCTTTCGATACTGTTCGAAAAATAATTGCACCCCATACAAATGCTTAATTTCTATTTCTGTCTTCCTACAATTATGTGCTTTCCACCGAAGTTGTTTGTAGGCGCGGCTTTGCGCTTTTCATCTTTTCATTGATAAATTTTGATTTTACTTTGATCCTTTGAATCTGCACATAAAGGGAAGTAACTATTCCCTCAGAGTATTATTGTTATTAAAAATCATGAACTCCTACCAATATTTTAATTATACGTCGAATAGATCGCACAAAAAAATAAAAAATTCTAGTGTCATTTATTCATTTTTTTTAAATTTCGATTTGGTAGGTCTAGCCCTTGATCAGTACTAGCCACATAAATCAACGACGGATGCAATAGAGTCCAATCAAGGTACAACTGTAGTACCCCCAAAATATTAAAAATAATAAGGATATTTAATTTTTTTTGGAAAATTGCCTCCTTTATCAGAAGGGCTAGTCTCCTGTGAGATCAGTCTTTAGTAAGAGACGGGATTGACCCGCATACAAATGATGTGTTTAATTATTAAAACGCAGACTTATTCATACATCACTGTTGGCCTGGTGGTTTATGTCTTTTGTTTAGCACATGGCAGCGCGGGTTCGAACCTCCTTGAAGTAAAAATCATAAATTATTTTATTTTTTACTTCTTAGAGGGTATTTGGCTGAGCTTTTAAGTTCCTTAAAATAGCTTCTAAGCGGTTCATTATTAAGAATTTAGAAGCTTATAAGTTGTTTTAAGGAGCTTTTAAGCTAAGCCAAACACCATCTTAATAAATCGCCTAATTTCTTGGGAAGCCTTGATGCTCTCGTCATCGACTTCGCTAAGTCAGAGCGATTGTTTTATACTTCGCCTTTCGGAGCGACGTCGTTTGGGTAGATGAAGTCGTCGTTGAAGGGAAATTCCAGCTCCACGATCGACCTATTGTTCGGATTCTCCATTTTCACCACCACCGATGTGCCTTTGTGTGTTTCCTTCGCCCACCACAGCGCTGGAGCCATTTCCGCCGATATGCAGCAGAGATTGCTTCAAGATTGAAATAAATTTGTCTTTATTTCTTTTTTTATTTTCTTTTCTTTTTTACTTTTTAATAAATTCCAATAATGTGCAATAAATTTGTCTTTATTTCTTTTTTAATTTTAACACATTAGTATTGTTTTTCTTTTGAAACCAGACAACTTTTAAATAAATTTGAATGATGCCTAATAAATTTGTCTTTATTTTCTTATTTCTATTTTTAACACATTACTTTTTAACGATAATATCTATTTTTATTCACGACAATTTATACTTTTAATTATGTGGTCATTTAATTATTGTCGTAAGGAAAAATAATTGTTAATGTGAAAAAGGTAGTGTTTCACGAATATTATTTTTCTTCAAAACAATGTTTACTTTTATTGACGACAACTTGTACTTTTAGTTATTTGGTCAAATAATTATTGTAGTTATGAAAAATAATTATTGATATGAAATATTACTTTTCTTAAAAATAATGTTTCATTTTGTTCACGATAACTTGTACTTTTAGCTATTTGGTCAAGTAATCATTGTCGTGATGAAAAGTAATTATTGATATAAAGAAAGTTAATGTTTCACAACTATTACTTTTCTTAACAACAATGTTTACTTTTATTTACGACAACTTGTACTTTTAGCTATTTTTTCAAGTAATTATTGTCGTGATAAAAAGTAATTATTGATATACAAAAAGGCAATGTTTCACAACTATTATATTTTTTTAACGACAATGTTTACTTTTATTTACTATAACTTGTACTTTTAGTTATTTGGTCAATTAATTATTGTCTTGATTAAAAATAATTATTGATATGATGAAAGATAATGTTTCACAAATATACTTTTCTTAACGACAATGCTTATTTTTGTTTGCGATAACTTGTACTTATATTCATTTGGTCAAGTAATTATATTGTCGTGATGAAAAGTTGTAATGCCCCGAAAATTTCTTACGATCTCAAAAATTTAAAGTTAATTAAATAAATGGCTTTGCACGCCTAAGTTTACGATTTTGAATTCTAAGTCTAACGGTCGAATCCGTTTCCGAAAATAAATTACGGAAGTCACCTAGACGACTACTGTATTTAGGGTTAGCGCGTACGAAAAGTTTTTAGTTCGTGAACTTAGAACAGAAAATCGTCTGATTTTTACATTCACGAAATCGCGATACGAACTCGCCCGAGAAAGTTCGTTTTTATGATTTTCCGGACGAAACTCGAACTGTGTCGTCCCGAGTTTTTGTCAAAATAATTTTTATAAATATTATTTTCCGATTAAGTTAAATACGTTAGGATTTATGGTCGAATCGGATCTCGCCGATTTTGTGCCGAGCTACGTTTTTCGTCGTTCGATTTCTGTAACGTCGTATCGCGCCGGAAAAACGCGTATTCCATCCTAATTTCACTCATGCAGCCGACATACACACACTCACTCACTAGATATTTCATTTTAATACTCTAATACACTTTATGACTCATTCCATATACTTGGTTCTAATTCATGCCACCAAACCATTATGTTATAAGATATTATATTACATTAGTTAGCATAAATTCTCCTTCTTCTTCACTCCTCCAAACCGCCACATACATACATCTCTCTCTCTCCATGTTCTTCATCCACCATTGTTGAAGAGTTCAAGTTCTTGAGCAAGGAAAATCACAAGTCTCTAATCCAACCATCGAATCCTAATTCTTCCTTTACTAATCTTCAAGGTATTTGTCTCCTCTCTTGATCTATCCATTCAAAATCCAATTCTTCTTATTTCTCATATTGGATCGAAATTTAGGAGTAGATGAATTAGATGTTTGATCTTCGATTAGTGAAATTAGATATGTTAGATTTGATAATTAGTGATTAAAATTGAAAGAAATCAACAACCCTATTTTCTTACTAAGTACCGAAATTTTGGGGCAAACATGTAAGATGGTTGAATTGTTAAATTGATAATATGATATTGCTTAGGAGATGTTCGATTGAGGATTAAAACAAAAAGAAATCAAGACCCCCAAGTAATGTGAAAACCGATTTAGGGTTTGAGTATAGAATTAGGGATTTTTGCATATTAGATGAAATTGGATTTGCAATTGATTAATTGTTGTTATAATAGGATGATTAATGAATAAATGGTGTTAATTGGAGAAGAAAATCACCCTCTTATCCCTTGTGTCAATACCGAAAATTTCTAAGAATTTGGGGGTTTTCATGTGTTGAATTTAATTGATGAATTGATGATGGAATTATGTTGTAGTTGATGTCAATTGATTATGGGAATTTAATTAGATTTTTCTAAAAATACTTTATGTAATGTAAGAGACGAAGAACACGTTATAAGTTGAAATATAGTATTGTTATGAAATGACTTTATGCTTAAAAGTGATTCTCGTTAGTTGTTGTTTTAATGTGGTAAAATTTGAACGGAATCCGACAACTTTGAAAATTTCATAAGAGACGAACAACTAGACGTAACTAATAACCGAGAAGTCGAATGAGAATTCTAATTTGATATTATTGTCTATGATGAACTTGAGAACAACTTTGTAGTTGACGTCATGAGTTTTCGAGCTAATATAATATGAGCTATAGTGATAGTCGAGAACTAGAACGCGATTTGAATAACTTGTTGGTTTAGTAATTGTTAGTTGAAAGCCGACGTTTAGAACGTCGTGCTATTGGACGAATTTTGAGAAGGAATTCACCACGTACGGGAGTACGTGATGACTGCCTTGAGGGTCCAGTTTCTAAAGAAATCGAATACGAGAGCTTAGAACGAACCTAAGACGTTATACGTCGAATCTATCGAGCAACTAGGGTTATCGCGGCAGTTTTGCGACCCTCGCCGGAAACTGTAATAACTTTTAGCTCGTTTATCGGATTTACGATCCGTAAATTGGAGCGTAAACTAGACATCCCAAACTTTCCAACGGTACAGAGCTCATCCCCTGTTTCCAGATCCTCTGTTCTGGGCAGTCCCCAGAGTCACTGGATTGCGCAGTGAAATTTCAGTTTCAATTCTCCTAAGTTGTTTCGTTCACAACTTAGTTTCTTTCGATCGTTTAAGCCGTAATAGCTAACGAATATCTTCCTACTGACCCTAGAGTCAAGAATGGAGCCTTGAGTGATAAAACCAGTCGAGATCTCATCTCTTATCCGTTCCAATAATGAAGTAGTAAGCGAGAAATTTCATAAGTCTTTTAATGAACTAAAACGTAATTCTCCTAAGTTGATTCTTTCCAACTTAGTTCCTTATGATCGTTTAAGTCGTATCGAGCTATCGACTACCCTCTCTACTGACCTAAGAGTCGAGTATGAGACCTTTCGAGTTCTAAACGGGATTTGTACGAGTCTCGTTCCCGTGTATGTAAAATGAATCTAGTAAGCGTGCAAATGCCTAAAGATTGAAACGACTAAAACTTATTTCGATTCTCTTTGATCGATTATCTTTTACGACCCGTTTTTAAGTATTATTATTTTACGATGAAGGAGGAAGCCAACTGTAAAGAAAGGACGGAAGATCTGAAGTTTGGAAGCTATTGCTTTTTGTTCTGTATTACGAGGTGGGCCTTTATCTATATCAAATAAAATGTGGATTTTTTCCACAACTCGAAAGTATTATCTATCGCTTTGATAATTGTGTTTTCAAAGTGATAATCTTGGCATAAACTGTTTCAACTATTTTATGTGAGTTCTCTTGTACCTATCTGAGTTATCCTTCGGGTTTACCAGATTTCTGAGTTAACCTTCGGGTTTTCCAGACTTTTAGAGTTAATCTAACTAGGTTAACTAACGATCGGCTCTGAGTTAGCTGCTAAGTGCTTTCCAGAGTTAGTGCACTTTGTAACCTGTGGTGTATGTGGTATCCTGTTGAAGGGTAACCAGCCACGGTGAATTAGCTTTGGTCAAGATTGAACATAACATACTCTAAAAATGCTTGCGCAAGCTGCTTTATACAAATCAGTCAGAAAATATTTAGTAGGCACGGGCCTTTTCAACAAAACCCCGATGCGCTACGGTTATAGAATGCCAGATTATTATACTTATGAGTTATGTTTTCGGCAGCGTGCCCACTAAGTACTCTTGTACTTAGCCCTGCATGTGTTTTCTAAATGTGCAGGTTGAAGTGATGGAAGCGGCGAGGGTTGAATAAAGTTGTCTTAGGAAGACTGTAGATAGCATGAACCATAAACTCCGCTGCAAAACTCTAGTGTTTTTTTTGAAATACAGACATGTTATTACTGTAGACTAAGATCTGTCTTAACTTAGTTTCTTTCGGTGTACTTCTGTCGAGTAATCTTTTGAGATTAACTCTTCCTTTATGTAAATAAAGTCTTGTTCATAATATGCATGATGCCTCTTATGTATGTTTAGTTCAGTTAGCCCCCTTCTTCCCCGCTTCTTAAATCCAACCCCAGTCGCACCCCGGCTTCTGCCGTCCCTCGGGATTTGGGGCTGTGACAAAAGTAATTATTTTGATATGAAGAAATGTAATGTTTCACAACTATACTTTTGTTAACGACAATGTTTATTTTGGTTCACCAACTTGTACTTTTAATTATTTTATAAGAGAAAATAATTATTAATATGAAAAAAAGTATCGTTTCAAAAATATAATTCATCTTAAAATTAAAAATAAATCCTAGTTATGGATTAATAAACCCTAATAGGGGGTTAATAAACCCTAAGAGGATTGAAAATAAAAGAAACTAAAAAGATAAAAAGTATAAAATTTGTTGGAAAAATCAACAGAAAAATATTTTGGGATAAATTGTCACAGCCCCAAATCCCGAGGGATGGCAAAGCCGGGGTGCGACTAGGGGTTGGATTAAAGAAGCGGGGAAGAAGGGGGATGAATAAGAATAAACGAATAAACAGACATTAATAACAGAATAACTACTATGAACAAGACTTCATTTAAAAGAAAGAGTTGATCTCGAAGGATCACTCGACAAGTTGTTCAAAAAGGAACTGGGTTCATTGTACAGGGTTAGACCCAAAAGATAGATACATTAACTTCAAAAAGATTGGCAGCGGAAAGCGTAAAGCTAGATACAAGGTCTTTATTCTAAATACGACTCTTAACTCAACATTACTCAACCTTCTGCCACTCCCGTCACTCAACCTGCACATCTATAAAACATATGCAGGGCTAAGTATAAACATACTTAGTGGGCACGTTGCCGAAAACATATAATAAGTATAGATAAATCAGGCATCTCATTTCTGTAGCACACCGGGGTTTTTCAATAAATACCTGTGTCTACTAAACATTTTCTTTTCTCATAAATCACTCGCACGAGCATTTTCTGACTGATGTTACGTTCAATTTTGCCCAACAATTATCACCGTGGCTGGCCACCCCTCAACAGGGTTCCACACACAACGGCTACTGTGTACACTAACTTTGGATAACAAGTCGGCTAACTCAAAGTCCGATCGTTTTAGTTAGCAAGTCGGCTAACTAATAATTCTGGATAGCAGGTCGGCTAACTCAGAAGGGTACAAGAGAAATTACATAAAACAAATATTTCATGCTCTGATTATCACATTTATAATACAATTATCAAAGCTGTAATAAAGCTTTTCGAGCATTACTCATTTTATTTCGTATATAGAAAAGCCCATCTTAAAGTTTACAGAACTATAATACGAGCTTCCGTCTCTAGTCTTCCGTCCTATCCTCGGCGCTGACTTCCCCCTTTTATCGTAAATAAACAAACTTAATAACTTGATCGCAACGATAAAAGAAACAGGAAATTGAAAACGGTTTTTAGTCTTTTAGGCTTTTGCACTTTACTACTTTCTTTTGATTAACTAATAAACGAGACTTCGATCAATTCTCATCTACAAACTGACTCGGCTCATTACTCGACATTAGGTCAGTATATAATGGATGTCGATAACTTAAAACGACTTAAATGTTCACAAGGAACGAAGTTGAAAAGGATTCAACTTAAGAAATCAAGTTTTGGAAACTTCCTGCACAATACAGTAGTTCTGGAGTTCGCACAGAACAGTGCTCTTTAAAGAAGGGAATGTAATTTATATCAAATGAAAGCCATGGATGTCTAGTTTACTCTCCAATTTACGGATCTCGATTTCGTTAAGCGAGCTAAAAGTTATGACAGTTTCCGTGAAATGTCGCAAAACAGTCCGCGCGAAACCCTAATGCTTGATACAACTCGACGTACGATTCCCTAGGTTCGATTAATACTATTCCTCTTTTATTTTCACGAAATTTCCATCTTAATACAGTTTACATGCATGTTCCTTAATCGGGTTCACAATCACGTCTTTTTGATTAAACAACGACGAGCATTTCCTTGTCATTTTCAACTAACCAATTACTATACCAAATCAAATTTTAATTTCTATTTCGTTCAACAACTTCTCGTTTATTAACTATAACTCATAACATCTTGTATCTCGGATGGAGATATCGTCAACTACACTATTGTTCGTTTATCAATAACAATCATTATTATCAAAAAGGTTTTCCTTATTCGACTTTTCTATCGGCTTTTAATCTCTATTCTCCTTCTCTTATCAAAAATCAAATCTTCTTAGAATTCGCTCAAATTTTACGGTTACGATCATTAACTAACTAGATTATCATAGGTTCAAATCACAAATCTAAATCATTATTCATTCTCGACTTATCGACGATTGCTCGTCTCTTACTAAAAATCCGACGTTATCCGATTTTGCTCAAATTTCACAATAACGATCATCATCTATCAAGAATCACTAATATGAAAACCATATAATCCAATCATTTTCGAGCCTCAACTTATCGACGAGCTTTCGTCTCTTATATTTTTCATTTTATTTTTAGAAAAATTCCAAATAAATATATATTCATCCTCCAACATACTACATACCATTTCTATTATCCATTCATGCATATCATATCATCTACTACACCAAATCATGCATTCTTCATCTCTTACACTTTTACTTTTATTTTTAGAAAATTCTAATTTAATTCATGTGATCATCTAACATCACATAGAACACTAATCCATCAAAAAATCATCAAGAAAATCAAACTACATAAAATCCCTAAATCTATCCAAAATTTTCGGTAATGACATAGAGATTAGGAGGGATGATTTCTTCGATTTCAATCCATAAAAACCTAATTCTAAGCATAATATAACATGTATTAAACAAAAGGATCATCATGCTTCTTCATTCCATTTTTTCGAAAAATATAAGGTTGATGGAATCGAGTTTTTGTTTGGTTCATAACGTAGAAGATGTGCCTACCTTGTCGAATATGATCTCGGAAATAAAATCGATCGGTAGACGGATGACTTTTTGCTCTTGAAAAAAGCTTAAAGATGAACTTTAATGGAGGAATTTGAGAGAGGAATGAGAGAGAGAGATGAAGAGGGGGGGGGTAATATGTGAGGGAGAAGAGAGGATGACTAAGCCTTTTTACTATTGAATAAAGTGTTAAAATATCTAACAAAAAGGATGACTCACCTATGTATGGCGGTTTGGGGGTGATTTTTAAGCCGGAATATCTCGTTTCCGGGTCTAGAACGACGTTATAAAAGTTGAAAAATAATTTCTTAGATAGTTACGTATTCGACGAAATCTAATTCGACCGTTAGATTAGAATTAAATCACATACTCGGAAAACCTAATTCGTTTTTCAAAATCCGATAAAAAGTCGGGATAAGACAGTCTAAAATTCGCCTGGAAAAATCATAAAAACTGACTTTCTCCGGTGAACTCGTATCGAAGAAAAAGTGAATGTAAATCCTAACGGTTTTTCAATCTGAGTTTTCGCATGATAATTTTGTCGGACGCGAAAACCCTAATACAGTAGTCGTTCGACCGACTTCTGGAATTTATTTTCAGAAACGGATTTCACCGTCAGTCTTAGAATCGAAAATCCTTAACTTAGGCGTGCAAAGCCTTAATTAATAATTAAATTTTTATTTTAAAGACGGAATAATTATCCGGGGTATTACATAAATAAATTCTAATTTTATATTAGCAAAAAAATATTGGAAGAAATGAAAGCAAGGAGAAATGAAATTAACAAATTCAAATAAAGAATAGGAAAAAAAAAACAAATAACTAATCAAACAAAGGCAGAAAATTTAAATACAGCTTGCCTGCTTGAGGTGTCACAGCCCCAAATCCCGAGGGATGGCAAAAGCCGGGGTGCGACTAGGGTTGGATTAAAGAAGCGGGGAAGAAAGGGGATGAATGAATAAACATAACATTAAAGACAGAAATTCTATGAACGAGACTTCAATAACAAAAGACAGAGTTGATCTCGAAGGATCACTCGAACTAGATCTCAAAAAGATTCTAAGTTATAAGTACAAAACTTAAATCAAAAAGTGATATTCATAATTACATGAGTGAGTCTAGAGTTTGGCAGCGGAATTTGTAATCTACATACTATAGTCTTTCCTATCGACAACTCTTAACTCAATCCTCGCCGCTTCCATCGATTCAACCTGCACATTTAGAAAACATATGCAGGGCTAAGTACAGAAGTACTTAGTGGACACATTGCCGAAAACATAATCATAAGTATAGATAATCAGGCATTTCCTTTCTGTAGCACATCAGGGTTTTTTAACAAATTCCCGTGTCTACTAAACATTTTCTTTCTCATTTTCATAACTTAGCTTGATCAAGAATTTTTCATAGATGTTACGTTCAATCTTGACCATTCATAATTCACCGTAGCTGGTTACCCCTCAACAGGATACCACATACACCACAGGCTACAGTGTACACTAACTTTGGAAAGTCCCTTTTGACTAACTCAAAGCCGATCGTTTAGTTAACCCCTTTTGGCTAACCCATAAGGTACAAGAGAACTCACATAAAACAAATAGTTCATGACATAATTATCACTTTGAAAACATGATTATCAAAGCGATAAAGAAAGATTTTCGAGCATCGCTCGTTTTATTTGTATATAGGAAAGCCCACCTTGATAGAATACAGAACTAAGACACGTGCTTTCGCCTTCTGATCTTCCATCCTATCCTTGGTGTCGACTTCCTCCTTCATCATAAAAATCATACTTTAAGACTCGGTCGCAAACGATAAACGAATACGAAAAGTTGAGTTAAGTTTTAGTCCTTTAGACTTTTTAGGCATTTGCGCGCTAAACTAAACTCTTTTAGTTAAAAAGAAACGAGATACGAACGCATCTCGTTTGACACTCACTCGGTTCTGTACTTGACACTTAGGTCAGTAGAAAGAAGGTAGTGGATAACTTGAAACGACTAAAAAGATCGAAAGAGTTCAAGTTGAGAAGAATTCAACTTAAGAATCTAAGGTTTGAACATTTACTGCACAAGATCAGTAAGGCTGTACAGAATAGGGGATTTCGAAACAGGAACGTGCCCTGTACCAAAAGATAGCCTCGGATGTCTAGTTTACTCTCTAATTCACGGATCTCAATTCCAATAAACGAGCTAGGAGTTATGACAGTTTCCGTGGAAGGTCGCAAAACTGCCGAGTGAAACCCTAATGCTCGATAAAATCGACGCACAATTTTCTAGGTTCGTTTTATGTTATCGTACTTAAATTCTCACGAAATTTACACATCAAGGCAGTCAACACGTATCTTCGTATGTGATAAACTCCTTTCCATTCCTCGTCTATAAGCACGACGTTTAAAACCTCGTCTCTTCAACTATACAATTACTATACCAAAACAAATCCTAACTTCTCGTTTCTACTTCTCGTTCACAACTATAACTTATCATTTCATAATTCGGATGATCATGTCGTCAACTACAAACTCGTTCATTTAACAATAACGATCATTAATATCCAATTATTTTTCTTATTCGTCTTTTCTAACGATACTTAGGTTCGATTCTTCGCCTCTTGGGAAAAATCCAATGTTATTAGAATTCGTTCTAACATTCCGATTATGATCATTAACTATCGAGATTAACTTATATTCACATCATAGACTTATATCATTATTTAATCTCGACTTATCGTCGATCGTTCGTCTCTTAACAAAAATTCTACGTTCTCCGTTTTCGTTTAAATTTTACAACAACAATTATCATCTAACGAGCATTACTGACATGAAAATCATATTATCAAAACGTTATCGAGCTTCAACTTATCGACACACCTTCGTCTCTTACATTTTTTGTTTTATTTTTAGAAAAATCTCAATTAAATATATATTCATCCTCATACATCGTATATCTCATTTCCATTAAACAATCGAGCATATCATAACATTTACTATCCTAAATCGTGCCTTCTTCGTCTCTTAGGTTTCAAATTTTATTTTTAGAAAAATCTAAAACAATTCATATAGTCAATTAACATCATGAAGAACACTAATCTATTTTTCAATCACCAAAGAAATCGAGCTACGATCAAAACCCCAAATTTCCCTAAAATTTCGGTCATAACCCTAAGACAAAGAGGTGTGATTTTCTTCATGATTCAATCCGTAGAACTCGATTCTAAACATCCTAGAACATGTATCGAACAAGAAATAACATGCCTCTTACTCTCATAAAATAAAATGATGGAACAAAGATTTGTTCGGTCGAAATGGTAGATGAAGTTTTGACCTTTCGTAATATGGATTCGGAATTGAAAATGATCGGTAGATGGAAGATCTTACGAGCTTGTGAAGAGCTTGGAGTGGAGCTTTAATGGAGGATGAAGAAGAAAAATGAGAGGGAGAGAAGGAGATGGAGTTGGCGGTAATGAGGGGTGAAGGAAAAGGGCGATGATTCATGGTATTAGTCATAAAGTAGGATGAAATATCTAACAAGGCATAGTGACTCGCTAAGGACACGTTTGGCGAGGGATTGTTAGACGAAATATCTCGTTTCCGGCTCTTAAACGTCGATTTGAAAGTTGAGAAATATTTTCCTAGATAGTTTCGACTTTAACAAAATCTAATTCGTCCGTTAGATTAGAAATAATTCACATACTCGGAAAACCTAATTCGTTTTTCAAAATCCGAGAAAAAGTTGGGATTCGACAGTCTAAAATTCGCCCGGAAAATCATAAAAACTAACTTTCTTCGGGGAACTCGTATCGAAGAAAAAGTGAATGTAAATTCTGACAGATTTTAATTCAGAGTTTTCGGACGAAAACTTTACTGAACGCGAAAACCCTAATGCAGTAGTCGTTCGTCCGATTTCTGAAAATTATTTTCTGAAACGAATTTCGCCACAAATCTTAGAATTTAATTTCATGATCTTAGGCGTGCAAAACCATAATTATTATTAACTTTCATTTTTAAAGACTGTAGAAATAGTCGGGGTATTACATCCTACCCCCCTTACGAAAAATTTCATATCGAAATTTGCATACCTTCTTCAAAAAGATAAGGATATCTCTCCTTCATCTTTTCCTCGAGCTCCCACGTGGCTTCTTCTTTCCCGTGGTGATTCTATAATACTTTTACTATTGGTATCGACTTGGTTCTTAATTATTGAACTTTTCTATCCAAAATCGATATCGGTTTTTCTTCATAACTTAGGTCAGATTCAAGAACGACGTCTTGCTGACTTATAACGTGCTTAGGGTCATAGACATACTTTCTTAATTGGGAAACGTGAAACACGTTATGGACACTTCCTAGACTTGGCGGCAAGGCCAATCTATAAGCAACAGGTCCTATCTTCTCAAGAATTTCGTAAGGTCCTATGAACCTTGGTCTAAGTTTACCCTTAACACCGAATCTAATGATTCCTTTCGATGGTGAAATCTTAAGGAAAACCTTATCACCAACTTCGAAACTAAGATTGGTTCGTCGATCATCGGCATAAGACTTCTATCGGGTCTGGGCTTCTTTCATTCTATCTCGAATCTGCCGAACGATCTTGATCATTTCATTAATCGAGTCGGGTCCTAAGTTCTTTGTTTCACCCACTTCATCCCAATAAAGTGGTGACTTGCATTTTCTTCCATACAATGCCTCATAAGGCGCCATTCCTATCGTCGCCTGATAGCTGTTGTTATATGCGAATTCGACCAAGTGCAAAATATCTTCCCAATTTGCGCTTCGATCCAATACCACTGTCCTTAGCATATCAACTAAAATCTGAATCGTCCTCTCGGATTGTCCGTCCGTCTGAGGGTGGAAAGCTGTACTGAAGTTAAGTTCGATGCCCAACTCTTTCTGCATGGTGATCCAAAATCTTGAAGTGAACTTGGCATCTCTATCTGATATTATGGACTTCGGTACTCCGTGCAGACGTATAATCTCACGGACATACAACTGAGCTAACTTCTCTGAGCCGTAGGTAGTCTTAATCGGTATAAAGTGAGCTGATTTCGTGAGCCTATCGATAATCACTCAAATAGCAGTGATTCCTCTTCTTGACTTAGGCAAGCCTGTCACAAAATCCATAGCTATTCCTTCCCATTTCCATTCTGGGATATCTAATGGCTGCAACAATCCATACGGTCGTCTATGTAAGGCTTTCACTTGTTGGCATGCCAAGCATCTTTCTACAAACGAGGCAACGTCTCGTTTCAATCCATTCCACCAGAAATTCTTTCTTAAGTCCTGATACATCTTCTTACTCCCTGGGTGTGCTGTATATGGCGTATCATGAGCCTCACTCATGATATCATTCTTTAATTCTTCGTCACTGTCAGGAATACAAAGTCTGCCTTTAAATAATATCACATCGTCTAGTGCTTCGGAATATCCGTCAAGTTTATCCGTCATTATCTTTAATCGGAGCTTCTCCATCGACTCGTCCTTCCTCTAGGCACTTATAATTCTTTCTCGTAAATCAGGTGTAGCTACTAGTGTCGCTAGTTGACTTGTGATCGTTGCTGGTGTATCGAACACTTCTATTTCCATCTTTTCAGCGCATCTGCTACTACATTTGCCTTTCCTGGGTGGTAGTTGATTCCGCAGTCGTAATCTTTGACCAATTCGAGCCATCTCCTTTGTCGCATATTCAGTTCTTTCTGCTCGAAAAAGTACTTCAGACTCTTGTGATCTGTGAAGATCTCAACCCTTACACCATAAAGATGGTGTCTTCAAATCTTTAAAGCATGCACAACAGATGAACCCATATTTGTGTCCATCTTTTCTTGTTTCTTTCTTGTGTTTTTAGTCTTTATCAAGTCATTATGTGTCTGGGAGGACACGCAAGTCGAGAGATAGTGTGCAGGGGAAGAACAGGTGGATGCTGGGCAAATTCGATGGAAAATCTGTTGTTGAGATGGTGATATGATGCGAATGGGCATAGGGCTGGAAGCTAGTAGCTGGGCAACACCGAAACATCCTTTCTACAAGTCAGGAAGAACCTACCCATATCCTTAAGCCAACAGACAGAGTACTCGGAGGAGTCAGGATCGTGGTCAAGACCGGAGACAATTCAGGATGCAGACGATGAAGGGCAGGATGCGAGTCAGACCAGCAGTAGCAGCATATTTCTTTTCCTTCAAGGAAGAGGATAAGGATTGGATGTTTCCTTCCTTATCCTAGCCGAGCCAAATCATTGAAGATATCTACCATGCAAGGAAAGAATGATCGTGCATGCGAAGGAAAGAGAGAGAGGCGGAGGTTATGATATGCATGGGAAGAATCCTTATTCAACAAGGAAACTTCCCTAAACCTTAGAATCACATCGCCTATATATATGGTCGACTCTATCATGTAAAAGAGGTTTTCGAATTCAGTAGTTTAGATTAGTTCTGCAATCTAGGTTGAGAGAAAACGAGAAAGAAACAAGTCCTAAGGGCAATTTACTTTAATTTCGTATTTTACTGCTTTAGTTTTAGTTGTTGGCATGAAGCCAAGACCCTGGTTGCTGACTACGCTTTTGGGCAGCAACCCCTTTCCAGATTTATGCTAAGTATACTTTTCTTTATTTGCTTTGTATTCTTATTTAATATTATGTCTAACTAAGTTTATTGTTTGGGTTGGATGTAGATGAAGTGATTCTAAATTACTCGTTCAAACTTGTGAGGTCTAATTGTGTTAGTTCGTTAATTGATTTTGTTCCCGAAACACTTAGGATTAATTCTAGACTTAATTGATATTGAAGTTGATTGATCACCATCTAGATATTGAGATTAAGTCATTAACAGAAATTGGGATCAACACGAGAGTGTCTTTCGTGCCCAAGAAGGTAAAGGGTGTTGGAGAGCAGTCGGTATTGACCTACCTCTTGGCTGTCTTGGGTCTATTTATTCTTAATGCCTGTTGGGCAGCATCGTTACTGAAGTGTCTTCGTGACTTTGCTGGACAAGAGAGGAGATCTTGCCTTCTGGTCAAGAACTGTAAAATTGATTTGACATAGATTAAGTGTGTTTACATCGTGACTTCGTGACCTTAGGGTGTTAACTAATCTTTGCCTTAAACCAAGTGATAAAATTAGTTAATTGAATATCTTTGCACCGATGAACGAGTAAAGAGTAATTAGGATCATGGATTCGAAACCCAATCCAAACTCTTTTGTTATTTCATAGTTTTACTTGTTGAGTTCAGGTTCGTAACCAAAACCCTTTTGTTGAACAACATCAGAAGAGCAAATTATGCCGAGTCCCATGGGTACGATCCTGCTTGTCGCTGACTACTACCTTGTTGGGCAAGAGGTGTTTTATAAATATTATTTGTACGAAGTGTGTGACGACAGCGCTCCATCAAATTGGCGCCGTTGCCGGGGACTTGGTTTCTAAGCTAGTTTGTTCTTCTAGCTTGTGTGTGAGCACGGTTTATGCCCAAGCCACATCTACGAAGTGACGGAGATCCACAAGATCACGGTGCTTGCCCAGAGGTGAGAGTTAGGAGAAATCGAGCAGAACAACGCAAGAAGAAGAGAGATCTGGAGGAAGGCGTCAACGAACCTTCAAAGTCGCAGAGCTTTACAGACGATCAGGATACTGAGCAAGAAGTCGAATCTTGCTCAACAGCCAGTTCAGACAGTGAGAAGTCAACATCCAGTTCAGAAGCAAAAACATCAACAATCATGGCAGGAACACCAGAGAGAACCATCCGTCAGATCATGTTCCCTGACAACAAGGGAATCCGACCATCAAGTATCCAGTTGCCCACCATCAGTGGCAATTGGGAGCTCAAACACTCGCTGATACACATACTGCCCAAGTTCAGTGACCATCCTGGAGAAGACCCCCAAACTCATTTTCAAAAATTTGAGATGGCGATTAGCACAGTAAGGAACAATGCCACTACTACTACCAGGAACAATGGGGATAGACAATGACAAGTTGTTACGAACGATGCTGAAGTTATGAGGAACCAAGATGCTGCCCAAGACACCTTTCCTGACTACGTAAGGTTGCTCACGTTCCCGTTCTCACTTCTTAACGGGGCACGTGAGTGGCTTTACACCTTGCCAGAGGGAAGCATTGATACGTGGATCAAGATGCAGCAGGCTTTTCTTGACAAATACATACCCGTTGGCTAGATACAAAGTGGGAGGAATGCCATTTCATCGATCAAGATGGGGGGAAGTGAGTCATTATATGACTACTATGAAAGGTTCAAGAAGTTGTTGGCCAGATGTCCTCAACATCGGATTCAGGATATCGATTTGATCGAATATTTCTTGAAGGGATTAAGGGCATCAGAGAGAAAATACATCATTGCAGCGTGTGGAGGAGCCATAGTCGATCAACTACCATCTGAAGTGTTCAAGAAAATAGCTGTCATGGTTGAGCAATCCCGAGATGAAGATGATATCCCAAGAGGGGGGTACGAGGGCAGCAAGGGCAACTAAGACAACTTGGTCAGCACCATGAAAGACTTCATGACCAAGATGTCTGGCCAGATGGAGGATTTAAAGAAGCAGGTCAATGGAAAGGAAGTTCAAAGAGCTGTGAAGAGATGTGAAGTATGCCAGGCAACATCACATGTCACCTCAGAATGTCCCAGTTGGTTCGTGGAAGAAGGAGAAGAGGTGAAGGCAATAGGTCAGAACCAGCAAGGAGGAGGGCAACAAAGGTTCCAGTATGGCAATAACAATAACTATGGCAATAACTATGGTTATAGGCAGAATCAGCACGAGAACCTGAGGTATGGCAACAACCACTATCAGATACCTCCTGCCCACCAACAACCGCAGCAGCCTGTTGGGCAACAACAGCAATATGTGCCTCCACCTCAACAACAACCTCAACATCAAAATAATTATGTACCTCCACATCGAGAACCAGCAAAGACAGAATTCATGAAGGAGACGATTGAAAGATTTACCAACGAGAACCAAAGGCTGAGGAGAGACTTCGAGAACTTCCAACTAGAAAGTCGAGGACAGTCCAACAACCTTCAAGCTCAACTGACTCATATCAACCAAACCTTGTCAAGGTTGGTAGAAGACATGCCAGGCAGACTTCCTGCCCAGGTAGAGGTCAACAAGGAGCAAGTCAATGCTGTAACGTTGCGCAGTGGGAAGAATTTGCCAGAGATATTGCTCAGGACCCAACCTAAGGAACCAGCTCGAGTAGAGGAAACTAAAATGAGTTCAAGAGATATCAATGACATCTACGAAGAGTTGAAGGCAAAGCGTGAAGAAGGGATAAAGGCCAACAAGAACCTAGTCTTTGATAATGAGGAGGATGAAACCTTGTTTGATTACGTAAAGATGGAGCGATCTAAACTGGGAATTGACAAAGATGACGTGATGCTGGAATCTTTGCAGGCTGAAAAAGAAGCAGAGGCTTTGGCCAAGAGGACCGTTCCTCGCACTACCAAGGCCAAAATCCCATATCCCAGACGTTTTGCCCGCGATCGTGATCAGAGGGAGTTGGAGGACATGATGGAGGTGTTCAAGAAGGTGGAGATCAACCTACCGTTGTTGATGACATTGCAATCTATGCCTAAATGCACAAAATTTTTGCGAGAGATGTGCCAAAAGAAGACAAAATACTCAGATAATGCCCGTTTTCATGTGGAGAATGTGTCAGCCCTAATGAATTCCTAGATCCCGACCAAGAAAAGGGATCGAGGCATGTTCGCTATTCCATGCACGATTGGTACTACATCAATATCCAGGGCGATGCTTGATCTTGGAGCTTCGATAAATGTGATGCCAAGAGCCATGTTTCACGAGATGAGTTTTGGACCTCTTTCTCCTACACGTGTTGCCATCCAATTAGCAGATTTATCCACAGTCTACCCGGATGGAGTGTTGGAGGATGTGTTGGTCAAGGTGGGGGATCTTCTATTCCCAGCCGACTTCTATGTTCTTGACATGGGAAAGAAAGCAATCAAGAACCCAGTAATCTTGCTCGGGAGGCCATTCTTGAGGACAACATGTACCAAGATTGATTGCGATACTGGGAAGTTGACAGTCCAAGTAGCAGGAGAAGTAGTAGAGTTCGATGCTTATAGGCAAAACCAAGATGATGCCCTGGAACACCTCAACACCCTCAGTGCATGTGGAAAGCAAGTGGAGACTTTGAATAGCTTAAGTTGTTTCGTGGAAGACAATGAAGAAGCAATTTAGGCGGAATTCAACCTAGCCCAGGATCTTGACCAGGATCCTGATCAGCATGAGGATAATGAGGAAGATGGTGCTCTGATGCAATTCTACGAAGGAGATGAGTACGAAAGTGAGAAAGATTTGTGGGAAGAGTCAGTTCATGGACGTAGCTTCGACTCTAACGATGAGGACTACTCCACGGACGAAGAGTTGGAAAATTACGTGTTTGAAAACATCTGTGGAGATGATGGAGATCAGGATGTAGGGGAACAAAAATCCCTTGATGAGTTTGATGAGGAACTTGAGGAGTTACCCCATGATGAGACCGATGAGTTAGTAGAGGAATTTTGGCAACAAACAGTTCTTGAGGAGGATGCCAGCTTGCAAACAGAAGAGGAACTTGCCCAGAACGAAGAACCAGTAGATGTAGAGGAATGCAGTTATGCCAGGATTCTGGGCAACATCCAGCCTCAGGGATTTGAACCACTCAATATCCCTGAACTAAAACCGGAGGACAGGTTGGTACCATCATTGCAAAAAGCACCTACATTGGAACTGAAGCCCTTGCCCAAGCACCTGAAATATATCTATCTTGGCAAGAACGAGACCTTGCCCGTGATCATATCTTCAGAGTTATCGAGCATAGAGGAGGTCAGAGTGGGTGAGGTGCTGAGCAAGTACAAGGAGGCATTAGGGTGGACGTTGGCTGACATCAAGGGCATTAACCCTTTAGACTTTGTCCATCACATTTTACTTGAGGAGGATGCTGCCCCCGTACGAGATCCACAAAGAAGATTGAATCCAGCCATGAAAGAAGTGGTTATGAAGGAGATACTTAAGCTTCTTGACTTAGGGATCATCTACCCCGTCTCCGACAGCCGATGGGTGAGCCCTGTGCACGTGGTGCCCAAGAAGTCAGGAATCCAGGTGGTCGAGAACGACAAGAACGAGATGGTGGCCATGAGACTACAAACTGGATGGCGAGTGTGTATAGATTACTGGAAGCTCAACCAAAAGACGAAGAAGGATCACTTTCCTTTGCCCTTTATCGATGAGATGCTTGAAAGGTTAGCTGGTAATAACTACTATTGTTTTCTTGACGGTTATTCTGGTTACATGCAGATCTGGGTTGCTGACGAGGATCAAGGCAAGACCACATTCACGTGCCCGTTTGGCACTTTTGCATATAAGAGGATGCCGTTCGGGTTATGCAACGCTCCAGGGACATTCCAAAGGTATATGATGCACATTTTTTCAGACCTTCTTGAAGAGTGCATCGAAGTCTTCATGGACGACTTTACCGTCTACGGCAAGATCTTCGACATATGCCTCAACAACCTGGATCGAGTCTTGAAGAGATGCGTTGAGAAGAGCCTAGTGTTAAACTACGAGAAATGCCATTTCATGGTCAAGGAAGGAATAGTTTTGGGGCATGTCATATCGGGAAAAGGAATTGAGATGGATAAGGCCAAGATCGACATCATTGCCAAATTGCCTTACCCAAGATCCGTGAAGGAGTTAAGAGGATTCCTTGGGCATGCTGGATTCAACAGAAGATTTGTCAATGACTTTGCCAAGATCACCCAGCCAATGACGAGACTACTTCAACATGAAGTACCATGGGAGTTTAACGAAGATTGCAAGAAGGCGTTCCATGCCTTGAAGGAGAACTTGATCACAGCCCCCATCATCCAACCCCTGGATTCGGGCATGCCTTTCGAGTTAATGTGTGATGCCAGTGGTTATGCCATAGGAGCAGTTCTTGGGCAAAAACGAGGCAAGGAGAGTTATGTTATTTACTATGCATCCAAGACATTGAATCCTGCCCAATGCAACTATGCCACAACGGAGAAGGAGTTGTTGGCCATCGTTTTCGCCTTTGAGAAGTTCTAATCATATTTATTATGAGGCAAGACCATAGTGTACACCGACCACGCGGCATTAAAGTACTTGGTGAGCAAGAAGGAGTCCAAGCCAAGATTGATTAGATGGATTCTGTTGCTGCAAGAATTTGACATAGAGATCAAGGACAAGAGTGGTGCCCAAAATCAAGTTGCCGACCACCTAAGTCGAATCCTCTAGCCAGACGATGGGATACCGATCAAGGAGACCTTTCCTGACGAGCATCTGAGTCTTGCCCAAGATGAAACATGGTATGCAGACATCGTGAACTACTTGGTGACTGGAGAAATTCCCTCCGATCTTGGGCGTTATTAAAGAAACAAGCTGAAACACGAGAGTTGTTTCTACATATGGGATGAGCCATACTTATGGAGAGAATGTGCGGATAAAATAATTAGAAGGTGTGTCGAGGATAAAGAGCAACGAAGCATTCTTGAGCATTGTCATAACAAGGAGTGTGGAGGACACTTTGGGCACCAACGTACTGCAAGGAAAATTTTGGAGTGTGGTTTTTATTGGCCAACATTGTTTAAAGCTTGTTACGAGTGGGTCAAGATGTGCGAGAAGTGCCAAAGGGAAGGCAACATCACGAGAAGGAACGAGATGCCCATGATCCCGATCTTGGCCGTGGAGGTGTTCGACGTATGGGGCATAGATTTTATGGGACCCTTGCCGAGTTCCAAAGGCAACAAGTACATCATATTGGCAGTGGACTATGTCTCGAAGTGGGTAGAGGCTCGTGCTTCATACAAGGATGATTCGAAGGTGGTTTCTAACTTCTTGAGAACTCAAATTTTCTATAGGTTTGGCGTTCCTCGAGCTATAATCAGCGATCAAGGGACTCATTTTTGCAACGCCACGGTGACTGCCTTGTTCAAGAAGTATGGAGTTACCCATCGTGTGTCAACAACCTACCATCCACAAGCCAATGGACAAGCGGAGTTGTCTAATAGAATAATCAAGACAATCTTGAGGAAGACTGTGGGCACAACAAGGAAGGATTGGAGTATGCGCTTGGATGATGCCTTGTGGGCATATAGGACTACCTTCAAAACACCTTTTGGCATGTCCCCTTATCGCATGGTCTATGGCAAGAGATGTCACTTGCCCGTGGAACTGGAACGTCGTGCGCATTGGGTTGTTGCCCAGCTTAACTTCGACTGGAATGAAGCAGGGGAATCAAGGAAGCTCGAGATCCAGGAACTCGACGAGATCAGACTCCAAGCATATGACAATGCCGGTCTCTACAAGGAACGGATGAAGAAGACCCACGACCTCTTGATCAAGGAAAAGGAGTTCCATTTTGGGCAACATGTGCTGCTCTATCAAACAAGATTTAGGCTTTCATCGGGGAAGCTTTCGACCAAGTGGGCAGGACCCTATGAAGTGCAAGCTCAATTCCCTAATGGAGCTGTTGAGATCAAGGATCCCAAGAACAGGAAGATTTTTAAAGTTAATGGCCAGCGCTTGAAGGCCTATCTTGGGCAAGAACAATTTGTTGAGGGGGAACCATCTGGGTTTCCTGTCGAGGAGGACCTCTGACTTCTAAAGAGGGGGGTGTCATGCCCAAGACCTTAAATGGGGCACTGTCCAGGAGGCAACCTGGTTAGTATTTTATTTATTTTATTTTTAGTTTAATTTTGTGTTTTTATTTAATTATCTTATTTCTGCAAAAATATTAAAATCCAAAAAAATTCATAAAATCATGAAAATCCAAAAAAATTAGTGTAGTTTAGCTAGTTTATGTTTTAAGTATTTTATTTTAAAGCATTTTATGATCGAGTCTAACCATAAGGGGAAGTTTGTTCCGGAGTGTATTTGTGTTTCTAAGTGTGCAGAAGATGTTGAGCAAGATGCAAGTTGTAGATCAGGATCCACTTTAAGGGAAAAAGCTGTGGGAGTAGAGCAAGGATTCTGGGCAAGAGCTAAGTTGTTGGTCAACAACGATAGAGGCGGTTACTATACCCCTAAAACTACGCGCCCTTTAAAACCACCCTACCACGTCTATACCCCCACTACCCGATTTCAAATTCAAGTCTACAACTTCTCATCTTCTCTCTTCTCTCTCCATCAAAACTCCCAAACCCCCTACAATGGTGTCTACTCGTCACAAAAATAAACTGAACAAGATCCCGTCCGGAACCAATATCGACCTCACCACCGAACACCCCACTACCACCACCACAAAGCCCAAAATCATCACCAAGAGGAAACTACCCATGGAACCCGCCAACCCTTCTGCCGACCAACACCCAGAAATTTCGATCGGAACTACCGTACCCAAGAGTCCGCCGGTCGACGCCACGCTTCTGATGAGCGACGAAAACCCTAGCCTGATGGAAGAGGCAGAGAAGCAGCAGGAGGAGGAGACACAATCGAAGCAGGTTTTGGAGCAAGAGGAGTTAGAGGAAGAAGCAAAGGAGGAGGAACATGACGGCGAGAATGAAGAAGAAGAAAGAGGTGATGAGGGAGAAGGCGACAACGATGATGTGAATGAAGCCATGGACGCAGTGGCGGCGACGCTGGCAGCAGAGGCGTTGGTGGAGGCAAAGGAAAGTCCGGAGAAGAAGAAGGAAGCTAAGGTGGCTAAGAAACACCCTCACGATGGCGAGGGGATGCCAGCGAAGAAGCACAAGTCTGCTACTTCGGACGCCGAAACCTTTCAGCCGTCGATTTCGAAGGGAACGGCTGTCAGTGAACAAGAAGAAGGAAACGATCTTGAGGAGGAAGGGAATGATGAGCAGTCTACCCCAGCAAGTGCTAAGAGCAGGAAGAAGAGGAAGGGGCCCACAGTGATGACGTGTAGCAAGCCCAAAGAGTGGAAGGTGACTGCACCTCGAGTTCTCGACTTCAAATTCTACGAGAACTTGGGTGTTGCTCAGGAAGTAAGGGAGTTGTTCAAGGGGATCGGCTGGAGTAAGTATTGGAGTGGCCTGTGGAGGTCTATGAGGAGCAAGTCAAGGAAGTTTATAGCACGGCGGCAATAACAAGTGACCCTGAGAAAAGGGTGAGCATGATTTCCTTCTCGCTGTTGGGCGAGAAGTATGAGATTTAAGTCAGTGCCCTCAATCAGATTCTCGGGATGGTGAGTCTGCGAGATTTGGCCAGGAAGGAGTTCATGGAGGCCAGGACCAAGGTGCCATCCCCAGGAGATGTGGTTTATGAGGAGCAGTGGAAGGAGATCAGCAATGGGACGCCCTACTATGGAGCCAACAACAAGGGTACTGAGCTAAGAACGTCTGCCCTGAGACTTTGCCACCGTATCCTTGCCTACAACTTGTATGGCAAGAGTGATAGCGGCAACAGCTTGAGCAACAAGGAGCGATATCTACTGTGGTGTATGCACACCAAAACCAAAGTTAATTTCGCGGCGTTCCTTGGTGAGCAGCTCAAGACCGTGTTGGCAAAACAGGCGTTGGGATGCACTTGTGGCCACTTTGTGACAGCCTTCGCGAATGGAGTCGGGGTCTATGGTGATCTGAAGGGGAAGCTGAAGATGCCGGTCAACATGTTGGGAGAAACTGCCTTGAGAAAGATGAATGACATCGAGATCAGGAATGGCAAATATGTGTTTGTTGATCATTCCAAACCAGCATCTAGCAGGCGACCACCAGTAGGCAAGAAGAAGGAGGCAAGCACCAGTGCAACGGTGCTACCCAACATTGAGATCGAGACCAGGCTGGCCAATGTGGAGAGGTTGTTGACCGAGATCAGAAATGCCCAGCTGGCATTCTTTGCACACCAATGATTCACGTATCCACCTGAATCTTCTCTTTGATTTATGTTCCTCCCTTTTATGTTAGTTTAGGATTTTATTTTTCGTTTTTGTGTTTTATTGTTGAGTCATGTTTTGTGTTATTTAGTGTCTTGTTATTTGAAAGGGCGATTTTACTGTCTTCACCCACAATTTGCCCAGCAAATTGTGTGGTGAAGATCTTATTGCCTTCTCGGTTGTGTTTGTTGAGTCAGTTTGTTTTTGTTTGTTTGTTGCCCAATATTTTACCCACTTTGCCTAAGGCAAAGTGTGTGGGTGTTGGGGTGTCAGTTGTGTTTTTAAAGTTTGTTTGAGTTGTTGATCAACATGTTAGCATGAAGGTTAAAATAGGTTTATGGATGATGTTGTATGTAAATAGGTAGGACGGAATGAGATATTGGGCATTAACTGTGAGGATTTGAGCTTTTGAAATGCTATATACATATGCAGCATTATTCTTTCTTGTGTGATAATGATCAGTTGACATATGTTGATCTAGAACTTGCCTGTATCTCTTAATTAAAGCTTCATGTAACTTAGTAGAACTACTTAGATGAATTAGGCACTTTTTTGTTCAAAATAGCCATGGCCAAAAAAATTCCCTACCATAACATTTATCCTTTGATTAGCCCCATTTAGCTTGGATCGTATTCTTTCTATTCACTTATAGGAGCCTGAATTTTAGCCGTCTCGATCAAGAACTCAGGTCTAGAAGAACGAGGGATGAAAGGAAATGTTGGGTAGCACATAGTGGGCAGAATCACCTAAGATAGAGGTGTTGGGTTTGTAAAAAAGAAAAAAAAGAAAGAAGAAAAAAAAAGTAAAAAAAAAAGAGAAAAAAAAGGAAAAAAAATATAAATAAATATATAAGAAGCCCAGAATAAGTGTGCTAAATAAATAGGAGTAAGGAATCAAGGGCAGTGTGTTGCTCGAGAACCTAGTTCTTGACTTAGCCAGTTTCCATATTATCCTACCTTTTGTCATAAGCCACATTACAACCCAATGAAGACCTAAGGATAAGTAGTTTGAATTGGTTCGAAGAAGTAGAGATGTAGAGGGCAGGCAAGCCTATGGAAAAACTTTGTTGATCATGGTCAAGAGCGTAAATACTTAATCTTATACACTTGAGAGATGAGTGCTGGTGAGGATGTCCTTGTTGCCCGATAACTCTATCTTGACCTGTTTGATGGCAATATCTGTTACATATTCTGTTTTGACTGACATGTGAGATGCTGATTTATTTTGAGTCTGTGTTTTCTGTTTTGTCTTTTCTGTGTTTGAGTCTTGGGCAAAGTCGCACCCATACACTTGAGGGCAAGTGTAATTCAAGTGTGTGGGTGTGATGAACCCATATTTGTGTCCATCTTTTCTTGTTTCTTTCTTGTGTTTTTAGTCTTTATCGAGTCATTATGTGTCTGGGAGGACATGCAAGTCGAGAGATAGTGTGCAGAGGAAGAACAGGTGGATGCTGGGCAAATCCGATGGAAAATCTGTTGTTGAGATGGCGATACGATGCGAATGGGCATAGGGCTGGAAGCTTGTAGCTGGGCAACATCGAAACATCCTTTCTACAAGTCAGGAAGCACCTCCCCATATCCTTAAGCCAACAGACAGAGTACTCGGAGGAGCCAGGATCGTGGTCAAGACTGGAGGCAATTCAGGATGCAGACGATGAAGGGCAGGATGCGAGTCGGACCAGCAGTAGCAGCAAATTTCTTTTCCTTCAAGGAAGAGGATAAGGATTGGATGTTTCCTTCCTTATCCTAGCCGAGCCAAATCATTGAAGATATCTAACACGCAAGGAAAGAATGATCGTGCATGCGAAGGAAAGAGAGAGAGGCGGAGGTTATGATATGCATGGGAAGAATCCTTATTCAACAAGGAAACTTCCCTAAACCTTAGAATCTCATCGCCTATATATATGGTCGACTCTATCATGTAAAAGAGGTTTTCGAATTCAGTAGTTTAGATTAGTTCTACATTCTAGGTTGAGAGAAAGTGAGGAAGAAACAAGTCCTAAGGGCAATTTACTTTAATTTCGTATTTTACTGCTTTAGTTTTAGTTGTTGGCGTGAAGCCAAGACCCTGGTTGCTGACTACGCTTTTGGGCAGCAACCCCTTTCCAGATTTATGCTAAGTATGTTTTTCTTTATTTGCTTTGTGTTCTTATTTAATATTATGTCTAGCTAAGTTTATTGTTTGGGTTGGATGTAGATGAAGTGATTCTAAATTACTCGTTCAAACTTGTGAGGTCTAATTGTGTTAGTTCGTTAATTGATTTTGTTCCCGAAACACTTATGATTAATTCTAGACTTAATTGATATTGAAGTTGATTGATCACCATCTAGATATTAAGATTAAGTCATTAACAGAAATTGGGATCAACACGAGAGTGTCTTTCGTGCCCAAGAAGGTAAAGGGTGTTGGAGAGCAGTCGGTATTGACCTACCTCTTGGCTGTCTTGGGTCTATTTATTCTTAATGCCTGTTGGGCAGCATCGTTACTGAAGTGTCTTCGTGACTTTGCTGGACAAGAGAGGAGATCTTGCCTTCTGGTTAAGAACTGTTAAATATATTAGACATAGGTTAAGTGTGTTTACATTGTGACTTCGTGACCTTAGGGTGTTAACTAATCTTTGCCTTAAACCAAGTGATAAAATTAGTTAATTGAATATCTTTGCACCGATGAACGAATAAATAGTAATTAGGATCATGGATTCGAAACCCAATCCAAACTATTTTGTTATTTGATAGTTTTACTTGTTGAGTTCAGGTTCGTGACCAAAACCCTTTTGTTGAACAACATAAGAAGAGCAAATTACGCCGAGTCCCTTGGGTACGATCCCGCTTGCCGCTGACTACTACCTTGTTGGGCAAGAGGTGTTTTATAAATATTATTTGTACGAAGTGTGTGACGACAGCGCTCCGTCAACAACGGCTGCGAGTTCCAAATCGTGGGTTGGATACTCAATTTCGTGAGGTTGAAGTTGTCGTGAGGTATAAGCTATCACCTTTCCGTCTTGCATTAGAACACAACCTAACCCATTCTTCGAAGCATCGGTATACACCACATATTCCTTGTTTGCGTCTGGAAGAGCTAATACTGGTGCTGAGGTTAACTTTTCTTTGAGCGTTTGGAAACTCTTTTCACACTCGTCCGTCCATTTAAACTTATTTTCATTTCGAAGCAGCTGCGTCATAGGTCTAGCAATCGTGGAGAATCCTTCGATGAATCTTCGGTAGTAGCCTGCCAAACCTAAGAAACTCCTGATCTCGTTCGGACTTGTTGGTGACTTTCAATTATGCGCTGCCTTTACCTTGGTAGGATCTATTTTGATTCCTTCGGCTGAAACTATGTGTCCGAGAAACATCACCTCCTTCAACCAAAATTTGCACTTACTGAACTTGGCATACAGTTTCTCAGTTCTAAGTGTTTCCAACACTATCCGCAGATGTTCTTCTTGTTCTTTCTCATTCTTTGAGTAAATGAGAATATCGTCTATGAAAACTAAGACAAATTTGTCTAAGTATGGGTGGAAAACTCTATTCATGAGATCCATGAATACAGCAGGGGCGTTGGTCAAACCAAATGGCATAACCAATAATTCGTAGTGGCCATATCTGGTTCGAAAAGCAGTCTTACGTACGTCCTCGGGTTTAATCTTCAGCTGATGATACCCTGATCTTAAATCTATCTTTGAAAACACTCCTGCACCCTTGAGCTGATCGAAAAGATCCTCTATCCTTGGCAAAGGATATTTGTTTTTGAGGGTGATCTTGTTCAGCTCTCGATAATCTATACACATCCTCATTAAACCATCCTTCTTTCTGACAAACAACACTGGTGCTCCCCAAGGTGAGACACTTGGTCTGATGAAACCAAGGTCTAGCAATTCTTGCAATTGAATTTTGAGTTCTTCTAACTCCTTCGGTGCCATCCTATATGGGGCTTTGGATTTGGGGGCCGATCCTGGTTCTAGGTCAATCGAGAAATCTATGTGACGGTCGGGTGGTAAACCAGGTAAAATTTCTGGAAAGACGTCTTCGTACTCGTTGACAACTTTCACGTCTTGAATGGTCTTCTCGGCTCCTGGTTCTCCAAATAGGTACACGAGATATGCTGTGGTTCCTTTCTTCCTCATTAACTTCTTAGCTTGTAGAGTTGATATTATCGGTATCCTCCTATCCATCGTAATCCCATGAAATTCAGTTGGTCCTCTATCCGGGGTTTGAAAAGAGATCTTTCTCTCGTTGCAGAGAATCGTGGCATAATTCTCTGACAACCAGTCCATCCTAAGATTATATCTACGTCCCACATTATTATAACGTTTAAGTTGTTCATTTTAACCTTAAGAGTATCGATTTCTAGTTCTAGGTTAGAGCAAACACGCGTGGAAGTAGTGATCTCTCCTGAAGGTGTAGCTATTGTCATAGCGGGTGCATCTCTTACAGGTATAATATCTAAGTTATCGCACAAGATCCAGCAATAGAAGAATGCAATGTGCCAGTATCAAACAGTATCTTAATGGGGGTGTTATGAAGTTTGTCCATACCTTCTAGGTTCCTTTTCCCTTTATGTTGTACACCCTGTTTGATCGCGCATGCCCTTACATTCTGCTGCTGTTGAGCGTGCTGCTGAAATTGCTGCTGAGTCATCTGTTGCTGCGGTTGTGCCTGTATTGCCCTCAAGGGCTGGGGCTGTCTAAACTGGTTCTGTTCTGTCGCTGGAAAAGGTTTCGGGTAATCCCTCTTCATATGCCCTTTCTGTCGGCAGTTAAAACAAACACCAGTGCCGGCTTGACAAACACCGGGGTGCGTACTATTACACTTAGGACAAACAGGACTGATAACCCTCCCTGAGTTATTTCCTCCTTGATTGGAATTCCTCTGTTGTCCTTACGGCTGGTTTTGCTGATTATTGCCTCTCCATGGTCCAGTTTGAATATTTCCTTGGATGTACAATCCCGACTGACTATTTCCCTGCTGAAAGCCTTTCTGATTTCTTCTCTGGTTCCCATAGCAGCCACTGTTATTTCCTTCTTCCCATTTCCTTTTCCCTTGAAAATTGCTATTATTGTTGTTATAATAGCCTCGGTTTTAGTTTTGTGTTGGAGTTGGTGTGTTTGTTACAGTTTTCTTCTCATCAGACACAACGGCCTCCATCTCTAGGGCTCGCCCTAGAACATCAGTATAGCTCAGTCCCCCATGACTGGCTAATGCTATTCCCAATTCATGTCTTAGTCCCCCACGGAACTTCTTCGAAATCTTTTCTTCTGTATCGACCTGAGTAGGCGCATACCTTGATAGCTCACAAAACTTAGCATCGTACTCTATTACAGTCATCTTACCCTGTTTCAAATTGTAGAACTCAGCCTCCTTCTGAGCCCTATACGTCTTCGGCACGTACTTGTCGTACAATGCTTCCTTAAATTTGTCCCACGTAAGTCGAGCCAGATGCTTCACAGGTATCACCTTCCGTCTTGCCTCCCACCAGTAGTCAGCTGGTCCGGAGAGCTGGAATGCTATGCACGATAGTCGCTCCTCATCAGTACATCAGAGGAGCTTGAAAATTCTCTCGATTGATCGCACCCATAGCTCAGCATCGCTAGGGTTGCCCGTTCCATTAAATACGGGTGGGCTTCATTTGAGGAATAGATCCTCAATATCCCTACGGGATGGTGGTGGAGGTGGTGGTGATGGTGATGGTGGAGGGGTATCATTACGTTCTTGTTCTTGTTCTTGCTCCCTTTCATTTTCCGGTTGACGTCTTCCACGTCCTCGGGGCCTACCAGGTCCCCTTCCGTTTTTAACATTTCTTGGCGGAATTTTTCTTTATCTATAGGGAACAGAAATTCTCATTAGCCCTTTCTTTTAAACATTCTTTTACTTACTCACCCTCTTTCAAACTTAATCAAGTTAACGGAAGAGAAAAATCGAACATAACTTCAATACTAGCTCTTTAATCTTTTAACTTTCCAAGTTAACTAAACTCTCGTTACACGAGTTCATTTGACATTTCGGTTTACTACATGTTTTATAAGAAACTTTCTTATGATCAAAACCCTTTCACGGGTCATGTATATATATACATCAAAAAGAATATTGATTCTGCCTCCAACGAGGACTTATACAAAAAGTTAGACTACTACTAGTCTAAACTAGGCTGACTGTCTATCACTGTACAGGATGCACTAACAAGTTGCATTACTGTACCTACTGGAAGTACTAGAATGGAAACGATTCATAAAATTTCGTATCCGCTAGAGTACTACAAAAATTAGTTACTGATCCGACTATGTACATGACAAAAGAAACTACTACTAATACTAATACGCATCTACGACGCTCTACTCAACAAACTGCAGTCGAGTCCGAACTGCCCTCTACGGCCTGTAAACCCTCAGAGTCTTCCTCTGGATCCTCGTCCGAGTCCTCCTCCTCTGACTCTGAACCAAAGACGAGCTGGTGTGCCTCGTCCTCCCTCAAAGTAGAGCCGTCAGAAAGTGTAAGTGGAGGTGGTGATGGTGCCTCCAAGACTGTCTCCTCTGAGTCTGAAACAAGAAAATCCTCACTGGTCTCTACTGCACGCTTCTTCAGGGGAAGAAGGTGCTCTGGAACGGAACCGGACTTGTACTCCTCCCTAGAACGGATCCTGGACGGTCCTGCCTTATACTCTGCTCTAACTCTGGCCAACTCTGAACAAATCTCGTCAAGTGGTCTGAAGGGGTATGGTAACTCGATCATAGCGGTAAGATCCGTGCCAATCACCGGGTATTCTGCCTTTGAAACTAACTCTTCTGTGTCCTCACTAGGTACAAACACTGGAGGGATCTCTAACTGTGCGTCCATCTCTAGATCTATCTCAACATGCTTTATCTCTGAATCTGCTGGAAAGTGAGTGTAGGGAGGGTGCTCTTGAATGGGATATGATGCTATGATTCTGCTCTAAAAGAAACGTTTGTGTACTGCTAGAGCGAATCGTAAGTAATCACCCATCGGCTCTACGTCGTCACCAAACACTCCAAGGTAGTACCATACCGTGTTGTGTGCCCAACCATGCCACTCCTCTGGCAGTCGAATAATCAGGTCGAATATAGCCTGACGCTCTGTAACGGAATAGCGAGCTGCATGGTAAACGACTGAAAAGTTACTAATTATTTGTCCTATATCATGATTCGGGTCTGCCTCAAAATCTTGATACTTATCTAGTATCTGATCTGCCCAAGTACGTTGTGGCGTGATTGGCTCTCCTGCGCCGTGTCAAATCTAGTATTCATCCTACAAAGTTTTTAAGAAATACGGATCAGTAACGGGTAGGATAATAACTTATCTTAAGGAAAATGTTAAATTACAAGTTGAATATTCCTTATTCAATTCTAATGTCACCAACACTTAAACAATTTCTTATCTTAACATTTAACAATTCACAGAGAATTGCTCTTAAACAATATATAGAAATAAAATTTCAAGATTTTATTTCCATCCTTTATCTTATCATTCTTTTACTTCCTTACTTTATCTTCTTATCACACTCTTACTTCATTCTCCATTACTTTCTTTCTTTATTTCTTCCTTGAAGAAATTTTCTTAACGATTCTCACTTATTAAAACAAAGTACGTCTACTTTGTTCATGTTACTCATTCAAAAGTAACATTTGTTTACAAAAGATTTTGTCCTTCCCAACACTTGAATCTCGTACTTATCGTATTCTTCGTTCAATTACGAATTATGACATGAATTCCAAAAGGAAATGGAATAATAACTAGAGAATAACTTTTTTGAACTCAAGTTCTAATCGTCGTTGGAATCGATCGATCGTTTAAGATTCGTGCTCGAGTCTTAATAATTAAAACAAACCTCTTCTTGAAGTTCGAACGAGGCGAACTCCAATTGAAAATGAATTCGTTCATGTTACTTTTACGGAAGTAACATTCGTTTCTTTCATTTGCTTTGATCCCCTTTATTCTGTCCTTCTTGACCCGATCATTTCTTTCTTATTTCGTAGTCAACGCTCCTCAAACGTCCATTCATTTCTTTCGTTCACTTAGTACGTATTTAATTTACCTTATCATCATTTATCTTATTTCCTTGAAGGAAATTCTCATCGGCTCTTGATTACAAAAACAAAAATCGACTCTGCCGAGTCTTTGTTCATGTCACTATACGCACGTGACATTCGTCTATAAAAGTTCTTCCCGTTTTACGATCTCCTTTCAAAATCATTTGAACTAACGTTCTTAAAACGTCTAAGTTCTCGAGGAATCGGAAAGATCTTAGGTTTCAAGTCTATGTTCTTAGCGAACCGGGAAAAATCCCTAGAATCAATCTAGATTCTTGTGCCATCATACTTTCAATTAAAAGAAATTATTGCGCAGATAATTTCACGTAATTCACATAGCAGAAAACAAGTATAATTCTCATACTTTCAAAATTTCTTTTTTGGCATGTCATTCTTAACTTTTCGGAATATTTATTCGAAAATTTTCTCAAAAGAAAACACATTTCTGAAATTCTTTCCTTTCTTTCTTTCTTTCTTTCTTTCTTTCTTCATTGAGTCGACGTAGCGGGAGGTTGAGTTATCGTCTACATTCTTAAACTTAGTGTTACAACCCTATTTTACTTGAAAGAAGACTCGGATATAGAGGATATACAAATTCTCTATCTTACTACTTGAAGGAAGACTCGTATACAGAGCAGAAACGATTGCTCTGATACCACTCTGTCACAGCCCCAAATCCCGAGGGACGGCAGAAGCCGGGGTGCGACTAGGATTGGATTAAAGAAGCGGGGAAGAAAGGGGATGAATGAATAAACATAACATTAAAGACAGAAATTCTATGAACGAGACTTCAATAACAAAAGACAGAGTTGATCTTGAAGGATCAGTCGAACTAGATCTCAAAAAGATTCTAAGTTATAAGTATATAACTTAAATCCAAAAGTGATATTCATAATTACATGAGTGAGTCTAGAGTTTGGCAGCGGAATTTGTAATCTACATACTACAGTCTTTCCTATCGACAACTCTTAACTCAACCCTCGCCGCTTCCGTCGCTTCAACCTGCACATTTAGAAAACATATGCAGGGCTAAATACAGAAGTACTTAGTGGACACATTGCCGAAAACATAATCATAAGTATAGATAATCGGGCATTTCCTTTCTGTAGCACATCGGGGTTTTTCAACAAATTCCCGTGTCTACTAAACATTTTCTTTCTCATTTTCATAACTTAGCTTGATCAAGCATTTTTCATAAATGTTACGTTCAATCTTGAACATTCATAATTCACCGTGGCTGGTTATCCCTCAACATGATACCACATATACCACAGGCTACAGTGTACACTAACTTTGGAAAGTCCCTTTTGACTAACTCAAAGCCAATCGTTTAGTTAACCCCTTTTGGCTAACCCACAAAGTACAAGAGAACTCACATAAAACAAATAGTTCATGCCATAATTATCACTTTGAAAACAGGATTAACAAAGCGATAAAGAAAGATTTACGAGCATCGCTCGTTTTATTTGTATATAGGAAAGCCCACCTTGATAGAATACAGAACTAAGACACGTGCTTCCATCTTCTGATCTTCCGTCCTATCCTTGGTATCGATTTCCTCCTTCATCATAAAAATCATACTTTAAGACTCGGTCGCAAACGATAAACGAATACGAAAAGTCGAGTTAAGTTTTAGTCCTTTAGACTTTTTAGGCATTTGCACGCTAAAATAAACTCTTTTAGTTAAAAAGAAACGAGATATGAATGCATCTCATTTGACACTCACTCGGTTCTGTACTTGACACTTAGGTCAGTAGAAAGAAGGTAGTCGATAACTTGAAACGACTAAAAAGATCGAAAGAGTTCAAGATGAGAAGAATTCAACTTAAGAATCTAAGGTTTGAACATTTACTGCACAAGATCAGTAAGTCTGTACAGAACAGGGGATTTCGAAACAGGGACGTGCTCTGTATTAAAAGATAGCCTCGGATGTCTAGTTTACTCTCCAATTTGCGGATCTCAATTCCGATAAACGAGCTAGGAGTTATGACAGTTTCCGTGGAAGGTCGCAAAACTGCCGAGTGAAACCCTAATGCTCGATAAAATCGACGCACGGTTTTCTAGGTTCGTTTTATGTTATCGTATTTAAATTCTCACGAAATTTACACATCAAGGCAGTCAACACGTATCTTCGTACATGATAAACTCCTTTCCATTCCTCGTCTATAAGCACGACGTTTAAAACCTCGTCTCTTCAACTATACAATTACTATACCAAAACAAATCCTAACTTCTCGTTTCTACTTCTCGTTCACAACTATAACTTATCATTTCATAATTTGGATGAACATGTCCTCAACTACAAACTCGTTCATTTAACAATAACGATCATTAATATCCAATTATTTTCCTTATTCATCTTTTCTAACGATACTTAGGTTCGATTCTTCCCTCTTGTGAAAAATCCATCGTTATTAGAATTCATTCTAACTTTCCGATTATGATCATTAACGATCGAGATTAACTTATATTCACATCATAGACTTATATCATTATTTAATCTTTACTTATCGTCGATCGTTCGTCTCTTAACGAAAATTCTACGTTCTCCGTTTTCGTTCAAATTTTACAACAACGATTATCATCTAACGAGCATTACTAACATGCAAATCATATTATCAAAACGTTATCGAGCTTCAACTTATCAATACACCTTCATCTCTTACATTTTTCGTTTTATTTTTAGAAAAATCTCAATTAAATATATATTCATCCTCATACATCGTATATCTCATTTCCATTAAACAATCGAGCATATCATAACATTTACTATCCTAAATCGTGCCTTCTTCATCTCTTAGGTTTCAAATTTTATTTTTAGAAAAATCTAAAACAATTCATATAGTCAATTAACATCATGAAGAACACTAATCTATTATTCAATCACCAAAGAAATCGAGCTACGATCAAAACCCCAAATTTCCCTAAAATTTCGGTCATAACCCTAAGACAAAGAGGTGTGATTTTCTTCATGATTCAATCCGTAGAACTCGATTCTTAACATCCTAGAACATGTATCGAACAAGAAACAACATGCCTCTTACTCTCATAATTTTCGAAAAAAATAAAATAAAATGATGGAACAAAGATTTGTTCGGTCGAAATGGTAGATGAAGTTTTGACCTTTCGTAATATGGATTTGGAATTGAAAATGATCGGTAGATGGAAGATCTTACGAGCTTGTGAAGAGCTTGGAGTGGAGCTTTAATGGAGGATGAAGAAGAAAAATGAGAGGGAGAGAAGGAGATGGAGTTGGCGGTAATGAGGGGTGAAGGAGAAGGGTGATGACTAATGGTATTAGTCATAAAGTAGGATGAAATATCTAACAAAGCATAGTGACTCGCTAAGGACGCGTTTGGCGAGGGATTGTTAGACGAAATATCTCATTTCCGGCTCTTAAACGTCGATTTAAAAGTCGAGAAATATTTTCCTAGATAGTTTCGAATTCGACGAAATCTAATTCTATCACAGCCCTAAATCCCGAGGGACGGCAGAAGCCGGGGTGCGACTGGGATTGGATTAAAGAAACGGGGAAGAAGGGGGCTACTGAACTAAACATACATAAGAGACATCATGCATACTATGAACAAGACCTTAATTACATAAAGAAAAAGTTAATCTCAAAAGATTACTCGACAGAAGTACACCGAAAGAAACTAAGTTAAGACAGATCTGAGTCTACAACGATAACATATTTGTATTTCAAAAACACTAGAGTTCTGCAGCGGAGTTTATGGTTCATGCTATCTACAGTCTTCCTAAGACAACTTTATTCAACCCTTGCCGCTTCCATCGCTTCAACCTACACATTTAGAAAACACATGCAGGGCTAAGTACAAGAGTACTTAGTGGGCACGCTGCCGAAAACATAATTCATAAGTATAAATGATCTGGCATTCTATAACCGTAGCGCATCGGGGTTTTGTTGAAAAAGGCCCGTGCCTACTAAACATTTTCTGACTGATTTGTATAAAGCAGCTTGCGCAAGCATTTTAGAGTATGTTATGTTCAATCTTGACCAAAGCTAATTCGCCGTGGCTGGTTACCTCTCAACAGGTACCACATACACCACAGGTTACAAAGTGCACTAACTCTGGAAAGCACTTAGCAGCTAACTCAGAGCCGATCGTTAGTTAACCTAGTTAGATTAACTCTAAAAGTCTGGAAAACCCGAAGGTTAACTCAGAAATCTGGTAAACCCAAAGGTTAACTCAGATAGGTACAAGAGAACTCACATAAAATAGTTGAAACAGTTTATGCCAAGATTATCACTTTGAAAAAAACACAATTATCAAAGCGATAAATAATACTTTCGAGTTGTGGAAAAACCCACATTTTATTTGATATAGATAAAAGCCCACCTCGTTATACAGAACTAAGAAGTACTAGCTTCCAATCTTCGGATCTTCCGTCCTTTCTTTACTGCTGGCTTCCTCCTTCATCGTAAAATAATAATACTTAAGAATCGATTCGTAAAAGATAATCGATCAAAGAAACTCGAAAAAGGTTTTAGTCGTTTCATTCTTTAGGCATTTGCATGCTTACTAGATTCATTTTACTTAAACGGGAAACGAGACTTAAATAAATCCCGTTTAGAACTCGAAAGGTCTCATAATCGACTCTTAGGTCAGTAGAGAGGGTAGTCGATAGCTCAATACGACTTAAAAGATCATAAGGAACTAAGTTGGAAAGAATCAACTTAGGGAAATTACGTTTTAGTTCATTATACGACTTATGCATTTTCACGCTAAACTAGTTTTCTTTACTTGAACGGGTACGAGGTACCAACTCGTCTCGTTGAGTACTCAAGCTCCTTTCTTGACACTGGGGTCAGTAGGAAGATATTCGTTAGTTATTACGGCTTAGGCGATCGAAAGAAACTAAGTTGCGAACGAAACAACTTAGTAGAATGAAAACTGAAATTTCGCTGCGCATTACAGTAACTCTGGTGTCTGCCCAGAACAGGGGATCTGGAAAAAGGGGATGAGCCCTGTACCGTTGGAAAGTTTGGGATGTCTAGTTTACGCTCCAATTTACGGATCACAAATCCGATAAACGAGCTAAAAGTTATTACAGTTTCCGGCGAGGGTCGCAAAACTGTCACGCTAACCCTAGTTGCTCGATAGAATCGACGTATAACTTCGTAGGTTCGTTCTAAGCTCTCGTATTCAATTTCTTAAGAAATTGGACCCTCAAGGCAGTCATCACGTACTCCCGTACGTGATGAACTCCTTCTCAAAACTCGTCCAATAGCACGACGTTCTAAACGTCGGCTTTCAACTAACATGTACTAAACCAAAGCAAGTTATCAACTTCGCGTTCTAGTTCTCGACTATCACTATAGCTCATATTATATTAGCTCGAAAGCTCATGACGTCAACTACAAAGTTATTCCCAAGTCCATCATAAACAATAATATCAAGTTAGAATTCTCATTCAACTTCTCGGTTATTAGTTACGTCTAATTGTTCGTCTCTTACACAATTTTCAAAGTTGTCGGATTTCGTTCAAATTTTACGTCATTAAACAACATCTAACGAGAATCACTTTCATGCATAGTATCATTTCATATCAACACTATATTTCAACTTATGACGAGTTCTTCGTCTCTTACATCCCACAAAATATTTTTCGAAAAATCTAAATAAATTCCCATTATCAACTAACATCATTAGCAACCATATTCTATCATCAATTCATCAATTAAACCAAGCCATATCAAACCCCTAAATGTCTAATAAATTTCAGTATTTATAGAAGGATTAAGAGGTTGATTTTCTTCTTCAATTAACACCATTTATCTCTTAATCATCCTATTATAACATCAATTGATCAAATGAAATCCAATTACGCATTAACATGCAAAAATCCCCAAATCCTAACTTCAAACCCTAAATCGGTTTTAACATACAAAGGGGCTTTCAATTTCTCTTGGTTCTAATCATTAATTAAACACTTTCTAAGCATGAATTTAACATCAATTTAAGAAATCCAAAAATCCTACCAAGAACCCTAAATTTTCGGTATTGATTAGGATATTAGGGCTCTTGATTTCTTTCAATTTCATTCCTAGAATTCACATCCAAACACTTCTAATTTCACTAATCGAAGATCAAAACATCTAGTTCATCATCCCTAATTTTCGATCAAGAAGAAAATAAAAAGGAGAGGAATCCAATTGGATAGAAAACATGGAGGAGATGAATACCTTGAGATTTAATAAAGGAAGACTTAGGTTTTGATGGTTGGATGAAGTCTTGTGTGATTTCTTGCTCAAGATCTTCAAGTGTCTTCAATGGTGGAGAAAAGATGAAGATGGGAGAGAGGAGGAGGGTGGCTGCCGAAATGGGGAGGGAAAGGGAAGGAGGAGATGTGTTTTAATGGTATTAACATATTATAAGGTTTAAAAATGTGTAAAGGTGTAAAGTATGAATAGTGTAGCATTAGGTGTCACTTAGTATACTATATAAAACACAAAAAATCTAACTAAAGAGAGAGAGAGAGAGAGGTCATGAGGGAGAGGGAGAAGGAAAATACGCGCTTTTCAAGCGTGATACGACGTTACGGAAATCGAACGACGAAAAACGTAGCTCGGCACAAAATCGTCGCGATCCGATTCGACCGAAAATTCTAACGTATAAAACTTAATCGGAAAATAAAATTTAGAAAATTAATTCCGACAAAAACTCGGGACGACACAGTCCGAGTTTTGTCCGGAAAATCATAAAAACGAACTTTCTCGGGCGAGTTCGTATTGCAATTTCGTGAATGTAAAAATCAGACGGTTTTCCGTTCTGAGTTTACGAACTAAAAACTTTTCGTACGCGCTAACCCTAAATACAGTAGTCGTCTAGCTGACTTCCGTATTTTATTTTCGGAAACGGATTCAACCGTTAGTCTTAGAATTCGAAATCGTAAACTTAGGCGTGCAAAGCCATTTATTTTATTAACTTTAAAAATTTGAGATCGTAAGGAATTTCCGGGGCATTACAAATTCGTCCGTTAGATTAGAAATAATTCACGTACTCGGAAAACCTAATTCGTTTTTCAAAATTCGAGAAAAAGTCGGGATTCGACAGTCTAAAATTTGCCCGGAAGATCATAAAAACTAACTTTCTCCGAGGAACTTGTATCGAAGAAAAAGTGAATGTAAATTCTGACGGATTTTAATTCTGAGTTTTCGGACGAAAACGCGAAAACCCTAATACAGTAGTCGTTCGTCCGATTTCTGGAAATTATTTTCTGAAACGGATTTCGCCGCAAATCTTAGAATTTAATTTCATGATCTTAGGCGTGCAAAGCCATAATTATTATTAACTTTCATTTTTAAAGACTGTAGAAATAGTAGGGGTATTACATGAGGAATCAAACCCGCACCAAAGAGAGGATAACAACTGCAGTCTACAACATTACCCACTAGGCTAGCAGACATACTTGTAAGTTCTCTGTATATATTTTAAATAAAAACTTCGGATAAGATCCGGTCTCTTGCTGAAGACTGGTCTCACCCAAGAATTTGCGTTATAAGAATGTACTAGCCCCTTCCGTATGTCTTGAATTTCGGAAAGAAGAGTTTCGATCTATGAACTTTTTCAGTTTACACCTCTTTTCTACAAATCACAGGCTATTTCACCGAAGCAGTGGTTTTACCCTGTGCACCCGCCTAAAAAGAGAAATAAAAATGAATTATTTGTAAATGTAATGTGATGTTTTCGGAATCTATATAGAAATCTATTTTTCCACCATTTAAGTTATCGTACATAAGTTTGGCTATAATGATGTTGAAAATATGAGCAGTCATCACAAGCCTTATGTTTTGCTAAAAAGATTTTGAAAATATAAGAAGTTAATTTTTTTTTGATATCGTGGGAACCCGAAGAATATTGTTTATTATTATATGAGTGTTACGTAAGTGTTCAATTAATAATTTAGGTTAAAGCGGAGGGTGGCAGAATACGTTTTCTGAGAATAAATTGGAGAATACACTCATTTTGTTAAAAAAAAAAAGAAATCCTGATAAATAACTTTATATATATTTTTTAGGTACAATAAATAACTATATAAGAAATGGTGCTTGTTATATTGGAGTATTACGTTTTTGAAAAAGAACTAGCGTATAACCCGTCGAAAATCGACGGTAAATTATATTTAAAAAGATTAATAAAACTATTAGATAGTAATATGCTATAAATTTAAAAAAATATTACTTATTAATTATTTTTGCGTTATCATTTGATTATGCAATCTACTAAATTTTTTTAGAATTTATATGTACTTAAACATATCTCAAATTCAATTAAAAAATAATTTTATCACATGTTTACATCTAAAACTTATATAGTAATATTTGTTAAAAATTCTAATCTAATCTACCCTCATTTCTTTGATAATTTTCAAAACTCTATTCTTCTCTAAAATCGATGTGGGCAAAAACATATTTGATTCTGAAAGAGATTGTTACACGTCGATTTTGTATAAAAATTGAGATAGATCATTTTCATTGCAAATACTCATTGTCCCATATTGATTTGGAAAAGAAAATAAATTCGAAGATTGTCTACAAGAATGAAATTGATCATAAAGACCCTACATTATGAGTTCAACTTAAGATTAACAAAAAGTAAAAAAGTTGAACCACCACTTCGCAATCATCCCGTCTACCCCACGGTTCTGACCCGCAACCGGCCCATTAACTACAATATTGATTTTGTAGAAAAAAATAGTAAAAGATAAAATCATAAATTTCAACTATAAATTTGAAATTGCTTAATTTATTAAACTCGTTTAGAATTTATATAGACCCAAATTTAATTTAAAAGTGACTGTAATATTCATTATCGACTTCAATTTGTATATAGAATAATATTCGCTAATTATTTGAACTCGTTTGAATTTATAAATTATGTAAAGATTCAAATATTATGATAAAATTTGTTGCAGTAGAAAATCAAATACTGATACATATTGATTTTGAAGATTTGATCTTGTTAAAATTTTGCTTTATATACTATATATAATATACAATATAAATATGATAAATATTGATTTTAAATTAAGAAATTTGAGTATTTAGATAAATAGGAACAGAGAAATATGATGTCACAGCCCCAAATCCCGAGGGACGGCAGAAGCCGGGGTGCGACTGGGGTTGGATTAAAGAAGCGGGGAAGAAGGGGGCTAACTGACTAAACATACATGAAAGGCATCAATAAACCATGAACAAGACTTGAATATAAATAAGAAAGAGTTAATCGCTACGGATTACTCGACAAAAGTACACAGTAGAAACTAAGTTCATATTTACAGACTTAAACTACAGTGTATTGTTCAAATGATACATATTCAAAAAGACTGAGAGTTCTGCAGCGGAAGAGTTCTAACTAAAGCATCCTATCTTTTAACTCAACATCAACCGTTGCCGCTCACCGTCGCTTCAACCTGCACATTTCAAAAACAATGCAGGGCTAAGTACAAACGTACTTAGTGGGCACGATGCCGAAATCATAATCATAAGTATAGATAAATATGGCATTTCATAATTTGTAGCACATCGGGGTTTTATTGAAAAGGGGCCCGTGTCTACTAAACATTTTCTGACTCTTTTCTCATAAATCACTCGCGCGAGCATTTTCTGACTAATGTTACGTTCAATCTTGACCAATTCTCATTCACCGTGGCTGGTACCCCTCAACAGGATATCACATACACCACAGGTTACAAAGTGCACTAACTCTGGAAAGCACTTAGCAGCTAACTCAGAGCCGATCGTTAGTTAACCTAATTAGATTAACTCTAAATCTGGAAAACACGAATGTTGACTCAAATAGGTACAAGAGAACTCACATAAAACATAAAACAGTTCATGATATAATATCACTTTGAAAACACAGATATCAAAGCGATAAAGAAAGATTTTCCGAGCATTGCTCGTTTTATTTTGTATATAAAAGCCCACCTCGAAATACAGAACTAAAAGCACTAGCTTCCAATCATCGGATCTTCCGTCCTTTCCTTATAGTTGGCTTCCTCCTTCATCGTAAAATAATAATACTTAAAAACGGGTCGTAAAAGATAATCGATCAAAGAGAATCGAAAATAAGTTTTAGTCGTTTCATTCTTTAGGCATTTGCACGCTTACTAGTTTCATTTTACTTAAACGGGAACGAGACTCGTTCAAATCCCGTTTAGAACTCGGAAGGTCTCATACTCGACTCTTAGGTCAGTAGAGAGGGTAGTCGATAGCTCGATACGACTTAAACGATCATAAGGAACTAAGTTGGAAAGAATCAACTTAGGAGAATTACGTTTTAGTTCATTAAAAGACTTATGAAATTTCTCGCTTACTACTTCATTATTGGAACGGATAAGAGATGAGATCTCAACTGGTTTTATCACTCAAGGCTCCATTCTTGACTCTAGGGTCAGTAGGAAGATATTCGTTAGCTATTACGGCTTAAACGATCGAAAGAAAACTAAGTTGTGAACTAAACAAGTTAGAAGAATGGAAACTGGAATTTTACTGCGCAATCCAGTAACTCTGGAGGCTGTCCAGAACAGAGGATTTGGAAACAGGGGACGAGCCCTGTACCAATGGAAAGTTTGGGATGTCTAGTTTACGCTCTAATTTATGGATCACAAATCCGATAAACGAGCTAAAAGTTATTACCGTTTCCGGCGAGGGTCGCAAAACAGCCGCGAAAACCCTAGTTGCTCGATAGGTTCGACGTATAACGTCTTAGGTTCGTTTTAAGCTCTCGTATTCGATTTCTTTAGAAACTGGACCCTCAAGGCAGTCATCACGTACTCCCGTACGTGATGAAATCCTTCTCAAAACTCGACCAATAGCACGACGTTCTAAACGTCGACTTTCAACTAGCAATTACTAAACCAACAATTTATGCAATTCGCGTTCTAGTTCTCGACTATAACTATAGCTCATATTATAATAGCTCGAAAGCTCATGACGTCAACTACAAAGTTGTTCTCAAGTTCATCATAGACAATAATATCAAATTAGAATTCCCATTCGACTTCTCGGTTATTAGTTACGACTAATTGTTCGTCTCTTACGCGATTTTCAAAGTTGTCGGATTCCGTTCAAATTTTACGACGTCAATCTACATCTAACAAGTATCACTTCTATGCATGCAATCGTTTCATACCATCACTATATTTTGACTTATAACGTGTTCTTCGTCTCTTACATTACGATAAATATTTTTAGAAAAATCTAATTAAATTCCCATAATCAATTCACATCAATTACAACATAATTCCATCATCAATTCATCAATTTAAACAAACATATGAAAACCCCTAATTACTCAATAATTTTCGGTATATATATATATCTTAAGAGGGTGATTTTCTTCTCCAATTAACATCATTTATCCTCTAATCATCCTATTATATCAACAATTAATCAATTGTAAATCCAATTTCATCTAACATGCATAAATCCCCAATTTCAAACTTAAACCCTAAATTGGTTTTCACAAAACATAGGGCTTTCGATTCCTCTTTGTTCTAATCACTAATTAAACACCTCTTAGGCATGAATCTATCATCAATTGAAGAAATCCAAAAATCCTATAAATTTTCCCTAATTTTCGGTATTGATCTAGCATTAGGGTTCTTGATTTTTGTTCAATTCTAAACCCTAATTAACCTATCTAACACATCCAATTTCATTAATTCAAGATCAAATCATCTAATCCATAATCCTAATTTTCGATCAAAAAGAAGAAATTAAAAGAAGAGAATGATGGTTGGATAGAAATATGGAGGAGAGAATTACCTTGCTAATTAATGAAGAAAGTGTTAGGATTGGATGGATGAATCAAGACTTGTGTGTTTCTTCTTGGTGTTCTTGAAGGTTTCTTCAATGGAGGATGAAAGATGAAGATGAGAGAAGGAGGGAAAGTGGCAGCCGAGTGTGTGTGTGTTGGGAGGGAAGGAGATGTGATTTAAATGTTAACTTAGGTTATAAGATTGCAAGGTGTAAAGTAGTGAATAGTTACTAGCTAAGGTGTCCTCATAATAACAATATAAAACATAAATATCCTCTTATTAGAGTGAGATGATGTCGGTCAAGGAGGGAGGGAAAAGAAAAATACGCGTTTTTCCGGCGCGATCCGACGTTACGGAAATCGAACGACGAAGAACGTCGCTCGGCACAAAATCGTCGCGATCCGATTCGACCGAAATTTTTAATGTACGAAACCTAATCGGAAAATAAATTTACAAAATTTATTTTGACAAAAACTCGGGACGACACAGTCCGAGTTTTGTCCGGAAAAACATAAAAATGAACTTTCTCGGGCGAGTTCGTATCGCGATTTCGTGAATGTAAAAATCAGACGGTTTTCCGTTCTGAGTTCACGAACTAAAAATTTTTCGTATGCGCTAAACCTAAATACAGTAGTCGTCTAGATGATTTCAGAAACGGATTCGACCGTCAGTCTTAGAATTCAAAATCGTAAACTTAGGCGTGCAAAACTATTTATTTAATTAACTTTAAAATTTTAAGGTCGTAAGGAATTTACGGGGCATTACATATGAGGGGTGCCACATAGAATTTTTTTTAAGATAGAGTCATATTCGTTTATATAATATATAGATAGATAGATAGATAGATATAGATAGATAGATATTGTTGGGAATTTCAAGACAATGAACCGACTTGCGAGACAGGAACATGCAAAGGGTATTCCTAACCGTGTGTTCTCAACAACACATATATGCAGTGCATGTCAGCTGGGAAAGCTCGCTAGATCCTCCTTTCGGTTGAAAACGATTCCCTCAACCGACCAAGTATTGCAGCTGATCCATATGGATCTCTTCGAGCCTGTTACACCCAAGAGCATGAATGGTAACGAGTATACACTTGTTGTTATTGATGATTTCTCCAGTTACACGTGGACCATTTTCATGCGTCACAAGAGTGAAACCCGAGATGAGCTACCCAAGCTGATGGATCGGATATCGAACCAACAAGAGATGAAAATTATTTCTATCCGATCAGAGAACCGAGTTCAGCAATGAAACCATCATCGAATACTGTGAGAAACACGAAATCACTCATCAAACATCGGCTGCACGTACTCCACAATAGAATGGAGTAGCCGAGCGAAGGAACCGAACGCTGAAGGATGCTGCTACATCCATGTTGACAAGCTCAGCTCTGCCAAAGAGATTTTGGGCTAAGGCGATCAACACATCTTGCTATACCCAGAACCGGTCTCTTCTAACCAAGCTGTTGGGAAAGACTCCATATGAGCTATGGAGACGCAGGAAGCCTGATATTTCATATTTTTGAGTTTTTGGTTCTAAGTGTTATATTCACAACAATGGGAAGACTCAGTTGAAAACATTTGACGCCAAGGCTTCGAAGGGCATATTTCTCGGATATGCTGCTCGAATCAAGGCTTATAGAGTTTTTAACAACAGTTCTCGTGTTGTGGAGATAACACCTCATGTTAGTTTTGATGAATCTACTTTTGAGTGCAGGGAACAGGCTAAAGGACAACAAGCTGATCCACATGTTCCACCAGCTCTCACTAGATCGCAGGTTCTAAGGCAAAAGAATCTAGTTGAACCATTGGTATGGGCAAACGAGGATGATGATCCCTATTCCTCTGAAGATGAATGTGAGGACCCCAGCTCATCTCAAGGGGGAACTTCAGCTGATGTCACTCCAACTGCATCAGCATCCGAAGTCCAACCGAGCCTGGTTTAAAATATTGTCCATATTGAGGATCCAGACTCAACAACAGATAAATCACCAGTTCTGAAGATCCCAGCATCCCCCACAGCTCAGGTTATCCCATCAGTTGAAATTACGGAACAGCCACTGTTGGAAGAAGAAGGAAGACGCAACAAGAGGTGGTATGAAGATCATTCCAAGGACAACATCATCGGAGATCCAGCCAAAGGTGTGCGTACTAGAAGCAGAGTTGCAAATCCAGATTCAGCTGAGAAAGATTCCAGCACTTACGCTCAATATGCTGAGGAGTTGGCAGTTCTTGAGGAGTTCGAACAAGCCGGAGATGTTGCCATGATTTTATGTTTAGTTGCTGATGTGCCAGAACCGAAGAATGTTGTGGAAGCTCTCAACTGTGTTCATTGGACAATAATCATGCAAGAAGAGCTGAATGAATTTCTACGCAACTGTGTATGGGAGTTGGTAGAAAGACCAAATGGTGTTAAAGTTATTGGATTAAAGTGGATTTTCAAGAACAAGAGAGACGCCATTGGGTTCATCGTGAGAAACAAGGCAAGGTTGGTAGCTCAGGGATATTCCCAATAAGAAGGAATTGATTTCGAGGATTCCTTCGCGCCTGTTGCAAGGTTGGAAGCCATCAGAATATTTCTAGCCTATGCCGCATTTCACAAATTCAAGGTCTATCAGATGGATGTGAAGTGTGCCTTCCTCAACGGTGATATTAAGGAAGATGTTTATGTTGAATAGCCTCCCGGTTTTGAGACTAGAGATGGAAGAGTGTATAAGTTGAAGAAAGCGATCTATGGATTGAAGCAAGCACCTAGGGCTTGGTATGACACTCTATGTGGTTTTCTTCTGAACTCGGGGTTCAAAGGAGAGTCAGTTGACAAAACACTGTTCACCATAAAAGTTAGAGAAGACATACTTGCTGTGCAAATATATGTTGACGACATCATATTCGGTTCCAAGTCGGAGAAGCTGTGCGAGAAATTCTCAAATCTCATGAAGGAGAAATTCGAGATGTCGATGATGGGCGAGATGAATTATTTTCTTGGGCTACAGGTGAAGCAGTCATCAAAAGGGATTTTTATTAATCAGTCCAAATATACAAAGGAGCTCATCGCAAAGTTCGGTTTGCAGTCAAGTAAAACCACAAGGATCCCGATGAATACTAACTGGAAGATTGAACCCGGATCTGAGGGAAAACTCGTGGATGCCAGTAAGTATAGAGGGATTATTGGTTCTTTGCTATATCTAACCGCCAGTCGGCCAGATATATCTTACGCGGTTGGAGTGTGTGCTCGGTTCCAAGTTCAGCCAAGGGAAGCACACATGTTGGTAGCAAAGAACATCATTAAGTATCTGAAGGGGACTGTTAATGTTGGATTGTGGTACCCAGCCGACGACAATAACCAACTGTCCGGATACTCAGATGCGGATCTAGCCGGAGATCGGTTGGACAGGAAGTCCACATCTGGACACTGTCAGTTCATGGGAAGCAAGCTAGTCTCATGGTTTTCCAAGAAACAAGCATATGTTGCCATTTCTACAACCGAGTCAGAGTACATGGCTACCGCTAGTTGTTGCATGCAAGTGTTGTGGCTCAAGCAACAGCTGAGACATTATGAAGTCGCAACTGGACAGGTTCCCATCCATTGTGATAGCTCAAGTGCCATTGCTATCTCTTTGAATCCTGTTCACCATTCTCGGACGAAGCATATTGACATCCGACATCATTTTATCCGAGATCATATTGAGAAGAAGGATGTATCTGTGGAGAAGATTCCAACTGAGATTCAGATAGCCGATATCTTCACCAAACCTCTAGCCGAAGCACGGTTCAAGATGTTATGCGATCTCCTTGGATTGTTGGATCCATCAGATGAAGAGTCAGCCGAGGTGAAGAGATAGATATCCATCTGAGGGGGAAGCTCAGATGAAGGGGGAATCTCAGATGCAGATCACCATCCGAAGACATCAGACGTCAGCTGAATAGACGAACTCGAGTCAGCTGATGGTATGCCGCAACATTGGAACACAACTGATTCTGACATAAGCTGGCAGGTACACAGCTGATTCTGACATCAACTGGTAGGTACACAGCTGATTCCGACATCAGCTGCGAGGTATCATTTATGGCTGAAGGTGTTTGTGTCTTAAATGAGAATGTTTGAAATAAATTCAAACATTCCTAAGCATATCAGTTAGATTAAAATAGCCATCATAGCGCATTTAATGTAAAGTACGGCTGGACATCAATAGCCTTGCTTTATAGTGCAACTGGGCTGACATAAAAACATTTCACCTTCTCACTCGTGCGTATTGGAACTCGGAATTCAACGTCAAGTCAAAGCTAGTCAAACAGTCGCGAGATCTCAGCCGTTGATAGATTCGCGCCATTCAACCATGGTCGTCGATTTCAAATCAGGAAGTGATTTCTTACCTTCTACATTTGTGTTTATCTACAATAACTGTTCATCTTCGTCTCTCATTCTGTCTCACCATTTTCTGCAAGTTCTTCTTTTCTTCTCTCTATATATAAACTTCACATCAATACTAAATGGCACCAAAAGCTTCTACTCAAGGAAAGAAGATGGCATCTTCTGGACCAGCTCTTGTCCCGTCGTCATAAGAGGAATCCTTTGATGTGCTGTTATCCAAAATTCACTTCGAGCAGATTCTGTCAGAAGACGCCCTGGAGTTGCTGGTATTATCTCCCCTCGCTGATCTTCTCAGGGAGAATGGTCTTCTGGATTAGGCGACGCTCTTCCCCACTCACCTTCTCAGGCGACAGGTCGGGGAATTTTACTTGAACCTGAAATCTCCCATCGACAGCCGAGATGGCCTTGTTTCAGAAATCTCAGGTCGACAGCGTGACGTCCCTGCCAGAACGATCCGCCGTGTCACCGTCTCCATACCAGTTTCCGATATGCTACGCTCTATTATTCCACCAAATCTGACCGCCACGGACACCGTAGAGAACATCACCGATGCAGATGCTGATCAATTTCTGGAGAATGCTCTCATCACCCCAGAAAGATTGAGGAGCAACATGCAGCGAGCGAAGTTGAAGCCCGAGCATCGACTTTTGTTAGATGTTGTATCCAAGATGATCTTCGGATACAGCGGAGCCTTTGAAGACATCAGCCGACCAAAGCTCAAGCAGCTGATTGCTTTGAAGCACAAACACAAGCACAACATTAACTGGTTTAAATACTTTGAACACCAGTTGATAATGGAGAAGCAGAAGATTACAGAAATCACAGCTGACTCTGGAGAGAAGTTGTTGAGTGTTAAGGGAACTCTCAACTTCGGAGTCAAGATATCTGCCCTGATCCTTCTCGCAACAAAGGATCAGAACATGGTGTGGGAAGACTGTGAGGAGACCCCAGTCAAGAGGCAGATGCTATTCCCAACAGCCAAGAAGGCTCAGGATGTGATTCGGAGTGTTTATACTCCTAAAGAGAAAAGGGAAGCTGTGAAGTCAGCTGAGGAAAAAGATACAGCTGAGGAGCTGCCTCCAGTTGTCGGCCGCACTTCAAAATCAACAGCTACTCGCCGACTCAGAGATGAGTCAGACAAGGAGAAAGAGAAAGAGCCACCTAAGAAGAAGTTGAGGCTTCGTATCAAGAAGAAGTCAGTTGCAAAACCAGCTGAGGTTGTACCAGCTGAGGAGGTACCAGCTGAGGAGGAACAATCTGAGTCGAGTCACTAAGTTGACAAGGACGCTTTCGAGATTGTTCCACGAAATGAAACAAGGAAGGAGAACTCTCCCCATCAAGACGTGATGGAAGGGATGGAAACTGATCCAGAAGATGAGCCGAACATCTCCTCGGATGCATCTTCTTCATCCAAGGAATCCGAAGATATTCCAACCTCCCCCACGGCAGGAGCTGATGCCGTACAGCCCAAAGAGGTTCTCCCAACCGACACTCAGCCAGAAATTCCGAGCACCCCGCTCGATGCCAACATTGTGACCATTTCTTCGGCCAATGTTGAGGAACCTCTCGATACCAACATCCCCACACAGTCAGAAATTCTGAGCTCCCCTCTCGATGCCAACATTGAGACCACTTCTTTGGCTAATGTTGAGGAAACCCTTGAACCAATCCCTTATGAAAATCTCTCTCCCTCCCCCATCGACGAAGAAGCTGATCGTCGAGCTGTCGTGCTGGAACATGAAGGCAAGTTGGCCTACTGCTTTCAGAAGTTGATCGGAATGTTCCCCGAGGCGCGCGACATGCCCACCTTTGCCACACTCGGAACTGAGCTGCTATATCAATTCAACATTATTTTCAGCCACTGGTATGTCAAGAAAGATACCATCCGCATACACAGCTGGAACCAGCTCAAGGTCGATGAATCGCGTATAAGGGAATATTTCAACTAGACCAATCTTGAAGTTGCGTACAACAACAAGGTTGCACTGCTGACTCGCCGACTGGACATCAGCAAGGTAGAAGGAAAAGACACAAGGGAGACAGCTGAACAAGCTTATGTCACCTTCCTTGACAACATGTTGGTCAAGTCAGCTGATTTTATCGATGACCTTGACGTAGCCGCCGCAGCAGCCAAGCAGGAGGAAGAAGAGCTTCAGCAGTACCTGGCCAATCGCCAAGCCATGGTCATTGTTGAACAGCCAGCTCCAGCTGAACAACCAGCTCCAGCTGATCAGCCAGCACCCTCCACAGATGAAATTTGCGAGCTGATCGCTAAGAGGGTCAATCAGCTGAGGAAGGAGATGCTTGCCAACATCCAGCTCAACCGAGACGAACAGCTGAGGATGATGGAAGCTCAAGAGGAGAAACACATGAAGTTGCTGGAAGAACAAGCTGCGTTGAAGAAGAAGATGGATGACTTCTCAACACCCACCAACAAGGACTTTACCGACCTGAAGACATCCGTTCTGGGAATCAAATCAGAACTGAACGTGTTCAAGTTCATCTCTGAATCAAATCTCATCAAATCTCAACAGACTCAAGACCAAGAATGGGATTCTCGGTTCGAATCCAGATGGGCTGAGTTCGTAGCTTTCCAAACCGAAGTCATTGAAACCTTCGCTGCAATGCAGAAAGCTGATGAAGAGTGCCTTGATAATGAACTGGTGAAGAAGGTTGATGTGGAGAGCGCTGATGATGAACTCTTCGACCGGATTCAGCAAGCTGAACTGAAAGTCACCTCTCTGGATGGCTCAGTCGCAAGCCTTGTTGCTGATGCCAAAAAGGGGGAAGATGTGATGCAGCAAGATGAGATCGGGGAAGATGAGACACCAGCCAAAGAATCTCAACTGAAGAAGACCCAGTCGAAGAAGACAGCTCAGAAGAAGAAGTCCGCTCCGAAGCCAACCGACAAGAAACAACAAAAGCTGAAATCCATTGTTGTCGGCGGAGATGAAATGGCGAAGGACCTGGAGCAAGCAAAGGAATATGGAGTTTCTTACAACTCCATAGCCGAGATTGCAGCCGAGCTCGATGTTGAACTCGACGGTATCACAACCAAAGAGTGTATTGATGCTGCTAAGGCTATGGATGTTCCGGAAAAAGATTACATGAATCCTGAATGGATTAAGAAGTTCGCTACCAACCAAGCTACAAGAGTCAACAAATTTGAGGAAGAGCTTGCCAAGGTTACCAGCAACTTGGACAGGAATATTGCCTCCCGCAGCCGACGATGAATTGAAAAACATCAGGTGAATGCTGAAGCAAGACAGAAACAATAAAGACTGCCTGGAAAGATCAAGCTTCAAAGTCGCTTCAAGCATGTGGACAAGTGGATGCCAGTTGAATGGAATGACGATTGGGAATCATTCAAACAAGAGTTTGTGAATGATTTCTATTACAGGAAGGTGTTCACAACTGAGGATTCGAGGAAAGCCTTCAAGGAAGCCCTGACTGAGCTACACTCTGGGGATCCGGGCATGTTCAGTCAGTTCAGACGAGCAATGATAGATGCAAAGCTGGATATGAACACCGTCCCCGTCCCTCAGAAGGTCACATATCTCCCTCCATTCATCCCAGACACAAGAAATCCTAACCGACAAAAGATTGCAGTTGAGGCAAGAAGAGTCTGTTAGGAGCATGGAGTGGATATATCGAAGGAATCAGATACAAAAAGAGATATTTTTGTCAGAATTTTTGGAAAGTATGGGCTGAAGTATTAGCCAAGTTAGAGTTTTTGAGCAACTGATGTATTTTGATTTTTGTGCATTTCTGTGTAAACATCAGTTGTAATGAAAACTTTCATCATATATCCGATTCACCTTGACGTACAATCTCTAGTTGTCCAAGCTCTGAATCGCAAAGTTATTTCAATACCATGTTATAACTGTGCTAACCCTTTGAGCGTTCAAAGAGAACTGAGCATTCAAGCCAACTGTTCAGATAGAACATCAGTTGCAAGACTCAATCCGATAGATCGACAACATGAAGTTCAAGGCAGCTGAGAGTTCAACTGTTCCTCTTCAGACAGAATGTCAGATGAAGGTAGCAATCAGATGGAACATTAGCTGAAGATCACTCAGATGAAGACCAAACTTCTCAACCGACCAACCAATGTTGAAAGACAAAGGTTGAAATTTAAATTTCAAAAAGGAAGTCACGTGAAGGTTTGACGTTCTGTCATTACCTCATTTGGCCCAGCACAAGACTGTCTCAGATGGAAAGCAGAAGTTCACAGTTGCCAAATCGGGAAAATCTGCAGAGATGAGAGACAAGCCATCGCTTTCACAGAACAGAGATCAACGACTCCTCCAACGGCTAGTTGATTCTCTCCGCCTATAAATAGAGGCCTTCATTCATTCATCAAGACAGAAGACAAGTGCGAGAAAAGACTAACGAGCAAAAAAAAGACGATATCCTGCACACGAGCTAAACTGATATTATCCTCTAAGAACAATACCAGTTGAGAGTTCATAGAGTGTTAGATTCCGTCTTGGTATTTTTGATCTTAGTTTGAGTCTTCATTTGTTCAAGCTTAGATCCTAGCTCACTTCTTTGTTCTAGCTAGTAGTTGGAAACCCCACCCTTATACACATCCCCTAAAAAGGTTGTTAGGATCCTACTCTTCCCGAAATTGAGTAGAAAGGTTGGTAAGTACCCGTAAACTTATCTGTAAGGTTGATAAGTACCCGTAAACTTATCTGAACGGTTGCAAAGCCCGCGTAAACTTTGTGGTTGCAGTCCTAAAAAATTTGGACTGAGTTGTGTGGACTCACAACTCCCCGTGGACATAGGAGTTCTCTCCGAACCACGTAAATCCTTTGTGTGTTTGTGTTTTCTGTTCAGTTAGTTATTGCATATTCAACTGACCAACTAACCAGCACTTAAAACTGCAACTTTACATTAACTGATTTGGTTATTGACCGACCTTGCATCTGAGCGTGAGTTATTTTATACGAGTTATTTTTATCCACCACATTCCGCACAACACCACTCTTATAGCTGAGTTTTACTACTCAGTTGTGATTCCAGCTGAGTCCTCTTACTCGGTTGTGATATTTTTCAGGGGGTTATTTTAAAATTTCTAACTGGTGTATTCCCCTCCCCCATACACCAGAACTCGTATCGGGACCATCAGATATATCAAATAATATTGCGAACATTTTGGTTGCAAAAATTGGAGCCGAATATATAGTGAAGAAATGTAAAGCTTCTTCTCCTCAAAGAAAACAACTTTTTTAGGTATGTTTTTCAAGGAAACAACTTTAGGTGCAAAAGGTTTTATCAATTTTCCCATTTGGGGGTAGGGCACTCACTATATTAAAAAGGAAACAAATTACGGATTGCATATTTTTAATCCTTTTTGCGTCCCCACACACTAAAAAACAATTTAACATAATAAATCTTTATTGATTGTTCCTTCTTTAAGAAGAAAGATGAAAATATCCTACTATCAGTTAAGGGATACGAAAGTTACATGGTATTTGGTGCGGTTGTTGGCCTAGTGGTACGTCATAAAATCCCATATTCGAGTCATAGTATAATCGATCTTTAAATTTAATATTATACTTATTGATATGATGTTTGAAGATGATGTTATGGTGGACTTGACTTACATATTAAACATTTTGTGTTGGAAATAATGGTTTGAAAATCATTATTTGTGGTGGTTAATTATTTAATTATTAAGAATTAAATAATTGAGGATTATTTACTTGTCAAGTAAATAATTGTAAATATATTCATGTTCTCAAAATCATTATTTGGTGAGTGAGAAAGGATATATTTGAGTTGTGTGTTAGAGACAAATTTATTGTCGACAAATTCGTGGACATTGGTGTCGAATTGGGCTTTTAATTTTGATTAGTTTTGGGTCTAATATTTGTTAGCCAAATGATCAAATTAATAAGATGGGCTGCTCGACCCATTTGTGTTTTTAACAAATAAATTAAACTTTTAGTGGTTTAATTTATGAATAAGTTTTGGCCCAACACACAAAATCAAGTATCTTTGATTTGGTTTTGAAAAGTCTGTTTATGACTTTTGATATCTGGTAACCGCAAGAGGAGAATTGTTTTTAATCATTATGATTTAAAATCCGATTCTAATAGCCATTCATTTGAAGCTTAAAATGTCTGTCTTCAATTTTGTTTTAATGGCTGCCTTGATGATATTTAATCCTCCATGTAGTGAGCAAGCCTATAAATAGGCTTAGGCATTTGAGCATTTGACGTACAATCGGATTTCAGAATTACTACTACTACCCCTCTGCACAAAAATATTAGTGTTTTAGAATAGCTCAAATCCTCGATCCTCATTCAGTTCGTCGGAGCTCTACAGCTTGTGGTGCTACTACTGTAGAGACGTGAAGTCGTTTACCTTTGGGGACGAGCCGCCAATCGGAGAGCACTACCGGGGCGTTTCTCATCTTGCGGGCAGAAGGCATCTTCGGGCAACTTCTACAACAATCTGGTTTTGTTTCTAGTTTGTTGTTTCGATTATTTCTTTGTATTATTAATATTTTTACTTGTTAGTTAAGTTTTGTTTTACTTCTTCATTGTAATTTCCACGAGCTAGTACACCGGTTATAACAATCGCAAGACGAGAAACATGCACGTTACTTGCTCGTGTGTTCGTGGAGAAATATCTGGACTTATAATTTGAAATTAAGCATATCGAAACTTAATTCCTTTTCTTGGAGATGTCGACCGATCTTTGCACCGGCTCCAACACCAATGGCTCCACCGCCTCCGCCACCATTGGCTCCACTGCTTTAGCAACCATTGGCTCAACCACCTCTTCCACGATTGGGTCCTCATCTGCCCATCTGTTTGGGCAAACGGGTGGTCAGTCCTCCACCATGGCCCCGCTGCAAATATCGAGGACATTGGGGCTAGCCGAGAAACCTCCTATCTTCTCGGTCAAAGGCTTCAAGTATTGGCAAGAGAAGATGCTGTTCTACCTCACCACGGTGGGGTTTGCTGGCTTCTTGACTCAAGATAAGCCGGCGACACCAAGCGAAGAGGAGACAAACTTTGAAGTTCGTTCTGGCTTCGATAATTGGTGCCAAGGTGATTACCTTTGTCGTAACACTGTCCTAACGTACCTGGATGGTGGTCTCTACAAGGTGTTCCCAATTCACACGACCTCTAAAGAGTTGTGGGAGGCTCTTGGGAAGAAGTACCAAGTTGATGAGGCGAGCACTAAAAAGTTTGTCATAGCCAAGTGGTTAGACTACAAGATGGTCGATTCTCGACCTGTGATAGAACAAGTGGAAGAGTTTCAAGTTCTTGCACACGATGTTCAAGCCGAAGTGATGCCCTTGGCCGATGCACTCTCCGTAGCGGTGATGATTGAGAAGTTGCCTCCAAGTTGGAGGGACTTTCAAAGTCACTTGAAGCACAAGCGCTCAGAAATGTCCGTGGAGACCTTGGTGTTAAAGCATCAAGTAGAGGCTCTTGTGAGGAGTCGTGATCAATTGACTAAAGCTTCTATGGAGGGGAAGGCCAATTTGACCGAACAAGATGGTGGTCCGTCTCACAAGTGCCCTCGCCCAAATGCTAATTACAAGGGTAAGGGAAAGCAAGTTGCTCAACCATCAAAGTTCAATGGCAATTGCTACAATTGTGACAAACCTGGCCACATGGCTAAGGATTGTAAGAAGCCGAAGAGGAAGAGGCCTAAGAGTAATGTCAACAATGTTGAGAAGGACTTCGACAAGTGGGATAAGGAAGACTTTGTGGCTGTGATCACCGAAGTGAATCACGTGGCTACCTCGAAAGCTTGGTTCGTGGACACCGGTGCTACTGTGCACATCTGTGTCAACCGAGACTTGTTCTACACTTACAAAGAGGTTGAGGACAAATCAATCACCGAGGCTAGTGGTCGAACTTCTCAAGTTGTTGGAATGGGCACTGTGGTTCTCTAACTAACCTCGGGCGTGGAGATTACCTTGAAAGATGTGTTGCATGTCCCAACCGTCCAAAACAATCTAATTTCTGGCATTAAGTTGACTAAAAAAGATTTTGATTTGAACTTTCATGGTGATCATGTTGTAATTCATAAGTAGGGAAAGACTCTCGGCAAGGGTTATGTCTGTGAGGATCTTTTCAAACTTAGTGTTAGAGCTTGTAAGCCTCCTAAGGCAGTTGCTAATAAAAATGCTTCTACTTCTGCTTACTTGCTTGAGTGCTCTAATTTATAGCATTGTAGACTTGGTCACGTAAATCTAAATGCTATAAAAAGATTAGTAAACATGGATTTACTAAAACTAAATGAATTTAATACACAAGACAAATGTGAAGTCTGTATGGTAGCTAAAATGGCTAAGTTACCGTTTAAATCGGTTGAAAGGAGCACTAAACCTCTAGAACTAATTCACACTGATGTTTGTGATTTAAAGTTTGTGCAAACTAGAGGTGGTAAAAAGTATTTTATTACTTTTATTGACGATTGCACAAGATACTGTTATCTTTACTTGTTGAGAAGTAAAGATGAGGATATTGAAGCGTTTAGAAACTTCAAGAATGAAGCCGAAAATCAACTTGATTGTAGAATCAAGATGGTTCGAAGTGATAGAGGTGGAGAATATGTTGTTCCGTTTGTTGAATTATGCAACGAAAGTGGTATAATTCATCAAACTACTGCTCCTTATTCACCACAATCAAATGGCGTTGCTGAGCGTAAAAATCGAACTCTTAAAGAGATGATGAATGCATTGTTGATTAGTTCGGGATTACCCCAGAACATGTGGGGGGAAGCTGTTCTAACAACTAATTATATCTTGAACAAGATTCCACTCAAAGGGAAGGACGTGACTCCCTATGAGCTTTGGAAAGGAAGAAAACCTTCATATAAATACCTTAAAGTGTGGGGGTGTTTAGCTAAGGTAGAAGTGCCTTTACCAAAACAAGTTACAATTGGACCTAAAACGATAGATTGTATCTTTATTGGTTATGCACTTAACAGTAGCGCTTATCGATTTATAGTAAACAAATCGGAGATTCCCGATGTTCATGTGGGTACAACGATTGAATCAAGGAATGATGTGTTCTTTGAGAATATCTATCCTAATAAGGATAAGATTGATCCTAACTCTAGCAAGAGAGTTGAGGATGAAGCTACAAGTTCTAAACTTGTAGATGAGCCTATGAGTTCCAAACCCGTAGATGGAGATGAGGCCACAAGTTCTAAAACGGTGTTCTATGGACCACCGAGTAGAAAGCGACCTAGGTCTACTCCTGTAAATGTAGAACCTAGACGGGGTACTAGAGTTTGAAAAGTAAAGATTTATGGACCGGACTACGTCGTTTTAATTTTAAACGGTGAACCGGTGACTGTAAGAGAAGCCTTGTCTGGTTCGGATGCGGATTTGTGGAAAGAAGTAATAGACATCGAGATTGAGTCTATTATGCAGAATCACACTTGGGTGTTAGTTGATCTACCACCTGGTAGTAAAGCTTTAGGATGTAAGTGGATCCTAAAGAAGAAATACAAGTCTGACGGGACTATTGATAAGTACAAAACCCGACTTGTAGTTCAAGGGTTTAGACAAAAAGAAGGATATGATTTCTTCGATACCTACTCACCTGTGACAAGGCTTACTTCCATTAGAACGCTTCTCGCTATTGCTACTTTGCGCAATCTTGAGATTCATCAAATGGATGTAAAAACAACATTCTTGTACGGTGAGCTAGATGATGAAATCTATATGAAACAACTGGTAGGGTTTGTTGTACCTGGGCAAGAGCACAAGGTATGCAAACTTCAACGGTCTTTGTATAGGTTGAAACAAGCGCCTCTGCAATGGCACTTGAAAATTTGAAAAAGTAATGTTGTCAAATGGTTTTAAGATCAACAAGAGTGAGAAATGTGTCTACATTAAGAAAATGGGTGACGATTACGTTATCGTTTGTCTTTATGTAGACGACATGTTGATAATAGGTAGCAACTATCGTGTGATTGGTGAAATTAAGAGTATGCTAAGTAAAAACTTTAGCATGAAAGACATGGGTCTAGCTGACGTTATTCTTGGAATTAAAATTCTAAGAACGCCGAATGGAATTGCTTTGACGCAATCTCACTATGTTGAGAAAGTGTTGAAGAAGTTCAATGCTTACGATAAACCTATAGCTAAGACTCCATGGGAACCTAATGTTCATCTAGATAAACATAAAGGTGAACTGGTTGGTTAAGATGAATATGCTAAGATCATTGGGAGTTTGATGTATCTCACAAACTGCACCCGACCTGATTTAGCGTGTTCGGTACACAAGTTGAGTAGCTACGCGGCTAATCCGGGTAAAGAACATTGGAAAGCCCCCGAACGTGTTCTGAGATATCTGAAATATACTCAGAATTTTGCGATTCATTATTCAAGAGAGCCTGATGTACTTGAAGGGTACAATGATGCTAATTGGATATCTGAATCGAAAGATTCATTTTCGACGAGTGGATATGTATTCACGATCGGGGGTGGTGTTGTATCTTGGAAGTCCAAGAAACAGACTTGTATAGCAAGGTCCACCATGGAATCTGAGTTCATATCTTTGGATAAAGCTGGTGAAGAAGCTGAATGGCTTAAGAATTTCCTTGAGGATATTCCATGTTGGCCGAGGCCTGTAATTCACTGCGATAGCCAATATGCATATGGACGGGCACAAAATATATTTTATAACGGTAAATCTCAACATATTCGTCGATGACAAAATACCGTGCGACATTTGATCACGAGTGGGGTTATCTCGATTGACTGTGTGAGGTCAATAGATCATCTGGCAGATCCGCTAACGAAAAGTATAAGTCAAGATCAAATGTATAAGTTGTTAGAGGGAATGGGTGTAAAATCCACATCTTAAGGATGATTATAGTGGAAACCCAACCATGATGATTGGAGGATCCCAAGAACTTGGTTTAAAGGGACAACGAAGCTATAAGAATCTGTATGATAAATGCTCAAACTTACCTATTCTCTGAGAACAGTGAGTGTTTGAAACCTGCATATGGTGAGGTTAAGTTTTATGACTTTTAATGATTCTTGGATACCTCAGGGAGGTCAAGTATAGCAGGATACTTGGGTAAAAGAATCATCTATATAAGTGTGAAGTGTGGCCGCTTCAACGAAACACTTATGAATCCAAAGGGTGTTCCAGGGCTGTAATGGACACAAACGTGAGAACAGATGAGAATTGAGACAATATTGTGTCAATATTGTTGACTCTATATACACCAAGGAGGATTAGTTCAAGTCATCACGTCCACTAGGCTACCGGTATACTCGATGATGTTGACTATGGAAAGGTTCAAGGCCATAAGCTACCTAACCAAATGCAATAGCGTCTCTTGAGAACTGAGCTAAGTGTCTGCATACATTTGCATATGACTTTCTCACTCATATGGGGGATTATTGGAAATAATGGTTTGAAAATTATTATTTGTAGTGGTTAATTATTTAACTATTAAGAATTAAATAATTGAGGATTATTTACTTGTTGAGTAAATAATCAGAAATATATTCATGTTCTCAAGACCATTATTTGGTGAGTCAGAAAGGATATATTTGAGTTGTGTGTTATAAACAAATTTATTGTCGACAAATTCGTGCACATTGGTGACGAATTGGGCTTTTAATTTGATTAGTTTTGGGTCTAATATTTGTTAGTCAAATGATCAAATTAAGAAGATGGGCTGCTCGACCCATTTGTGTTTTTAACAAATAAATTAAACATTTAGTGGTTTAATTTATGAATAAGTTTTGACCCAACACACAAAATCAAGTATCTTTGATTTGGTTTTGAAAAGTCTGTTTATGACTTTTGATATCTGGTAACCGCAAGAGGAGAATTGTTTTTAATCATTATGATTTAAAATCCAATTCTAAAAGCCATTCATTTGAAGCTTAAAACGTCTGTCTTCAATTTTTTTTAATGGCTACCTTAATGATATTTAATCCTCCATGTAGTGAGCAAGCCTATAAATAGGGTTATGCATTTGAGCATTTGACGTACAATCGGATTTCAGAATTACTACTACTACTCCTCTGCATACAAATATTAGTGTTTTAGAATAGCTCAAATCCTCGATCCTCGTTCAGTTCGTCGGAGCTCTACAGTTTCTGGTGCTACTACTGTAGAGACGTGAAGTCGTTTTACTTTTTATGACGAGCCGCCAATCGGAGAGCACTACCGGGGCGTTTCTCATCTTTCGGGCAGAAGGCATCTTCGGGCGACTTCTACAACAATCTGGTTTTGTTTCTAGTTTGTTGTTTTGATTATTGTAATATCCCGGATATTTCTTCCGTCACTAAAATAAAAATTTGATAAAAATAAAATCCAAAAGTCATTCGACCGACTACTGTATTAGGGTTTTCGAGTCCTATAAAATTTTCGTTCGAGAACTCAGATCGAAAAACCGTCTGACTTTACATTCACTTATTTTGCGATACAAGTCTTCTGGTAAAAGTCAGTTTTAATTATTTTTCCGAGCGAAATTTGGACTGTCATGTCTCAACTTTTCTTTGGATTTCAGAAATCGAATTATGTTTCCCGACTAAGTAAATTATTTCCAATCCAATGGTCGAATTAGATTTTGCCGAAAATGTAACCGTCTAAGAAAATAATTAATCGATTTCAATACGCCGTATTAGACCCGTAATCGAGATATTTTTTAATTAAAATCCACCTCCAACCGCCACCTACACCCCTTAGTCATCCTTTTTCACTTATTTAACTTAATATCACCTATTAGTCATCACACTCTCTCTCCAAAATCATCAACCAAACCCCCCCCCCCTATTACTCTCTCTTCTCTCTCTCTTGTTCTTCATTTCTTCAAATCTTCAAGTGTGTTCATCAAGTTCTTCAAGCATTTAAGCTTCCGTAATTTAATCATCTACCGATCGATTTCAAATCCGAGTTCATATTTGGAAAGGTGAGAGCCTCCTCTTCACTTCTATCCGAACAAAATCTCATTCCCTTAATATTGAAAATTTCAAAAATTTTAAGAGAGGAAGAAGATGATATTCTAAGTTATAACTTGATTATGTATGCTTAGAAATAGATTTCTATGGTTAGAATCAAGTGAAAATCATCCCCACCTTATTCCTTTATCATAACCAAAAATTTAAGGGTATAGGGTTTGATGTTTTAAATTCATTATTTTATATGATTGGTTGATGGATTATCACTCTAGGTATTAGTATATTGATGTATGAATTATTTTAGAATTTTCTAAAAATAAAAATGAAAATGTAAGAGATGAAGAAGCATGAGTTTGAATGAGTAAATGTTATGATATTGATAATATGATTTGATATTTATGATGTAGGAAGCATGTAGTTCAACATAGATTTAATTTAGATTTTTTTAAAAATAAAAACAAAATCGTTGGAGACGAAGAATCGTCGATAGAATTAGTTTCGATAATGATATAAGTTTATGGTTTGCATATTAGTTGATCTATGTAGTTAATGATGATAATTAGAAAGTTTGAACGAAATCTAAGAACGTCGAACTTTTCGTAAGAGACGAAGAGTCGAGCGTAATCGTCAATAGGAAAGTCGAACGAGAAAACTAATCGAATATTAGTAATTGTTGATATGTTAGGATAATTGTTGAATTAATTGAGAATTAACTAACAACTTTGGAAAATCGAGTTCTTAGACCGACATAAATAATGTGGATTAGTTAAGTAATGGTTTATAATGATGTTAATGCATTAAGATGTTCATTACCAAGTAAGAAGATAATAGAAACTAATTTGATTTGAATTGAATTAGTAAAACTTCAAGAAACGAAGAAAGTAATGAAGTACGTAAAAGAAGAAATAAGGAATCGAGACCTTATATGTTGATTGATTTGAGTTCGTAGTAGATTAATAAGTAGGAATGAAGTTGATGGAGATTTCATATAGGTTATGAAATAGAAAATAGAAGTTGGATATTAAAATTGAATTGAAATTCAAATGGAAATTCTAAGTATAAAATGATTGGTTGAAAAGACGAGAAGTAATCGTCGTAGTTTTAATCGAGGAACGAGAAAGTATTCACATTAGATAAGTACGAGACTGGGCTGTAAATTGATAGAAATTTCATGCACATAAAGGTTTTATAGCATTGATCGAACCTAGGGAATCGTGCGTCGTGTTTTACGAGCGATTAGGGTTTTTCGGAAGTTTTGCGATCCTTCATGGAAACGGCCATAACTCTTAGCTCGTTTAACGAAATCGAGATCCGTAAAGTGGAAAGTAAACTAGACATCTGTGTCTTTCTTTTGATCCCAAGAACATCTCCTGTTTCAAAGTATTCTGTTCTGCAGAAGCCCCAGACTTACTGCCTTGTGCAGAAAATTTCCGAAACTCATTTTCTTAAGTTGAATTCTTTTCAACTTGATTCTTTAAGAACTTTTAGTCGTTAAGAGTTATCAACTTCCATTATTAACTAATCTAAATGTCGAGTAAGGAACCGATTTAGTTCTAAACGAGATGTGTTCGAGTCTCGTTTCTTCGTTAATCAGGAGAGATTGGTTAAAGTGCAAATGCCTAAAAGACTTAACCGAATTCATTTTTCTTTTTTCTTTAATCGTCTTGATCGATTACTAAAGTTTGCATATTTGCAATAAAAGAAGGAAGTCGGAGTTGAAGACAGGACGGAAGACAGAAGGTTAAAGTTTGTTCTGTAAACGATTGAGATGGGCTTTCCTCTATATATCAAATAAAATGAGCAATGCTCAAAAATGTTTACTTACTGCTTTGATAAGTGTGTTTTCATATTGATTATCAGTGCATAAAAGAATTTGTTTTATGTGAGTTCTTTTGTGCTATTCTGAGTTAGCCGACTGCTAACTAAATTGATCGGACTTTGAGTTAGCCGACTGCTTTTCCAGAGTTAGTGTACACGGTAGCCGGTGTGTGTGGTACTGTGTTGAGGGGTAGCCAGCCGCGGTGAATAGAACGTGCGCGGAAGAAGTTAACTCTTCCCCGGTGTTGAAACAGAAGTTGGGCAAGTTGAACGTAACAACAGTCAGAAAAATGTTTGCAAGCTATTTATGAAAAGAGAAAGTGTTTAGTAAGCACGGGCCTTTGAAAGAAAAACCCCGTTGTGTTACTTTGAGAATGCCTGATTTATCTATAAGCTTATGATATGTTTTCGGCACTGTGCCCACTAAGTATGATTATACTTAGCCCTACATGTATTGGTAAATGTGCAGGTTGAGTGACGGAGACGGCGGAAGTTGAGTAGAGGTTGTATATAAGAATGAAGAAAAGTGTATTGCGTTCTACGTTTTTCCGCTGCAAACTACTGCACTTTTTGTTGTATAACTTTTTGATTAAGTTTCGTACTTTAAACCTAGTCTACTCTGATAACAACTTCGTCGAGCGATCCTTCGAGATCGACTCTCTTTTGTTAATGAAATCGGTTCATAAGATATCATCTTGTTTATTATTATTAGTTAAGGCATCTATTTAGTATTTATTCCCCCTTCTTCCCCGCTTCTTTAATCCAACCCCTAGTCGCACCCCGGCTTTGCCGTCCCTCAGAATTTGGGGCTGTGACAGAGTGGTATCAGAGCAGTCGGTTCTGCTCTGGTCGTAAGTTATTTTTCTAGTGACACCACAGAGTGGTATCAGAGCAATCGTTTCTACTTCGTACCTGAGTCTTCTTTTGAGAAATTTAAGTTTAGTTCATATCACTAGACTTAAGAGTGTAGTTACCAACTCAACTTCCCGCTCCGTCGACTCAACCGAAGAAGAAAGGAAAGAAAAGTTTCAAAAGTATTGTTCTTTTTGCAGAAGGTTTATGATTGAAGTATGAGATATACTTATGTTGAGTACTAAGTATGAATTGATTGAAGTATGATAGTTATACTTTTGCTGAATAAAAGTATGAACTGATTAAAGTATGATTGTTATACCTTTGTGATATTAGATGAAATTATGTGAGTTATAATTTCTTTTGATTAAGATACATGTCAACATAATATGGTTGAATTATTTTATTGGGATTATTTAAGTTATAATTCCTTATTATCGAGATGTATGTTGGCCTTAGAGAAATATAGAGTTTTTAAAGGCCTTCCCAATTTCTTTGAGAACATAGAGCTGTTAAGAAGCGTGAGTCATTTCTAAACAAAATGACTCAAAAGATGCGATCAGAACGAGAAGAACAGAACCTATTATAGACGAATGTCACATACGTATAAGTGACATGAACAAAGTCTCTTTGGAGTCGACTTGTTTTAATATTAAGAACCGTTAAGAGTTTTTTTCAAGAAGACTAAGAAGTCTAAGCTAAGATGGTTAAGGTAAGTTAAGATGGTTGAGGTAAGCTAAGAACCATTACGAGTTTGTATACAATTTGAGAAATTACAAGATGCTTAAGGTAAAGATCGAAAAAAAAAATAATAAGTATGTGGGTGGCCTAAAGCGAAGAGTTAATGAAAAATTCTTGATTTCCTGTCACACCCCCAAATCCCGAGGGACGGCAAAGCCAGGGTGCGACTAGGGGTTGGATTAAAGAAGCGGGGAAGAAGGGGGATGAATAAGAATGAACGAATAAATAGACATTAATAACAGAATAACTTCTATGAACAAGACTTCATTTAAAAGAAAGAGTTGATCTCGAAGGATCACTCAACAAGTTGTTCAAAAAGGAACTGAGTTCATTGCATGGGCTTAGATCCAACAGATAGATACATTATCTCAAAAAGATTGGCAGCGGAAAGCGTAAAGCTTGATACAAGTTCTTTATTCTAAATTACGACTCTTAACTCAACATCAACCACCGCCGCTCTCGTCACTCAACCTGCACCTTTTATAAAACATATGCAGGGCTAAGTACAAAAGTACTTAGTGGGCACATTGCCGAAAACATATCATAAGTATAGATAAATCAGGCATCTCATTTCTATAGCACATCGGGGTTTTTCAATAAATACCCGTGTCTACTAAACATTTTCTTTCTCATTTTCACAACATAGCTTGATCAAGCACTTTTCTGATAAATGTTACATTCAATCTTGCGCAATAATTATCACCGTGGCTGGCCACCCCTCAACAGGGTTCCACACACAACGGCTACTGTGTACACTAACTTTGGATAGCAGGTTGGCTAACTCAAAGTCCGATCGTTTTAGTAAGCAGGTCGGCTAACTCAGAAGGGTACAAGAGAACTCACATAAAAACAAACATTTCATGCTCTGATTAGCACATTGAGAACACAATTATCAAAGCTGTAAATAAAGATTTTCGAGCATCGCTCATTTTATTTCGTATATAGAAAAGCCCACCTTACTGATTACAGAACTACTATAGCTTCCGTCTTCTGTCTTCCGTCCTATCCTTGGTGTTGACTTCCACCTTTTATCGTAAATAAACTAACTTAAATAACTTGATCGCAACGATAAAAGAAACATGAAATCAAAATCGAGACTCGATAAATTCTCGTTTACAAACTGACTCGGCTCATTACTCGACACTTAGTTCAGTAGATAATGGATGTTGATAACTTATAATGACTTAAAAGTTCACAAGGAACGAAGTTGAAAAGGATTCAACTTAAGAATTTAAGTTTTTGGAAACTTTCTGCACAAGTCAGTGGTTCTGGAGTTCGCACAGAAAAGAGAACTTTAAAACAAGGGATGAAATTTATACCAAAAGAAAGCCACGGGTGTTTACTTTACTCTTCAATTTACGGATCTCGATTTCGTTAAGCGAACTACGAGTTATGACAGTTTCCGTGAAATGTCACAAAATAGTCCGCGCGAAACCCTAATGCTCGATAAAACTCGACGCACGATTCCCTAGGTTCGATCAATGCTATTCCACTTTTATTGTTACGAAATTTTCTTAAGGCAGTCTACATGCATGTCCCTTAATCGGGTACACATTCACGTCTTTTGATTAAACAAACGACGAGCATATTCTCGTCCTTTTTCAATTAACCATTTACTAAACCAATTCAATTTCAATTTCTATTTCATTCAACAACTTCTCGTTTATTAACTATAACTCAAATCATCTCGTATCTCGGATGGAAATATCGTCAACTACAAACTTGTTCATTAAACGACAACAATCATTAATATCAAATTGGTTTTCCTTATTCAACTTTTCTATCGGCATTTAATCTCGTTTCTTCGTCTCTTATTAAAATTTCAATCTTCTTAGAATTCATTCAAATTTTCCGGTTACAATCATTAACTAGCAAGATTATCATATATTTGAATCATAGACCTAAATCATCATTCATTCTTGACTTATCGACGATTCTTCGTCTGTTAGCGAAAATCCGACATTCTCTGATTTCCTTCAAACTTTACAAAATCGATCATCATCTATCTAGCATCACTAATACGTAAACCATATACTCAAAACATTAACGAGTCTCAACTTATTGTCAGGTTTTCGTCTCTTACATTTTCCATTTTATTTTTAGAAAAATCTCAATAAATTATATACTCATCCTTATACATACTACATACAATTTCTATTATCAATTCATGCAAATCATAACATATACTACACCAAATCATCAATTCGTCATCTCTTACATTTCTATTTTTATTTTAGAAAATTACCAATTAATTTATGTGATCATCTAACATCACATAAATCCATCAATTAAACATCAAGAAAATCGAACTACATCAAACCCCTAAATCTCCCTAAAAATTTCGGTAATAACATATAGGTTAGGAGGGATGATTTCTTCATGATTTCAATCCATATAACCTAATTCTAAGCATAATATAACATGTTTTAACCAAAGAACATCATCCTATTTCATCTCTAAACTTTCGAAAAAAAATGATGTTGATGGAATCGAGTTTTTGTTCGGTTCAATACGTAGAAGAAGTTCTTACCTTGTCGAATATGGAATCGGATCTAAAATCGATCGGTAGACGGATGACGTGTGAATCTTGAGAAAGCTTGGAGATGACTTCTTCAATGGAGGATTGAGAGAGAAATGAGAGAGAGGAGGGGGGGGGGGGGGTGGCGAAAATGGGAGAGAGGGAGAGAGGATGACTAAGGGTGTTACTATTGCATAAAGTAGAAAGAATATCTTACTTAGTGTGATGACTCATGTAGGCGATTTGGGGGGGAATTTAATTGCCGGAAATATCTCGTTTACGGGTCTAGAACGACGTTATAAAAATCGAGAAATAATTTCTTAGATGGTTACATATTCGATGAAATCTAATTTGACCGTTAGATTAGAAATAAATTACGTACTTGGAAAACCTAATTCATTTTCAAAATCCGATAAGAAGTCGGGATAAGACAGTCCAAAATTCGCCCGGAAAAATCATAAAAACTGACTTTTTCCAGTGAACTCATATCGAAGAAAAAGTTAATGTAAATTCTGACGATTTTTCGATCTGAGTTTTCGGACGAAAATTTTATCGGACTCGAAAATCCTAATACAGTAGTCGTTCGACCGACTTCTGGAATTTATTTTTAGAAACAGATTTCACCATCAGTCTTAGAATCGAAAATCCTTAACTTAGGCATGCAAAGCCTTAATTATTAATCAAATTTTTATTTTGACGACGGAATAATTATGCGGGGTATTACATTTCCTACGTTTCAAAATGCCGCCAAGAGTTGCAAATAACAGAGGAGGACCTGGTAGGCCTAGGGGACGAGGTAGACGTCAAGCACAAGGTGAAAGGGAAGAGGAACAAGAACGCCATGAAAATTCTCCACCACCACCTCCACCACCACCCCGTCGTGATATTGAGGATCTTTTCCTCAAAAGAAATCCACCTGTCATTAATGGATCCGGAAACCCGAGCGATGCTGAGCTTTGGGTAGGATCCGTAGAAAGAATCTTTAAACTTCTCAGATGTACTGATGATGAGCGTCTGTCATGTGTTGCGTTCCAACTATCCGGACCAGCTGATTACTGGTGAGAGGCTAGACAGAAGGTTATACCAGCGGAGCATCTGGCTCATTTTACTTGGGACGAGTTTAAGGAAGCATTTTATGATAAGTTCGTCCCTAAAACCTACCGAACAAAGAAGGAAGCAAAGTTCTACAATCTAAAACAAGGAAAGATGACAATGACTAAATACGATGCAACCTTTTGTGAATTGTCAAGGTATGCACCCGAACAGGTAGATACCGACGAGAAGATAGCAAAAAAGTTCCGTGGAGGACTTAAACACGAACTAGGAGTGGCACTAGCCAGTCATGGAGGACTGAGCTACACAGACATACTTGGACGAGCCCTGGACATGGAGGCGGTTGTGCCAGACGACCGAAAGATTGTAGCGCTCGTACCAGCACCAAACCAGGCTTCAACTCAAGACCATTCCGACAACAATAATAACAATTATAGAGAAAAAAAGAAATGGGAAGGAGGAAATAACAGTGGCTACTATCAATACAATAACAATCAAGGAAACCAAGGTGAAAATCAATGGCAAAGAAATAATCCACAAGGACAGATGCAAGGACAACAAAGGAAAAATATTCGGGAAGGAAATAACCAATGAAAGATCATTTTTCCTATTTGTCCTAAGTGTAATGGGACACATCCCGGTATTTGTCAAGTAGGCACGGGTGTTTGCTTTAACTGCGGACAAAAAGGGCATATGAAGAGGGATTGCCCGAAACCATTGCAAACAGTGAGACCAATTCACTATGATCAGCCCCAACCTTTGAGAGCTATTCAAGCTCAGCCACATCCACAACAACAACAGTCTCAATAGTCGGACCAGCAGGATAAGGACAAGGGTTACTTGGCAGGTATGGGTAAAACTTCTCCATCACCCAGTCATAAATTAGTTGATACCAGAGCTTCACATTCTTTTATTACTAGAGCTCGTATAGACACTATATGAATAAAACTAAAGTGCGCTAATCATAAAATGAGAGTAACCACGCCCTCAGGAGAGAAATCAACACCACTTCTTTTGTTTGCTCAAACCTAGAATTTAACTTAGGATCTTATAAGGTTGTAGTGAACAAATCTGAATACGATAAATATAATCCTTGGAATGGATTGGATATACGAGTGACTACGCAACGATTTTCTACCGCGAGAGAAAGATTTCCTTCAATTAGCCTAAGAAGAACCCTACAGATTTTCATCGAATACCGATGGGTGAACGAATGTCTATAATATCTGCACTACAAGCCTGAATGGAGGATTGGAACTGAAGAAATCATATGAGACGTAGAAACCATACAGGAATTAGAGATGATGGATTTAGAGGTGATCGATACATCTGAGACAATAACTAACCGAATAGCAGCACTAGTAGCTATACCAAACCTACGATAGAGAATTTAAGGTGAATCCGAGGGAACGATCAAAGTTTAGAGTTGACAAAAGAAAGAAATCTAGAGAGGACGAAAGTCTTAAGTAATATATGCTGATCAGACTTAAAATTAGAGAATGGAGACAAGTTTTTCCTCATGATTTTCCTGTTAGGGATATGGTAATTATTTTCGTGTCAAGTATAAGCTTAGACAAAGATTTGTATGATTAGTAGATGTTTCGGAAAAGATAGTTTTAATGTGAATAGATTGGCCGTGTCGTCAAGTCTATGGAATGTTTACTATATTTGTGTATCTCATTTGAGAAAGTACGTGTTCGATCCTACACACGTGATTCATCAACAAGATGTAGTCCTTGATTTCGATTTAAGTTATAAGTTATGAAGAAAGATTGCAATCGATCTTGGATCAAAAAGTGTGAGAGTTAAGAAGCAAGTCAACGTAGTTAGTAAAAGTGTTATAAAATCACCACGGGCAGGAAGAAGCCACGTGAGAACGCGAAGAAGAGATGAGGAAGAAGTACCCCGAACAGTTTAGAGAAGATATGCAAATTTCGGGACGGAATTTTTTATTAGAGGGGTAGGATGTAATATCCCGGATATTTCTTCCGTCACTAAAATAAAAATTTGATAATTAATTAAGGCTTTGCACGACTAAGTTAAAGAATTTTAGTTTTAAGACTAACGGTGAAATCCGTTTCTGAAAATAAAATCCAGAAGTCATTCGACTGACTACTGTATTAAGGTTTTCGAGTCCGATAAAATTTTCATTCGAGAACTCAGATCGAAAAACCGTCTGACTTTACATTCACTTATTTTGCGATACGAGTCTTCTAGTAAAAGTCTGTTTTAATTATTTTTCCGGGCGAAATTGGGACTGTCATATCTCAACTTTTCTTTGGATTTCGGAAATCGAATTATGCTTCCCGACTAAGTAAATTATTTCCAATCCAATGGTCGAATTAGTTTTCGCCGGAAACGTAACCGTCTAAGAAAAAAATTAATCGATTTCTATACGCCGTATTAGACCCGTAATCGAGATATTTTGAATTAAAATCCATCTCCAACCGCAACCTACACCCCTTAGTCATCCTTTTTCACTTATTTAACTTAATATCACCTATTAGTCATCACACTATCTCTCCAAAATCCTCAACCAAACCCCCCCCCCCATATTACTCTCTCTTCTCTCTCTTGTTCTTCATTTCTTCAAATCTTCAAGTGTGTTCATCAAGTTCTTCAAGCATTCAAGCTTTCGTAACTTAATCATCTACCGATCGATTTCAAATCCGAGTTCATATTTGGAAAGGTGAGAGCCTCCTCTTCACTTCTATCCGAACAAAATCTCATTCCCTTAATATTGAAAATTTCAAAAATTTTAAGAGAGGAAGAAGATGATGTTCTAAGTTATAACTTGATTATGTATGCTTAGAAATAGATTTCCATGGTTAGAATCAAGTGAAAATCATCCTCCCTTATTCCTTTATCATAACCGAAAATTTAAGGGTATAGGGTTTGATGTTTTAAATTCATGATTTTAGATGATTGGTCGATGGATTATCACTCTAGGTATTAGTATATTGATGTATGAATTGTTTTAGAATTTTCTAAAAATAAAAATGAAAATGTAAGAGATGAAGAAGCATGAGTTTGAATGAGTAAATGTTATGATATTGATAATATGATTTGATATTTATGATGTAGGAAGCATATAGTTCAACATAGATTTAATTTAGATTTTTCTAAAAATAAAAACAAAATTGTTGGAGACGAAGAATCGTCGATAGAATTAGTTTCGATAATGATATAAGTTTATTGTTTGCATATTAGTTGATCTAAGTAGTTAATAATGATAATTGGAAAGTTTGAGCGAAATCTAAGAACATCGAACTTTTCATAAGAGACGAAGAGTCGAGCGTAATCATCAATAGGAAAGTCGAACGAGAAAACTAATCGAATATTAGTAATTGTGGATATGTTAGGATAGTCATTGAATTAATTGAGAATTAACTAATAACTTTTGAAAATCGAGTTCATAGACCGATATAAATGACGTGGATTAGTTAAGTAATGGTTTATAATGATGTTAATGCATTAAGATGTTCATTACCAAGTAAGAAGATAATAGAAACTAATTTGATTTGAATTGAATTAGTAAAACTTCAAGAAACGAAGAAAGTAAGTAAGTGCGTAAAAGAAGAAATAAGGAATCGAGATCTTATATGTTGATTGATTTGAGTTCATAGTTGATTAATAAGTAGGAATGAAGTTGATAGAGATTTCATATTGGTTATGAAATAGAAAATAGAAGTTGGATATAAAAATTGAATTGAAATTAAAATGGAAATTCTAAGTATAAAATGATTGGTTGAAAAGACGAGAAGTAATCATCGTAGTTTTAATCAAGGAACGAGAAAGTATTCACGTTAGATAAGTACGAGACTGGACTGTAAATTGATAGAAATTTTATGCACATAAAGGTTGTATAGCATTGATCGAACCTAGGGAATCGTGCGTCGAGTTTTACGAGCGATTAGGGTTTTTCGGCAGTTTTGCGACCCTTCACGGAAAGGCCATAACTCTTAGCTCGTTCAACGAAATTGAGATCCGTAAATTGGACAGTAAACTAGACATCCGTGTCTTTCTTTTGATACCAAGAATATCCCCTGTTTTGAAGTATTCTGTTCCGGAGAGGCCCCAGACTTACTGCCTTGTGCAGAAAATTTTCGAAACTCATTTTCTTAACTTGAATTCTTTTCAACTTGATTCTTTAAGAACTTTTAAGTCGTTAAGAGTTATCGACTTCCGTTATTAACTAATCTAAATGTGGAGTAAGGAACCAAATTAGTTCTAAACGAGATGTGTTCGAGTCTCGTTTCTTCGTTAATCAGGAGAGATTGGTTAAAGTGCAAATGCCTAAAAGACTTAACCGAATTCGCTTTTCTTTTTTCATTAATCATCTTGATTGATTACTAAAGTTTGCATATTTGCGATAAAAGAAGGAAGTCGGAGTTGAAGACAGGACGGAAGACAGAAGGTTAAAGTTTGTTCTGTAAACGATTGAGGTGGGCTTTCCTCTATATATCAAATAAAATGAGCGATGCTCAAAAATATTTACTTACTGCTTTGATAAGTGTGTTTTCAAATTGATTATTAGTGCATAAAAGAATTTGTTTTATGTGAGTTCTTTTGTGCTATTCTGAGTTAGCCGACTACTAACTAAATCTATCGAACTCTGAGTTAGCCGACTGCTTTTCCAGAGTTAGTGTACACGGTAGCCGGTGTGTGTGGTACTCTGTTGAGGGGTAGCCAGCCGCGGTGAATAGAACGTGCGCGGAAGAAGTTAACTCTTCCTCGACGTTGAAACAGAAGTTGGGCAAGTTGAACGTAACAACAATCAGAAAAATGCTTGCAAGCTATTTGTGAAAAGAAAAAGTGTTTAGTAAGCACGGGCCTTTGAAAGAAAAACCCCATTGTGTTACTTTGAGAATGCCTGATTAATCTATAAGCTTATGATATGTTTTCGGCAGTGTGCCCACTAAGTATGATTATACTTAGCCCTGCATGTATTTATAAATGTGCAGGTTGAGTGATGGAGATGGCGGAAGTTAAGTGGAGGTTGTATATAGGAATGAAGAAAAGTGTATTCAGTTCTACGTTTTTCCGCTGCAAACTATTGCACTTTTTATTGTATAACTTTTTGGTTAAGTTTCATACTTTAAACCTAGTCTACTCTGATAACAAATTCGTCGAGCTGTCACAGCCCCAAATCCCGAGGGACGGCAGAAGCTGGGGTGCAACTGGGATTGGATTAAAGAAACGGGAAAGAAGGGGGCTAACTGAACTAAACATACATAAGAGACATCATGCATACTATGAACAAGACTTTATTTACATAAAGGAAGAGTTAATCTCGAAAGATTACTCGATAGAAGTACACCGAAAGAAAACTAAGTTAAGACAAATCTTAGTCTACAGTGATAACATATCTGTATTTCAAAAACACTAGAGTTCTGCAGCGGAATTTGTGGTTCACACTAACTACAGTCTTCCTAAGACAACTTTATTCAACCCTCGCCGCTTCCATCGCTTCAACCTGCACATTTAGAAAACACATGCAGGGCTAAGTACAAGAGTACATAGTGGGCACGCTGCCGAAAACATAATTCATAAGTATAAATAATCTGGCATTCTATAACCGTAGCGCATCGGTGTTTTGTTGAAAAGGCTCGTGCCTACTAAACATTTTCTGACTGATTTGTATAAAGCAGCTTGCGCAAGCATTTTTAGAGTATGTTATGTTCAATCTTGCACAAAGCTAATTCACCGTGGCTGGTTACCCCTCAACAGGATACCACATACACCACAGGTTACAAAGTGCACTAACTCTGGAAAGCACTTAGCAGCTAACTCAGAGCCGATCGTTAGTTAACCTAGTTAGATTAACTCTAAAAGTCTGGAAAACCCGAAGGTTAACTCAGATAGGTACAAGAGAACTCACATAAAACAGTTGAAACAGTTTATGCCAATATTATCACTTTGAAGACACAATTATCAAAGAGATAGATAATACTTTCAAGTTGTGGAAAAACCCACATTTTATTTTATATAGATAAAAGCCTCACCTCGTAATACAGAACTAAGAAGTACTAGCTTCCAATCTTCGGATCTTCCGTCCTTTCTTTACTGATGGCTTCCTCCTTCATCGTAAAATAATAATACTTAAGAAACGATTCGTAAAAGATAATCGGTCAAAGGAATTCGAAATAGGTTTTAGTCGTTTCATTCTTTAGGCATTTCCACGCTTACTAGATTCATTTTACTTAAACGGGAACGAGACTTAAACAAATCCCGTTTAGAACTCGAAAGGTCTCATACTCGACTCTTAGGTCAGTAGAGAGGGTAGTCGATAGCTCAATACGACTTAAAAGATCATAAGGAACTAAGTTGGAAAGAATCAACTTAGGGAAATTACGTTTTAGTTCATAATACGACTTATGCATTTTCACGCTAAACTAGTTTTCTTTACTTGAACGGGTACGAGGTACCAACTCGTCTCATTGAGAACTCAGGGCTCCTTTCTTGACACTGGGGTCAGTAGGAAGATATTTGTTAGTTATTACGGCTTAGACGATCGAAAGAAACTAAGTTGCGAAAGAAACAACTTAGAAGAATGAAAACTGAAATTTCACTGCGCATTACAGTAACTCTGGTGACTGCTCAGTACAGAGGATCTGGAAACAGTGGTTGAGCCCTGTACCGTTGGAAAGTTTGGGATGTCTAGTTTACGCTCCAATTTACGGATCGCAAATCCGATAAACGAGCTAGAAGTTATTACAGTTTCCGGCGAGGGTCGCAAAACTGCCGCGATAACCCTAGTTGCTCGATAGATTCGACGTATAACGTCTTAGGTTCGTTCTAAGCTCTCGAATTCGATTTCTTTAGAAACTGGACCCACTAGGCAGTCATCACGTACTCCCGTACGTGATGAACTCCTTCTCAAAACTCGTCCAATAGCATGACATTCTAAACGTCGGCTTTCAACTAACAAGCACTAAACCAACAAGTTAGTAACTTAGCGTTCTAGTTCTCGATTATCACTATAGCTCATATTATATTAGCTCGAAAGCTTATGACATCAACTACAAAGTTGTTCTTAATTCCATCATAAACAATAATATCAAATTAGAAATCTCATTTGACTTATCGGTTATTAGTTACGTCTAATTGTTCGTCTCTTATGAAATTTTCAAAGTTGTCGGATTCCGTTCAAATTTTACGTCATTAAACTACGTCTAACGAGAATCACTTCTATGCATGCAATCATTTCATACTAACACTATATTTCAACTTACGACGAGTTCTTTGTCTCTTACATTACATAAAATATTTTTAGAAAATTCTCAATTAAATCCTATTATCAACTAACACCATTTGCAACTATATTCCATCATCAATTCATCAATTAAATCAAACACATGAAATCCCCTAATTTCTTAGTAATTTTCGGTATTTATACAATGGATAAGAGGGTCATTTTCTTCTCCAATTAACACCATTTATCCATTAATCATCCTATTATAACAATAATTAATCAATTGCAATCCAATTTCAAACTAACATGCAAAAATCCCTAATTCTTTACCTAAACCCTAAATCGGTTTTCACAAAACAAGGGGCTTTCGATTTCTTTTTGTTTTAATCATCAATTAAGTACCTCTTAAGCATGAATCTTTCATCAATTGAAGAAATCCAAAAATCCTACAAATATCCCTAAATTTTTGGTATAGAAATAGGATTAGGGTTCTTAAATTTCGATCAATTTCAAACCTAGAATTCACATCCTAACACTTCTAATTTCATTAATCCAAGATCGAATCATCTAATTCAACCCTCAAATTTTCGATCATAAAGAAAAATAAAAAGATGGGGAATCCAATTGGATAGGAGTATGGAGGAGATGATTACCTTGCTAATTAATGAAAGAAATAAGAGGTTTGGATGGTTGGATGATGACTTGTGTGTTTCTCCTTCAAGTTCTTGAAGCTTTCTTCAATGGAGATGGAAGAAATGAAACTAAGGGAATCCAATTGGATAGTACATTTTATTGCTATCCAATCGATTGCTCAATGAAACTAAGGGAATAATTCTCTGAGGTCATCAACACTCCCTAAAGCGTAGTTGTTCTTATTTCAAGATTAGAGCGTTCTAGTCTTAGTCCTATATTGTCAGAGGGTACTAGTCAAATGAATATAATGCTCTAGTATGGTCAATAGGTACTAGAAAACTGGTATAAAGTTCTAGTACGGGTCAAACAATTTTGACAGGGTAATTTTATAAGGTTCGTCCAATACCTGTCAAATCTTCCTTTCCTTCACTATGCCCCTCCTGCCTAAACATGTAAGCTCCTGCATTCTGTTGTGGTTGTAGCAGTTGTGGCTATGACTGAAGTTGAGCTGTAATCAGTGGTTGAGGCTGGCCGTACTGAAATGGTACTATCATTTGAAACAGCATTGGGGAGTCATTACTCATATGCTCCAACATTCCACAGTTAAAGCATCTATCCATGTTCGCTAGACATACACCCTCAGGCTCCTTATCACATCCAGCACATGCAGAAACTCCCTGTTTCTGTTTTGCCGCTTGCCTCAGTTCTGGGCAATTTTTCTTAACGTGTCCCTTATGCAAACAATTGTAACAAACACCAGATTTAGCTAGACATATCCCGGGGTGTTTCTTACCACACTTAGGGCAAACTGGAGAAGAGATCTTTTCTCTAGTATTTCTCTGAGTTTGGAGCTGATCGTGCTGGTTAATTCCATTTGCCGTCAGTGGTTCCAGGCAGTTTCTCCTAATATGTCCCTTATGTCCACAGTTGAAACAGTTGTCAGTGCCTATCTGACATATGCCAGAGTGCGATTTATTACATTTGGAGCAAACATGAATGTTAACCCTTACTATGTGGTTTCCTCCCTGATTTCTGTTCCCTTGCTGCCCTTGCAGCTGACCTAATGGATTGTTACTCTTGGCCTGTCCTGATTGTTTATTCCTTTGTGGGTTATTTCTTTGCCCTGCTTTCTTTCCATAGTTACTTCCTTTTACCCTTATGGTTAACCTTAATATTGGGAAGATTTTGGGTTATGGTCTGGTTTGGTGCTGATGTGGACCTCACCACCTTCTCCTTATTAGTCACTATTGCCTCTATTTCTCGAACTCATTCTAGTAGTTCAGCATAACTCAATCCTTCCTGTCTGGCTACTGCTATCCCCAGTTCATACTTAAGTTCTCCCTGAAGCTTCCTGGCTATTTCCTCCTCAGTCTCGACTTGATCGGATACATACTTTTCATAATACGCCTCCTTAAATCCATTCCAGGTGGTTAGAGTCGCTTGTTCTACCTGCATAAGTCTCTGTCTAGTCTTCCACCAATATTTAGCTGGTCCGGTTAGCTGATACCCAGCGCATGCTAGACGCTCCTCATCACTAAGTCCAATCGGCTCAAATATTCTCTCTATAGAACGTATCCATTTCTTGGCCTCATTCGAATTACCAGATCTATCGAAATATGGTGGTTTACTTCCAAAGAATAAATCTTCAATGCTATGACGTTGCTGAGATAGGGGAAGTGAATAGGTTGCTGGGTGTTTTTGCCTTTCCTCGCTTATACGTTGTTCTTGACCTCTATGAGGTTCTCTAGGATTTTCAGGTCCTCTTCGATCGTTAACAGCTCTCAGCGACATTTTTGAAACTATAAGATACAAAAATTTTCTCATTAGTACTTGCTTTTAAATCTTCATTTTCTCACTAACCCTTTTCTTTTCCCACTTAATACTTTCACATAAATGAGAATAACAAAATTAACTTTGACTCTATTTCTTTCAACTTTTAACCTCCAAGGTTAAATTAAACTCTCGTTACACGAGTTTTGTTTGATATTCTGGTTTAGTTATACGATTCATAAGAAACTTCTTGTGATTAACACCCTCACAAGGGTCATGTATATTATATATATATATATATATACATCGAAAAGATTATGTTAGTTTTGCCTTCAACAAGGACTTATACTAATTAGACTACAACGAGTCTAAGCTAGGCTAACTGCCTACGCGTACAGAATGCACTAACATATTGCATTACCGTACTACTGGAAGTACTAGAACGGAAACGATTCATAAAATTTCGTATCCGATGGAGTACTACAAAACTATATAGTTACTGATCTAACTATGTACAACAAAAGGCTACCATACTACTATGCGTCTCTGACGTCTTGCTCAACCAACTGCGGTCAAGTCACCACTGCCCACTATGGCCTAATTCTCCTCGAGGTCCTCGTCCGGATCCTCGTCCGAATCCTCATCAGTGTCCTCTTCCGGATCCTCATCCGGGTCCTCATCCTCTGACTCTGAATCGAAAGCAAACTGGAGTGCCTCGTCAACCCTCAAAGTAGTGCCATTTTCAAGTATAAGTGATGGTGGTGCAGGCACATCTAAAACTGTCATCTCTGAATCTGAAACCAAGTAGTCCCAGCAGGTCGCTGATGCCCGCTTCTTTAGAGGCAGTAGGTGGTCGGGAAGTGAACAGGACTCGTACTCCTCTCTGGAATGGACCGTGGACAGTCCTGCCTCAAACTCAGCCCGAACTCTGGCCAACTCCGTGCAAATCTCGTCAAGGGGTCTGTAAGATGATGGAAACTGTAATAGGGCGGCAAGCTCTGCGTCTGTGTCTAAATACTCTGGTCCTGACTGAAATGGTCCCCGAACTCTCATGGAAGGCTCATGCTGGAAAGGAGCGGGTAACCCTAGGCCATCTGCTGTCTCTGCAACTAACTCCCCTGTGTCCACACTAGGTACCATCACTGAAGGGATCTCCAACTGTGCAATCATCTCTGGACCTATCTCATCATGCTCTGACTCTGAATCTGCCGGATAGTGAGTGTAGGGAGGATGCGCCTGAACATGATATGCTGCTATGTGTCTGCTCTCGAAAAAATGCCTATGTACCTCCAAAGCGAATCCATTGTAATCACCTGTCGGCTCTATGTCATCGTCAAACATCCCAAGGTAGTACAACGCCGTGTCGTGTGCCCAACCACGCCATTCCTCTGGTAGTCGTCTAACCAAGTCAAGTATCGCCTGACTCTCTGGGATAGTATGTCGGACTGGATAATAAACTGACGAAAAGTAACTAATCCTCTATCCTACGTCGTGTCTCGGGTTTGCCTCATAATCTCTATACCTAACTAATAATTGATCTGCCCAAGTATGCTGCGGCGGGGACTGACTCTCTGAAGCCGTGTCACTACTGGAAGTCATCCTACAATGTTTTTAAGAAACATGGATCAGTAACAGTAAGATGATACCTTATCTTACGGAAAATCTTAAATTACAAAATGAATATTCCTTATTCAATTGTAATATCACCACACTTAATCTATCAAACTTATCTTAAACATCTAGCAATTTCACAGAAAATTGCTCTCGTACTCACAATATATAGAAATAAAATTTCAAGATTTTATTCCCATTCCTTATCTCATTCTTTTAATTTCTCACTTTAATTCCTTATTATTTTCTTTCATTAATCCTTATCTCTTTCTCAAGGAGAAATTTCCTATCGATTCTCATTTATTAAAACAAAGCACGTCCACTTTGTTTACGTTACTTATGCAAAAGTAACATTCATTTACAAAAGATTTTGTCGATTACTACTCATAATGCTCATACGTGTCGTATTCTTCATTCAATGACGAAGTATATATATATATAAATATAAATTCCAAAAGAGAAATGGAATATATCCTAAGAATAACTTTTTAGAACATAGGTTTTAGTCGTCGTCGCTAAAATCGAGCGGTCGTTAGAAATTTAATCAAGCTTCCCGCTTGACTCCTAATAGTAAAGCAATTCTCTTCGCAAAGTTCGAACAAGGCGAACACTACAAAAATGAAACAAAAAGAAAAGGAACGACGTCGTTACATGTTACTTATACGTAAGTAACATTCGTCTCTTTAACCCACTTATACCACACTAAAAAGATTTTGCTAGCGAGGCATAAGACCCATATTACTGAGTTTCTTATTATGTGGGTTGATCAAGTCCACTTAATAGTCTCTCAATCACATGGAACTTCTGTCTCGCTCTATCGTTCACTTTATACAGAATTTACTTTCCTAAATCGAGTAGCAATTTCTCGAATTGCACTCACAACTACCTTTTTTTTCAAAAAAGAAATTTTTTTGGAAACTTAGCTCGGAATACTCAATCTTCTCGAGAAAGATACAAATTTTAAGCTAATCGAATACTTGAACGGCTCCTAATAAGTAAAACAAAGTCATCACTAAGAGACTTTGTTCATGCCCTTACAACTAAGGTAACATTCGACTCTTCTGTTTATTTCAATTTATCCTCTTTGTTTCAATCTTTTCTCGAATAATTTGGAGTCACGTTCTTCTCACACATCTATTTGTTTCTTTCATTACTTTCGTACATATTTACTTTATTTTATCAATATTTATTTCATTTCCCTCGAAGGAAATTCTTATCGAGTTTTAAAACGAAAATCGACTTCGCCGAGTCTTTATACATGTCACTTTACGCACGTGACATCCATCAATAGGAGTCCTTCTCGTGTTGTGGATCTCCTTTCGAAATCATTTGAAATAGCGTTTCTTAAAAACGTCTAAGTTCTCGAGGTATCGGAAAAGACCTTAGATTTCAAGTCTACATTCTTAATAACCCGGGAAAATCCTTAGATTCCTTCTAGGTTCTCGTGCCATGGTAAAATAATAGAAATTACCGCGCAAGTATTCTTACGTAAGATAATACTCATACTATCACATAGCCACATAACAAACAAAGTATAAATTTAAATTATACTTTCATAAGATTCTTATTTTTGGCACACTAATCATTCTCATTCTCATTCTCATTGAATACTCGTTCATAAAATTTCTTGTTAAAAGAAATCACATTATTAAAATTATTTCCTTTCTTTCCTCGTTGAGTCGACGTAGCGGGAGGTTGAGTTGTCGTCTATATTCTGATTCCTAATGCCATAACTTAACTCTTATCTTTACTTAAGAGAAAACTCTGATCTATAGTATAAGCAAATATTCTATCTTATAACTCGAAAGAAAACTCGATATAGAGTACGAACGAATACTCTATACTACTACTTGAAGGAAGACTCGTATCCAGAGCAGAAAACGAACCTCTGCTCTGATACAACTCTGTCACAGCCCCAAATCCCGAGGGACGGCAGAAGCCGGGGTGCGACTGGGATTGGATTAAAGAAACGGGGAAGAACGGGTCTAACTGAACTAAACATACATAAGAGACATCATGCATACTATGAACAAGACTTTATTTACATAAAGGAAGAGTTAATCTCGAAAGATTACTCGACAGAAGTACACTGAAAGAAAACTAAGTTAAGACAAATCTTAGTCTACAGTGATAACATATCTGTATTTCAAAAACACTAGAGTTCTGCAGCGGAATTTGTGGTTCACACTAACTACAGTCTTCCTAAGACAACTTTATTCAACCCTCGCCGCTTCCATCGCTTCAACCTGCACATTTAGAAAACACATGCAGGGCTAAGTACAAGAGTACATAGTGGGCACGCTGCCGAAAACATAATTCATAAGTATAAATAATCTGGCATTCTATAACCGTAGCGCATCGGTGTTTTGTTGAAAAGGCTCGTGCCTACTAAACATTTTCTGACTGATTTGTATAAAGCAGCTTGCGCAAGCATTTTTAGAGTATGTTATGTTCAATCTTGCACAAAGCTAATTCACCGTGGCTGGTTACCCCTCAACAGGATACCACATATACCACAGGTTACAAAGTGCACTAACTCTGGAAAGCACATAGCAGCTAACTCAGAGCCGATCGTTAGTTAACCTAGTTAGATTAACTCTAAAAGTCTGGAAAACCCGAAGGTTAACTCAGAAATCTGGTAAACCCGAAGGTTAACTCAGATAGGTACAAGAGAACTCACATAAAATAGTTGAAACAGTTTATGCCAATATTATCACTTTGAAGACACAATTATCAAAGCGATAGATAATACTTTCGTGTTGTGGAAAAACCCACATTTTATTTTATATAGATAAAAGCCCCACCACGTAATACAGAACTAAGAAGTACTAGCTTCCAATCTTCGGATCTTCCATCCTTTCTTTACTGATGGCTTCCTCCTTCATCGTAAAATAATAATACTTAAGAAACGATTCGTAAAAGATAATCGGTTAAAGGAATTCGAAATAGGTTTTAGTCGTTTCATTCTTTAGGCATTTCCACGCTTACTAGATTCATTTTACTTAAACGGGAACGAGACTTAATCAAATCCCGTTTAGAACTCGAAAGGTCTCATACTCGACTCTTAGGTCAGTAGAGAGGGTAGTCGATAGCTCAATACGACTTAAAAGATCATAAGGAACTAAGTTGGAAAGAATCAACTTAGGGAAATTACGTTTTAGTTCATAATACGACTTATGCATTTTCATGCTAAACTAGTTTTCTTTACTTGAACGGGTACGAGGTACCAACTCGTCTCATTGAGCACTCAAGGCTCCTTTCTTGACACTGGGGTCAGTAGGAAGATATTTGTTAGTTATTACGGCTTAGACGATCGAAAGAAACTAAGTTGCGAACGAAACAACTTAGAAGAATGAAAACTGAAATTTCACTGCACATTACAGTAACTCTGGGGACTGCTCAGTACAGAGGATCTGGAAACAGTGGTTGAGCCCTGTACCGTTGGAAAGTTTGGGATGTCTTGTTTACGCTCCAATTTACGGATCGCAAATCCGATAAACGAGCTAGAAGTTATTACAGTTTCCGGCGAGGGTCGCAAAACTGCCGCGATAACCCTAGTTGCTCGATAGATTCGACGTATAACGTCTCAGGTTCGTTCTAAGCTCTCGAATTCGATTTCTTTAGAAACTGGACCCTCAAGGCAGTCATCACGTACTCCCATACGTGACGAATTCCTTCTCAAAACTCGTCCAATAGCATGACGTTCTAAACATCGGCTTTCAACTAACAAGCACTAAACCAACAAGTTAGTAACTTAGCGTTCTAGTTCTCGATTATCACTATAGCTCATATTATATTAGCTCGAAAGCTTATGACATCAACTACAAAGTTGTTCTTAATTCCATCATAAACAATAATATCAAATTAGAAATCTCATTCGACTTCTCGGTTATTACTTACGTCTAATTGTTCGTCTCTTATGAAATTTTCAAAGTTGTCGGATTCCGTTCAAATTTTACGTCATTAAACTACGTCTAACGAGAATCACTTCTATGCATGCAATCATTTCATACTAACACTATATTTCAACTTACGACGAGTTCTTCGTCTCTTACATTACATAAAATATTTTTAGAAAATTCTCAATTAAATCCTATTATCAACTAACACCATTTGCAACTATATTCCATCATCAATTCATCAATTAAATCAAACACATGAAATCCCCTAATTTCTTAGTAATTTTCGGTATTTATACAATGGATAAGAGGGTCATTTTCTTCTCCAATTAACACCATTTATCCATTAATCATCCTATTATAACAATAATTAATCAATTGCAATCCAATTTCAAACTAACATGCAAAAATCCTTAATTCTTTACCTAAACGCTAAATCGGTTTTCACAAAACAAGGGGCTTTCGATTTCTTTTTGTTTTAATCATCAATTAAGTACCTCTTAAGCATGAATCTTTCATCAATTGCAGAAATCCAAAAATCCTACAAATATCCCTAAATTTTCGGTATAGACATAGGATTAGGGTTCTTAAATTTCAATCAATTTCAAACCTAGAATTCACATCCTAACACTTCTAATTTCATTAAGCCAAGATCGAATCATCTAATTCAACCCTCAAATTTTCGATCATAAAGAAAAATAAAAAGATGGGGAATCCAATTGGATAGGAGTATGGAGGAGATGATTACCTTGCTAATTAATGAAAGAAATAAGAGGTTTGGATGGTTGGATGATGACTTGTGTGTTTCTCCTTCAAGTTCTTGAAGCTTTCTTCAATGGAGATGGAAGAAATGAAGATGGGAGATGGAGAAGATGGGGCTGCCGAAAATTTGAGTGTGGGAGGGAGAGATATGGATTTAAATTGTTAACTTAGGTTATAAGACTTAATAGGTGTAAAGTAGTGAATAGTATACCCTTAGGTGTCCTCATTAAACTATATAAAATGAAAATATCAACTAAGAGAGAGAGGGGGAGGTCGGCTGGATGTGGGAGGGAGAAAGAAAATACGCGCTTTGCCGGCGCGATCCGACGTTACGGAAAACGTTCGACGAAAAACATAGCTCGGCACAAAATCGTCGCGATCCGATTCGACGGAAAATTTTAACGTACGAAATTTAATCGGAAAATAAATTTATAAAATTTATTTTGACAAAAACTCGGGACGACACAGTCCGAGTTTTGTCCGAAAAATCATAAAAACGAACTTTCTCGGGCGAGTTCGTATCGCGATTTCGTAAATGTAAAAATCAGACGGTTTTCCGTTCTGAGTTCACGAACTAAAAACTTTTCGTACGCGATAACCCTAAATACAGTAGTCGTCTAGCTGACTTCCGTAATTTATTTTCGGAAACGGATTCGACCGTTAGTCTTAGAATTCAAAATCGTAAACTTAGGCGTGCAAAGCCATTTATTTAATTAACTTTAAAATTTTTAGATCGTAAGGAATTTTCGGGGCATTACACGAGCGATCCTTCGAGATCGACTCTCTTTTGTTAATGAAATTGGTTAATAAGATATCATCTTGTTTATTATTATTAGTTAAGGCATCTATTCAGTATTTATTCCCCCTTCTTCCCCGCTTCTTTAATCCAACCCCTAGTCGCACCCCGGCTTTGCCGTCCCTCGGGATTTGGGGCTGTGACAATTATTTCCTTGTATTATTAATATTGTTACTTGTTAGTTCGGTTTTGTTTTGCTTCTTCATTGTAATTTCCACGAGCTAGTACACCGGTTATAACATTCTGTTGATAGGCCAACACACGTTGTAAGCCTCTAAGTACCAATTTAGCTAGCTATGTTTGTTCTAGCCAAAAATGGCCTACCCTTGTCGCTGGTTTACGAGCGCATCCTACGCAGCCCATTGATAGATTTTGTATGGTTTTCTTTCAAATTACCACAATTATTTTGCTTCTTAATGCTGCGAAATGCCAATGCTAGTCGAATTTTCAAAGAGCCTTTCCAATAGGGTTGAGCATTTGGGCAGTTCGGTCCCAACCCGAACTGAACCAAAATTAACCGAAAATCAAATTGTATTTTTATTTTTCACACCAAACCAAACGTATTATATGTGTAACCAAACCGAATTCAGACCGTAATTTGCGGTTTGGGTTCGATTACATTCGGTTTTATTTGAAATTTTTTACACATTTTAATTGCATATTTTTCACAACATTTGCAACTATTTTAAATCTATTGGTTCAAACAAAGCTAAACAAAAGTGGTGATGATGCGTCGCGACACTACAATTAGAGGCAGAATAGAGTTTATCGTTTATGATTTGGGATGGGAAGTTGGGTTTATCTTTTGACAAATGGGTATAGAAAACGTGACGATTGGATCATCACAATTTCACTCATAAATTTTGAATTACTTTCAAACATTAATATATAGATATAATTAAAAAATATTAACCTTTAAAAATATTTCGATTTTCATGTATAAGCCAAAATAATTTTTGGTTACAATTTCTTCAGCCGAATTGAACTGTTATATTAAAATAACCAAACCAAACAGCAAATTATGGTTTGGTGCGGTTTGAATTTTTGATTTGGTTCGGGTTTTGCTCACCCCTGTTTTGCAATGTTCAAAATGACAAAATAATTTGAAATAATATACATTAAGACATAATACCCTTTTAAGAAAACGATTAATTCCCAAATAAATCCTAACTTTTTGTCAAATTATAGTTTTAACCCTCACCTTTCAAATCTGCCTACAAATACCTCACCTTTCATTTTTTCTAATTTTCCCACGGAAATATTCCGATCAAGTGAGAAGAAGAAGTCATTTCCTTGATTACCCAATGACTAATAACCTTGGATAACCAGAAAATGGGAATGATACACATTGGAATCGAGAGAAAAAATAAGGGCAAATAGAAGAGAAAAATAGGGCAATTCTGTAAAACATAGAGATGGAATCGTTAAATCCTTGTTGGGAAAATTATTAAAGGTTTTGATTTATCCCAAAATTCAACTGAGCCCAACCGAGTAGATAAAGTCATCAGTCTGAACTTAGCCAGAGCTCACTGTTTAAGCGTAGGGATTTTATCTTTACAGGATTCAAGCAGCACAAGTTAGCCAGACTGAAGAAGGCAATTCATGATGAACTTGATCAGACTAGAACTCGATTGACTCCAAAATTGATCCATGCAGCTCATGCATGTCGAGCAGTTGTGTCGAAGTCAGACGTCCCAAAGTCAAGAAGCGAAGACTTAGAAGACCTTGAAGAAAGAAAAATTCACATTCAATTTCAAATCTACTCGGAAGTACAAGACACCCTGTAACTTTCCATAAATGGACCGACCACAGAGACTTTCATAAAACAAGGGTTGCAATCACCATTTTAGGAAAGATCAGATGAGTAGGTGGAGTGCCATGCTTTTTGTCAGAGGTTAAATGGCTCTTTCCAACGGCTCATTGATCTCCCTCTCTATAAATAGAGGTCTCTACAAATTTGAGAAGACTACTGGAAAGTCATCACGGCCTGAATTCAAGTGTGTACGAACGACTATAATTCATTGGACAGTGGTGACGAAACAACTGAAATAAACACAACTCAACAAGGAAACATGCTTGGGAACAAGGGATTATAGTTTGAAATCGATAACAAATAATAACATGCTTTCAAATCTTAACTCAAGAAACGAGAATCATAATATATATCAAGTAGAAGTCGGGAAAAATAGAAATAGTATCTTCCGCAGGGCTCATTGTATTGACACATCATTAGAGTAAAAGTTTAGAAAAATAAATAAAACATTGTTGTTGCAGCGGAATATCAAACTCAAGTCCCAACAATTAAATGTATGAAGACATACAACTATAAGCTTAACTCGTCTTCACTTCTTATAAACTCAAGTTATATGATCTCGACAAATCATAACGTTAAATCTCAACTGTTATCATCATCCATCATTCATACTTAGTTGTGCACTTATTTCAACAATTAAGCATTCACATCGGAAATCAAACGTTCATATTATAGACACGTATTCACATCATTACTGAAACATCGTCATAATAATCAAGCATCGATATCAATATTCAAGAACTTATAAGTAATTAACTTGCTAGAAAGGTTAATCATACTCAATTACATAATCACAATCAAGTATCGAAGTTTCATAAATGACTTATGTCTTAAACACAGTTACTTGATAATTCATTATTAATCGACTTCTAACTTTTAAAAAGTCATAACTTCAAACTCTAACGAAAATCATTTCGTTAAACTCATATAATAATAGCTATTTTGAATTTAATATTCAAACTTCTATTTCGTATTTCTTGACTCTAAAATACGTTAATATTTTCATCAAAATATGTACTCGTACTCGTATACAATCTCATCTTAATAATCAATATTAAATAATCATTATATAATCTTTTTCTTTATTTAAAAACTCAATTTTTGTTTTTATTAAATAAAAACTCGATTTTCATTCAAAAACTTCGCTGCTCGATAACTTCTACGTTTTATGTCCTTTTTAAGCGATTCAAAAAGTAAACTTGCTTATTTCTACTCAAATAACATTATCAATTCACTTAACATCTCACATATCATCAAGAACTCGATCATTCAAATATTTAAACTTAATAATATCGTTTTTCTCATATATATTCATTTATTTTATTCGTCTTTCAAACTTCTATTATTTTTCTCTTTACTTGATTAACATCTCGTCACATCAATTAAACATAGAAACACACATAAGAGCATAAACATCACTTAGATCTCACATTATTCAAACATTTTCAATTTTAATGGAAATATTCCATTAAATTAAATTCTCTATTATTTTTATTATTTCTTCAATAATATTTCTTTTAACTTCTCGTTTGAAACAAACGAACTCAAATATGAACATCTTAGCTCTTAATCTCATGTATGTGTCTTCTAACTCATTATCTTATGGAAAACTTTATCTTCTTTCATTTATTATCTTTTATTCTCAAATAAATATTAAAATTATTATTATTAGTATTCTATTTCTTTTTATCATTACATCAAACTCATATTATATCACTCATCATCAAAATTCTAGCAACATCATCTACAAAGAAATACCTTTCTTTGTGTAATTAAACTTATATCTTCTCATCATCACATATATGCATATAAATCCCATGAAAAAAATCATAATAAGCATATATCATCATCATATCATCAAATAATCACCAAAACTCATCAATAAATTATTTTCTCCTATTTTTCCTTTTTGTTCGATTTTAGGGCTTTTAGCATACTTATTTCTTTTATCAATTTATACCCTAAATCATGCTTTAAACTTCATTTTGATCATCTTCTCAACATCATAATCCTAAGGTTTGCCTAAACATAAAGTAAATCATGCATTCTTTCCTTATTTTCTCACTTACATATACATATATACAACTTTAAATGAATAAAATCATACTTAAAAAAGAAATTAAACTTAAATTCTTCTTGGCTTGGAGTTTTCGACAGCTTGGAGGATGAAAGATGATGGATTTGTAACTCTGCCTTTCCTTGCATGAAAAGATAAACAAGGCATCAAGATCATAGCAAGATAAAAATGAAAGCTTACTTCTTAAGATGATCTTGGAGATGAAGGAGATGTTCTACATCAAAAGATCCTCAAGCAAGTTGCATAATTTCATCAAGAACTTAGGTGTATACGTATGTAGGACTCTATTATGGGATGATGGAGAAGAAGGTGACGAGCTGCTGCTCGATGATGAGGAAGACAAGCTGCTACTCTTCCTTTTCACGGCTGAGATTATGAAGGGATGAAGGAGGAAGGTTGCTCTCCTTAGTGATCACGATGAAGATGAAGATATGAAGAAGATGAATGTTGTATTGTTGCTGCAAAACTGCTTCTCGGCTAAGGGCAGAAGAGAGAGAGTGAGTTGGTTGCTGCTAGTTGCTTTTTCGGTATAGAGAGAGAGATGGAAGATGAGTTGATAGATGATAAGGATGAATGTGAGTTTGTAGAGTGGGGAGATGCATTTAACATGTGAAAGATTTAGAAAGATTGAAGAGAGAGAGAAGAGAATCGAGAGATAGATTGAGAGAGAGAGAATCCGCATATGTGGATGAAGGAGAGGGAGAGTAGACTCTACTCTCTCTAATGAGAGTGTTATAGAGATAAAGGTTACTATTTTGGATAAGTTGCAGATTTTTATCTGCTAAGAACACCCGGAATTAAAAGTTTTCCGGTAGAAAATATCCCTCAAACGTCTAATAACTTCCCTCGACTCTTTCCCAACATCAAAATTCTCTCTTAGTCATCTTATATCTTGCAAAATAAATTAAGGAATTAAATTATCTAATTTTTAGATCAAGATTCTGTCTAATGAAGAAAACATAAAAACTGCGCGTCCAATTACGCTGTTAAACAATTTATTTTTAAAATTTCTTCAAATGAACTCGGAAAATTCTCCGACTTATCTAAAAGGTCTTAAAATAAATTCTAAATTCAAATGAAACTAATTAGACTAAATTCAGAGTCAGTCGATGAATAGTGATTTCTCGGTTAACACTACTATTCATCAAAAGTAAATGTTCTCAGAAAATTTCGAAATTCATACTCAAGCTCAAACTCATATAATAATGCTCAAGCTCCCACGTAGCTTCTTCCAGATCATGATGTTGCCACTTGATCTTAACGAAGGGAATCGATTTCGTCCTAAGTTGCTGAATCTTACGATCCAGAATTCGCTCGAGTTTCTCCCCGTAACTTAAATCTGGCTTTAAAGCTACATCTTCCTGCCGTATTACGTGTTTTGGATCAAAAACGTACTTACGCAATTGCGAGACGTGAAACACATTATACGAATTCCCAGAACCAGGAGGCAAAGCTAATCTATACAAGACGACTGCATTTCTTTCTAGAATTTCGAACGGTCCTATAAAACACGGCTTTAGCTTTCCTCGAACACCAAACCGTTGTATTCCTCTTGAAGGGGATACTTTCAAAAAGACTTTACTTCCTACTTCAAACTCTAACTCAGTTCTTCGATTATGGGCATACGACTTCTGCTGACTCTATTATTTCCATGATTGCTTCCTGCTCTATAACTTTTCTCTCGCCTAGTTCGTCCTAGTAGAGCAAAGATCTACATTTCTTTCCATAGAGAGCTTCATAAGGGACCATTCCTATCTTATTCTGATAACTGTTGTTGTAGGTAAATTCGACAAGAGGTAAATTTTTTTCCCAATTGTCTCACGGCTCTCAACATATCTTCAAGAATCTGAATTGTTCTTTCCGATTGTCCATCGGTCTGAGAATGATAGGTGGTACTGAACTGAAGCTGTGTTCCCAATTCTTTTTAGAAACTTTCCCAAAAACGGGCTGTAAACTTCAAATCTCGATCGGAAGTAATTGTACTTGGCACACCATGCAATAGCACGATTTCTTTGACATATATCTGTGCCAACTTGTCAGATCCATAAGTGTGTGGAATAGGAATAAAATGAGCAGATTTCGTTAATTTATCTACAACTACCCATACAGTTGTATTGCCTTTTCTCATCCTTGGCAAACTCATCACAAAATCCATGGTGATATCGTCCCATTTCCACTTAGGAACTGGTAACGGCTGCAAAGATCCAAATGGCCTTTGATGTAAAGATTTTACTTGCTGACAGGCTAAGCATCTCTCAACGAACATGGCCACATCTTTCTTCATTCTTTCCCACCAGAATTGTTGCTTCAAATCTTGGTACATCTTTGTAATGTCGGGGTTAGCGGTATAAGGGGTCTCATGAGCTTCACTCATTATCTCCTTTCTTAACTTCTCATCATTTGGCACACATATTCTTCCTTGATACAATAAAGCGTTGTCACTTGACTCATTGAAATCCTCGACTTCTCCTTTCCTAACTTTTAATCTAAATTTTTCTAATATCTTGTCTTTCCTTTGGCCTTCTAGGATATGAGATCTTAGATCTGGCATCACTACTAATGAAGCAATTACTTCTCCTACCGTCAATGGAGGTAGAACTACTTCAATTCTCATCCTTCCGAACTCCTCAATTAACTTTTCTTCATCAAATAGGAGAAATCCTAACTCCATTCTCTTAGAGTTGTCCAATTTCTCCTTCCTACTCAACGCATCGGGATGATAGAAAATTTTGCAATCGTAGTATTTCACCAGCTCACGCCATCGTCTTTGTCTCATGTTCAACTCTTTCTGCTCGAAGAAATATTTCAGACTCTTGTGATCTGAAAAGATTTCACACTTAGCACCATAAAGATAGTGCCTCTAGATCTTTAGAGCATGTACAACGGCTGCTAACTCTAGATCATGCATTGGGTACTTCTCTTCATGAGGTTTAAGTTGTCTTGAAGCATATGCAATCACTTTTCCATTTTGCATTAGCACACATCCTAAAACCTTTGGATGATGCATCGGTGTAGATTGTATAGTCCTTTTCTGCTTCAGGGAGGGCTAACACAGGAGCTGTAGTAAATCTCGACTTAAGCTCTTGGAAACTTTTCTCACATTCCTCCGTCCACATGAATTTTGATTCCTACTTTAATAGAGTTGTAATTGGCTTTGCGATTTTGGAAAATCCTTCTATAAATCTCCGATAGTAACATGTCAAACCGAGGAAACTACGGATTTAATGTAGTGATGTAGGTGATTTCCATTCTTGAACAGCTTTCACTTTCTCGGCATCAACCTTGATTCCTTCGGACAAAACAACATGTCCTAGGAAATTCACTTCTTTTAGCAAAAATTCACATTTGCTAAATTTGGCATACAGCTTCTCCGTCCTTAACTATTCTAACACGGTTTGCAGATGCTTCTTATGTTCTTCTTCATTCTTTGAATATACCAGGATATCGTCTATGAAAACAATCACAAACTTATCCAGGTATTCATGAAAAATTCTATTCACTAAGTCCATGAAAACAGCTGGAGCATTGGTTAATCCAAATGACATTACCACAAATTCGTAATGTCCATATCTTGTTCTGAATGCGGTCTTTGGGACATCTTCTTGTTTGATCTTCAGTTGATGATATCAAGACCTTAAGTCAATTTTAGAGAAAACACCTGCTCCCTTCAATTGATCGAACAGATCGTCTATCCTTGGCAAAGGATACTTGTTCTTGAGCGTAATCTTGTTAAACTCTCGATAATCTATGCACATTCTTAGACTACCGTCCTTCTTTTTCATGAATAGGATTGGAGCTCCCCAAGGGAAAACACTTGGTCGAATGAAACCTAAATCCAACAACTCTTGCAGTTGAATTTTCAACTCTTGGAGTTCCTTCGGAGCCATTCTGTATGGGTCCTTTGAAATCGGGCCTGATCTCGGCTCTAGATCAATCGTGAACTCTAATTATCTATCCGGAGGTAAACTGGGTAAGACTTCTGGAAAAACATCTTTGAACTCTCTCACGACGGCTACATCATCAATGTTCGGCTCATGCCCATCATCTTCATTCAAATAAACTAGATACACTTTCGTATCCTTTCTCCTTATTAATTTCTTTGCTTTTATGGCTGAGATAATCGGCACACTTCTCTTTACTCCTCTTTCCATGCCAAAAACTACAGTCGGCTCTTCTCCAGGGCGTTGAAACGAAATTTGTCTGTGATCGCATCCAATCATTGCAAAATTCTCGGTTAACCAATCCATTCCTAAGATTATATCCACATCCCATATCTGTATTAAATTTAGGGATTTTGCAGATAATTTACGGCTTCCAAATTTGAATTCTAGGTTCGAGCAAACACGCGAAACTAGAGCTGATCTCTCTAAAGGGGTTGATACTCTAAGCACCTGGTTCGATTCTTCTACATTTAAGCCAGGATTTTCTACGCATGCGCTAGATAAAAACGAATGCGAGGCACCGGTATCAAACAAAATAATAATAGGCACGTCTTTCAACTTTCCCATGCCTACGAGATTTCCTTGATCTTTAGTTCCAGGCTTTTGTTCAATTGCAAAGACTCGCTGGTAGTGCGGCTGCTCCTGCTGAGGAGGTTGCGGCTTTTGTAGTTGCGGTTTACGCTGAGGTTGGGAATATTTCTACTGCGGAACTGCTTCTATTGCTCTCATCTAAGAAGACTAATACTGATTCTGCCTTCCACCGATCATTCCATGCTGTTTACTTAGGCACCGATTTGAGAAATGACCGGGCTGACCACAAGTAAAACAAATGTTACTCCCAGCTTTGCAGATGCCTTGATGCATCTTGCCACATTTTGAACATGGAGGTAGTCCTTGGGGTCCCGTAGGCACATTGCTGTGATTAGCATGCTGGGCTTTCGCTTTCTGGGTTTGCTGAGGTTGTTGATGATGGTGTCCCTGTTTCTTCCATGGCTTTTTATTTGGGTGAATACCACCACCACTCCATTTTCCTTTTCTATTTGCAGGGTAGCCTTGTTGAAACGAATATTAGGCGGCAGCTGTCGTCGATTGGCTTTGAAATTGAGGATTCACTGAAGACTGCGATTCTTTTTCTGGCTACATCGCCAGCTCCATATCCAAGGCTCGATTAAGTGCTTCTGCATAAGTCAAACCACTCTGACTTGCAAGAACAACTTGAATATCTTACCTCAGACCTGCTCGGAAGAGCTCACACATCATTTCATCAGTGTCCACCTTATAAGGTGCAAATCAGGCTAACTCGCAGAACTCACGATCGTATTCGGCTACCGATCTCTTTCCTTGCCTTAGATTTGCAAATTCATTCACTTTCTGTTTACGATAGCTTCGTGGCACATACTTTTCATAAAGGGCTTCCTTAAATTGTTCGCACGTCAAATTCTCACGTTCCTCAAGCGTATACGTCCTCTTTCGTGCTTCCCACCAATAATCAGTAGTTCCCTTAAGTTGATAAGTCACGCACTCAGGATGTTCTTGGTCATTACAATGAAGGAATCGAAAAATTTTCTCCAAAGAACGAATCCAGTCTTTGGCTTCTGCCGGACTGCCCTTGCCATCGAAAGTTGGGGGATTTTGACGAAGAAAAAGTTCCTCCACTCGTCTTTCATTTTGAAGAGGTGGGGTAGGGTCTCGATGCCCTTCTTTCTCGTTTCTTTCAATTCTCACATTTCTTCGCCTTGGCGGCATTCTAAAAGAAATGCTAAAAATTAGATAACTCGGAACATCTTTTCGAAAAACGGATTAGCTCACTCGGAGTTTTTCTCGACTTTTGAAAATATTTCTTTCTGAGAGGAATTTGATTCTCAATCGGTACTTATCAATATTTAAAGAAAAATTCTTATAAAATAGTCATCTCAAATAATTGGATACAATATTCATCTCATTTTCATCATTTCTCATCTCAAGCATTCAATAACTCATAATTTCACATAATTTCAAATTAATAATTTTTGTCATTCATGATAATCACATACTCAAATATTGTCATACATGACACATGCTCATCTTTTGAATTTACGCTTAATCATTTGTCATATAAATATGACACATCCTCATTACTCAAATATTTTACTTCATAAATTTATTCTTAGAAAAATAACTCGTTTGATTACTCAACTCTTACTTTTTCTCTTGCTCTTAACTCAAGACAATTGGAATCTTGATTACTCAAAATATTATCAGCACTTAAGAGACTCAAAGTTGATTTTAATAGCCTAACGACTTCATTTTTCTTATCATCCGAAATGATGGCCTCTTGTGAGGACTTTATGTTTAAGCAAAGGGATTAGTACTTACATCAGAAACTTTCCCTAAACTTCATCACACATACTACTTGTACTAGCGACGAGCTTCTACTTTACGATCGATCTACCAATAGTTATGCATCAAGTTTTAATTTACATCACTGCAGAAAAGTAAAGGAGTTTGTTTTTCGACATAAAATAAAAATTGTTCGAACATTCCACGAGCTTTCTTGAACTGCCTTACTAGGCTTGCGAACCTCCGTTACTAACATCATTTCCTCCATCATTCTCATCATTCTCATTTCCACTTCCTTGGTCTTCTTCTGGATCCTCTTCTGGATCCTCATCATTCTCATTTCCACTTCCTTGGCCTTCTGCAGCGGCCAAATCTTCGTAGTAGCCATTGTAGGTATGCCCTGAGGTATCCCACTCGTTCGTCACTTCTTGAATCTGATCGTTCACGAAGTGATTATCAATATTTTCAAACTCGGATTCATCCCATTAAGGATGTTCTTGTTCATACTTGTGATGAAGATAGGATCCAACGATATTGTTGATTTCTCATTCCCGCTCTTGGTAGATTCTGGCTATCGAAGACTCTGGATCTTCGTAAGGAGAAATGTAGTTACCATCTGAAGGTGACTGGAGGTACCTTTGAATTACAGTAGCTTCTCTAGCTGCCGATCTTGGCAATCGGTTTTGCTTGATTCTCATGCGTCTTGTCCTAGATGACTCTGCTAACGGCGGAGCAGGTGAAGGAGTACGACCTCGACTGGTAGATAACTCAGGCTGATCATGAGGATAAGGAAGAGCATTAACGGAATTATAGGCTCCGTCTAACTGGGCAGCAAGTGAACCAGAAGGGGAAAAAGGATCATAACCACCACTTGGTTGAAGAGTAAATGAGCTAGAAGAAGGAAAATGATCAAGAGATTGGGTAGGAATCACATTTCCTGAATATAGATTGAATTGGTGAGATGCTCTCAGCTCATTGCGGGGCGGAGAGGAGACTCGAGGTGGATGTGGCTCATTTGAAAGCTGAGATTGAAGATTGAAAGCTAACCCATTTGGTATGGTTGGCAGGTCTAGCTCAAAGGGTCCAGGGGGAGGAGCACCAAAATTAATAAACTGACCCGATATCGTGGCGATGAAAGCGTTGCAGTTACTATATAGGTAATCGCCCATGTATTGTGTTCCAACGTAGCTTGGCACTAGTGACGATGCCCAATCGCGCCATTCACGAGGTAGCGCGCGAATCAAGTGGATCATTCCATCCACAGCGCGAATCAAGTGGATCATTCCATCCACGGCACTAACGTCAAGATACTTGACAACCTCCCAAATCTTATGGAATCGAGCTAGAAACTCAGCAATCGTCTCATCGTACGCTTTCCTAATGTTCAAGTATTCTTGCATCATAGCCTGGTTCGTCTCGTCATCCATCCTATATGATTTAACAACAAATTAGGCACACTAAAACATATACATACACCACATTTGAAAATTTCCAACCACTACCTACTCAGTAATTCCATTTCTTTAAATCGTTTGCACAATCGATCCATCCCTTTTTTGATTTCCACACCAAAGCACAAAAATTAGGGGCGACATTCTAAAACAATCTAGTTATTCAGGCCACTTACCAAGCTTCTGATTCTAACCAGCATAAATGCATATCGAATAACTTCAAATCAATTGAATACTCAAACTTTTATACAATATGCGTACCTGATAGCTGGATGAGATGGGGATGATTTGGTGTGTTACTGACTTAGACAAGTCTAGGAAACAAATCTAGACTCGAATATTAATGAAAGTTTAAACTTCAGGACTGACAGACTTTAGAGCAGACAAACCTGCTTTGATACCACTTTGTCACAACCTGAAATCTGGTGTGTAGGAACGACCAGACTCCATTGGAGTATGAAGGTAAAACCATTAAATAAACATACCACTTATGTCACATCTCAACTTGAGATGTAACCAAACACTATTTCATTTGATTTAAGGATGTGAAACCAACAAATAAAACTCAACTCAACATAAATCATACTAGGAATTAAGGGTTAAAGATTTTCGAAAATGATAAGAAGAATATACAAGTTTCAAGATAATACTCACCAATGATTGAGTATATATAATTCACAACGGTTCCAAAAAAATAGTGATAAGTATCTCGACTTCAAGTCAAGGTAATATGAAAGACAACAGGAATTAGTATATTGTATCGATCACGTAGCTCATTGTATCATTACCAAGTCAGAGAATTTCAAAATATTAACATATCAAAAGATTATCATTGCAGCGGAGACCACATTGCTCTTGACAACTACATGTATGGAGACATGTAGTCGCTGACTCAACTAACAACAGACAACACACCACCAAGAACCATCCGCACCGTCCACATCCACAACTAACCTGCACGTTTAGAAGTACATGTAGGGTTGAGTACTTCGTACTCAGTGAACACATTGCCAAAAACAGTTTAAAAGCTTGCTCTTAGAGCTATATAATTAAACTTGCCTTGCCACTGCATCACAAGTGTTAGAACATTTGAAAACATTTTACTTGTGAATGCGTAAATCATTTTATTTTTCTGAAATTGACTGCGCAGTCAAAACATATATATATGTAAAGGCATGAATCATCTACCACATCAACATTGTGTCAAGAAGTAGGCCTCCTTCTTGAACACTGTGACCGGCTAAAGCGAAGTAAAGCTCACAGTCACCTCATCAATCAAATAACCACACGTGGGTTCCTGCCTCACACAGGAGATAATAACTCATGTAGATGATAAAGCAAACCAAACTCGGATAAATGGCAAGTCAATTAATTTCAAAAGATCACATAATAATAATCAATAAGTAATAGCATTCATCAGGGTTTTGGTTTTAGAAAAGCCCACCTGACTTCTGGTATATTGGAGTCGAGGTTGCTTACTTTACGCTTCCCGACTAGTTTCCAGTCCCGCTCCGTTCTTCAAAATAACATCGAACCAAGACGAGTTTATCGACTCGTAAAACGTAGAATAGACTTAGGGTTTGAATGAAGGACTTCTACTTGACTCGGGTCTTTCTTATCTTATGTTAGCTTTTCTACATTGATATCTTCTCGGTTCTCGTACTCAAATCATCGTCATTACTCGGTTTCTAATTACTTCTCAAACTCGGATTTTCGTTTCTAACATAATATTTAAATCTTTACTCAAATCAATAAGTTACTATTTAACTCGTCTTCACTTCTTATAAACTCAAGTTATATGATCTCGGCAAATCATAACGTTAAATCTCAGCTATTATCATCATACATCATTCATACTCAATTGTGCACTAATTTCAACAATTAAGCATTCACATCGGAGATCAAACGTTCTGTCACAGCGACCGGGATTGGATTAAAGAAGCGGGGAAGAAGGGGACTGACTAAAAAAAAACATACATACATGACTACAATATTTCTATGAACAAGACCTCGATTATAATATATATAAGAAAAGAGTTGATCTCGGAAGATCACTCAACAAAGTATTCAAAAAGAAATCTAAGTTATTGACGGAACTTAGACTACAGTGATATAATTACATAACATCAAAAGTGATCAAAGTTTAGCAGCGGAAAAGTGAGACATGATACAAGTCTTCTCCTAAAGACGACTTCAACTCCTAACTCAACCCTCCTCCGCTCTCGTCGCTTCAACCTGCACATTTAGAAACATATGCAGGGCTAAGTACGATAGTACTTAGTGGGCACGTTGCCGAAAACATAATCATAAGTATTGAAAATCAGGCATCTCATTTTATAGCGCATCGGGGTTTTCATTTAAAAGAGCCCGTGCCTATTAAACATTTTTATCTCATTCAAAAGTAGCTCACGCGAGCATTTTTCCATAGATGTTACGTTCAAAATCTTGACCAGTCATTATCACCGTGGCTGGTTACCCCTCAACAGGATACCACATACACCACAGGCTACAGTGCACTAACTCTGGAAAGCTAATTGACTAATTCAGAGCCGATCGTTAAGTAGTTAACACCTAAATGGTTAACATACAATTCTGGAAAGCACAACGGCTAACTCAGATGGTACAAGAGAACTCACATAAACATAAAACATTTCATTTATACCTGATATCACTTTGAAAATACAGTTATCAAAGCTCATAAAAGATTACTTTCGAGTTGTGGAAAAACCCACATTTTATTTGTTATAGATAAAAGCCCACCTTAGCTTTACAGAACTAAATAACGAGCTTCTCTTCTTTAGTCTTCTGTCCTTTCCTTGTGCTGACTTCGTCCTTCATCGTACATGAAACATAATCTCGATGAGTCGTTGAGACGACAAAAGAAAATGGAAATCGAAAACAAGTTCGATTTAGTCTTTTACATTTCAACTTTTAGGCATTTGCACGCTTAACTAATTTCTTTTATTTAATCGGAAACGAGATACGATCATATCTCGTTTTGACACTCAAACTCTGAACTTGACTCTTTAGGTCAGTAGAATAAATAGTCGTTAACTCATTACGACTTAAAAGATCGAAAGAAACTAAGTTGAGAAGAAAACAACTTAGGAAACTAAGTTCTGAAAATTCACTGCACAATGCCGTAGTTCTGGGGACTTCCCAGAACAGAAAAATTGGAAAAAGGGGATGAGCCCTGTACAGTTAGAAAGCTTGGAATGTCTAGTTTACTCTCCAATTTACGGATCTCAAATCCGATAAACGAGCTAAGAGATATTACAGTTTCCGGCAAGGGTCGCAAAACTGCCGAGGTTAACCCTAATTGTTCGATAGAATCGACGTATGACTTCCTAGATTCGTTCTAAGTTATCGAACCTACATTCTCACGAAATTATCACGTCAAGACAGTCAACACGTACTCTCGTACGTGAAGAACTCCTTTCCATTTCTCGTCTATAACCACGACGATCAAAACCTCGTCGTTTCAACTAAACAATTACTATACCAAACAAGTTATCATTTCTCGTCCTAACTTCTCGATTATAACATAAACTCAATATTTTATAGCTCGGATTAACACGCCGACAACTACAATTTCGTTCCCTCAATATTAAAGATCATTAACAACCAAATATCTTTCCTACTCGACTTTCCTATCATTAATTACGTACATTTAATCGTCTCTTAAGAAATTTCCAAAGTTATCGGATTTCGATCAAATTCTACATTATCAATCCTCATCTATCAAGATTCATCATTATCTATATCATCACCTCATATCATTAATAAAATTCGACTTATTTCCCAAACTTCATCTCTTACAATTTCTAATATAATTTTAGATTAATTCCAATTAATCCATAACATCAACTACAATCATATAGAGCCTCAATCTATCAGTAATTCATCATTAGAATCAAACCTACATGAAACCCCTAAACCCTTGTAATTTTCGGTTTTAGCCTAGAATAATTAGGGGTGATTTTCTTCTTTAATTAACTCCATTTATCCATCAATAAACCTATTACAACATACAGTAATCAATTAATAACACTACTACTTCATTAATTTGAATTTCCATAATGAAACCCTAACCTAAATTCGGTCACCACTTCAAAACTTAGGGCTTTTCATTTTTTCTCGTTTAATTCATCGATTAACTACTCCTAAAGCTCCATTATCCATTTAATTTAAGAATTAGAACATCCTAGCTAATTGCCCTAAATTTCGGCTACTACATAAGTTTAGGGCCTTTAATTTTTCTTCTAATTCAACCATAGAAATCGATCATTAACCATCTAATTACATTAATTAAAGCTCAAATCATTACCTTAATCTATCTAATATTATCGGTCCATATGAAAACTTACAAGAATGAAATTTCAATTGGATAGATCAATAGAGGAGATGAATACCTTGCTTATTAATGAAAATAGAAATAGGATTTGATGGATGATTGAAGATCTAGGATGAATTTTCCTTGCCAAAGCTTGGAGCTTTCTTCAATGGAGGATGAAGAACAATTGAAAGTGAAGGTGTAGAGTGTGTGTGGCGGTTTCAATGTGGAAGAAAGAAGAAAATAATAGATGACTAATCTTAAGGATATTATATCTACTACATGCAAGGTGGCAAAGAAACTACCAAGACATAGTGAGTCATAAAGATGAAATATTATATAAATGAAATATCTATTGTATTAGAGAAGAGCAATGTCAGCTGCCACTTTAGGAAATTTAGGAAATTACGCGTTTTTCCGGCGCGATACGACGTTACGGAAATCAATAGACGAAAATTTTATCTCGACACATTATTGTCAAAATCCGATTCTACCATAAATTCCGACATATTTTACTTACTCGGAAAGTATTATTAAAAATATAAATTCCGACAAAACCTCGGGACATCACAGTCCGAGTTTCGTCCGGAAAATCATAAAAATGAACTTTCTCGGGCGAGTTCGTATCGCAATTTCGTGAATGTAAAAATCAGACGGTTTTCCGATCTGAGTTCTAGAACTAAAAAGTTATCGTACGCGATAACCCTAAATATAGTAGTTATCTAACTGACTTCCGTAATTTATTTTCGGAAACGGATTTCACCGTCAGTTTTAGAATTCAAATTCATGAATTTAGGCGTGCAAAGCCATTTTTATTATTAACTTTAAAATTTTAAGTCAGTACGAAATTTTCTGGGGTATTACACGTTCATATTATAGACAAATATTCACATCATTACTCAAACATCGTCATAATAATCAAGCATCGATATCAATATTCAAACACTTATAAGTAATTAACTTGCTAGAAGGTTAATCATACTCAATTACATAATCACAATCAAGTATCGAAGTTTCATAAATAACTTGTGTCTTAAACACAGTTACTTAATAATTTATTATTAATCGACTTCAAACTTTTAAAACTCATAACTTCAAACTCTAACAAAAATCATTTCGTTAAACTCATATAATAATAGTTATTTTGAATTTAATATTCAAACTTCTATTTCGTATTTCTTGACTCTAAAATACGTCATTATTTTCATCAAAATACGTACTCGTACTCGTATACAATCTCATCTTAATAATTAATATTAAATAATCATTATTTAATCTTTTTCTTTATTTAAAAACTCAATTTTCATTTTTATTAAATAAAAACTCGGTTTTTCATTCAAAAGCTTCGCTGCTCGATAACTCATTTTTAAGCGATTCAAAAAGAAAACTTGCTTATTTCTACTCAAATTACATTATCAATTCACTTAACATTTCACATATCATCAAGAACTCAATCATTCAAATATTTAAACTTAATAATATCATTTTTCTCATATATATCCATTTATTTTATTCGTCTTTCAAACTTATATTATTTTTCTCTTTACTTGATTAACATCTCGTCACATCAATTAAACATCAAAGCATACATAAGAGCATAAACATCACTTAGATCTCACATCATTCAAACATTTTCAATTTTTAATGGAAATATTTCATTAAATTAAATTCTCTGTTATTTTTATTATTTCTTCAATAATATTTCTTTTAACTTCTCGTTTGAAACAAATGAACTCAAATACGAACATCTTAACTCTTAATCTCATGTATGTGTCTTCTAACTCATTATCTTATGGAAAACTTTATCTTCTTTCATTTTATTTCCTCTTTTATTCTCAGATAAATTTTAATATTATTATTATTAATATTCTATTTCTTTTTATCATTACATCAAACTCATATTATATCACTCATCATCAGAATTCTAACAACATCATCTACAAAGAAATGTCTTTCTTTGTGTAATTAAACTTATATCTTCTTTTATTATTATTTCTTTTTATTATATATATATATATATATCAATTATGTTTAAGAAAATTCATGAAATTTTATTTCCTACTCAAATCACTCAAAATATACTCAATTTCTCTTTTTATTCTTAATTTTATTTTTATTTAATGAAATTTCTCATTATAATATATATTTATATTTTTCGAATAAAAATAATAAAAATAATTATTTTTCTAATTTTTTTATAACATTTTCAAATCTTCACATTTTTCTTATGAACATGAAGAACAATCTTCATAACTTCATTTTAAACTCAAGAACATCCAAATACTCATTTTTATTTTAATCTTCATTTTCTTCGATTTTTGCTCTAAAAATTCCATAAAAATTATTTAAAATCATATTTCTTATTTTCTAAATTTTCATGCTTATAAACTCATTCAAAAATTCATCTAAAATATCTTAACATCATCATCATCATCATCATCATCATCATCAATATCATCATATTTCATAAAAATCATCAAAAATTCATTTTTCTTCATAATACTCATATTTCGAATTTTCCTTAAAAATTCATAAAATTCATATTTTGTCTTAAAAACACATCTAGATCATATTTTCATATATCATCATGCTCATAAAACATCATAAACATCATATAATTCAGAAATCAATATTTAATCATATTTTCTCTATTTTTAATCGAATAAAATCAATAAAAATGAAATAAATTCACCAAAAATTCTCATCATTACATATATGTATATAAATCACATAAAAAATCATAATAAGAATATATCATCATCATATCATCAAATAATCGCCAAAACTCATCAAGAAATTATTTTCTCCTATTTTTCCTTTTTGTTCGATTTTAGGGCTTTTAGCATACTTATTTCTTTTATCAATTTATACCCTAAATCATGCTTTAAAATTCATTTTGATCATCTTCTTAACATAATAATCCTAAGATTTGCCTAAACATAAAGTAAATCATGCATTATTTCCTTATTTTCTCACTTACATATACATATATACAACTTTAAATGAATAAAATCATACTTAAAAGAAATGAAACTTAAACTCTTCTTGGCTTGGAGTTTTGGACAGCTTGGAGGATGAAAGATGATGGATTTGTAACTTATTTCCTTGCATGAAAAGATATATAAGTGCTTCTTCCTCGATAAAGAGACATTCGAACTTGGTTGGAATGTTACGACTCTTCGCACATGTTACCACGTTTGCTTCTTCTGAATGGTAATTGATACCATGATCATAATCCTTCCATCCCATGGATTATATCAAACGTTTCATTAACACTTACTTTAAGCCTATGATTTAGAAGAAATATTTTTACGAAGTCAGAGCCCACTCGCGGGGTCATATATACATATACATCGAACGAGTACTGGTTTGCCCCTAACGAGGACTTATACAAAAATACTACTGGTCGGAATTAAGCCAACTATTTGCCTAGTGACTCTTGCCCTTGTCCTGTGCTTCTGGCCCATTCACAAATGCCCATGCATTCTGCTCTCGTTGTTGTTGTAGTTGTTGTTGTGGCAGCTGTGGCTGAGCTTGCATAGCTGTCAAGGTTAGCAACGATTTCGGACAATTTCTTCTCGCGTGTCCCTGTCAACCACAGTTATAACAACCGTTGAAGTTCGCCAAACAGTTACCAAAGTGCATTTTGTTACACTTAGGGCAGTTAGGAACTATGTTTCTTTCTTGGTTATTGTCTGTCTGTTGTCCCTTCCACTGTCCTTGTGGGTTATTTAGATTCGGCTGCTGAAGGCCACGCTGCTTTCCACCCTGGTTTCCTCCTTTTCATTTCCTTTTTCCTTTAGGGTTGCTTTTACTGTTGTTGGAATGGTTTAGTGTTGGAGCCTGGGTTAGTGCTGATACAGGCGCTACAATCTCTCGTTCATCTCGCACAACTGCCTCCATGGCTAAGGCTCGTGCTAGTATGTATGTATAGCTTAGTCCTCCATGGCTGCCCAGTGCTAATCCTAATTCGTGCATAAGTCCCCCACGGAACTTCTTTGCTATCTTCTCATTCGTATCTACCTGCTCGGGTGCATATCTTGATAATTCACAGAAGGTTGCATCATATTCAGTCACTGTCATCTTCCCTTGTTTCAGACTGTAGAACTCTGCTTCCTTCCTTGCTCTATAGGTCTTAGGGATGTACTTGTCGTTAAATGCTTCCTTAAACTCATCCCAAGTAAACTGAGCCAGATGCTCTGTCGGAATAACCTTCTGCCTAGTTTCCCACCAATAATCAGCTGGTCCGTTGAGTTGAAAAGCAACACATGATAGACGCTCCTCATCCGTGCATTTGAGAAGTTTAAAGATTCTTTCTGTAGCTCTTACCCAAAGCTCAGCATCGCTTGGGTTTCCCGATCCATTAAAGACTGGTGGATTTCTTTTGAGGAATAGATACTCTATGTCACGACGTAGTGGTGGCGGAGGTGGAGGGGTTCCCTGACGTTCTTGATCTTCCTCCTTCTGATGATGTCTATGATCTCTTCCCGGTCCTCTAGGCCTACCGCGTCCTCTTCCTCTGTTATTCGCAACTCTTGGCAGCATTTTGAAACTTAAAGAAATAAAAAATTCTCGTCAGTTCCGTGCCTTAAGCACTCATCCATTTAATAAGGAATTAATTTATCTTAATCATATAGCAATTTTCTCAAATTGCAAACAAACTCATAACGGTTCTTAGTTTATCTTAACCATCTCAACTTATCTTTATCGTCTTAACATACACTTAATCATCTTAGCTTAGACTTCTTAGCTTTCTTGAAGAGAAACTCTTAACGGTTCTTCAATATTAAAACAAGTCAACTCCAAAGAGACTTGTTCATGTCACTTATACTTATGTAACATTCGTTTATAAAAGACTTGTCGTTCTCGTCACCCAATGCTCGTATTCGTCGTATTCTTTGTTCAATTACGAAGTATGAAATAAATTCCAAAAGAAAGTGGAATAATAATTAAGGAATAGCTTTTAGAACACAAGTTCTAATCATCGTCGGAATCGAGCGATCGTTGGAAATTATCTAAGACTCGTGCTTGATTTAAAGTAAAACATATCTTTTCTTGAAGTTCTAACGGAGCGAACTCCAGTTGAAAGACGACTTCATTCGTGTTACTTGTACGGAAGTAACACTCGTTTCCTTCATTTTCTTTGATTCCCTTTATTCTGTCCTCTTCGTCTCGATCGTATCTTTCTTATTTCGAAGCCAACGCTTCTCAAACGTCTAATTGTTTCTTTCGTTTACTTAGTACAGAATTAACTTACCTTATCAATACTTATCCTATTTCCTCGAAGGAAATCAGAGAACCAAGTTTGCCAAGTATGAACTTTATTAAAGTATGAGAGATATACTTTGTTGCAATATGTGAAATTATGTGAGTTATAATTTCTTTGACTAAGATGCTTTGTTGATATGAGAACTTAGACCATTGTTCTAAGGTTTCTCCCGATTCTATGAGAACTTGCACTGTTGCTCTAAGATTCCCCGAGAACGTAGACGTTTTAAGAAGCGTTGGTTCTAAATGATTTCGAAAGGAGATCGTGAAACGAGAAGGGCTTTTATAGACGAACGACACATGCGTGTGGTGACATGAACAAAAACTTGGCAGAGTCAAACGTTGTTTTATAATTAAGAGCCAACAAAAGTATATCTAATACTTCAAACTTTTAAGATAGAAACACTTTTAATACCTTTCTTTTCTTCCTTGGTTGAGTCGACATAGCGGGAGGTTGAGTCGTTTACTACAATCTTAAGTTTAGTGATACAACTAAACTTTACTTTCTCAAAAGAAGACTCCGGTATAGAGTATATACAAATACTCTATCTTACTACTTGAAAGAAATTCGTATACAGAGCAGACACTATTTCTCTGATATTACTCTGTGGTATTACTAGAAAAATAACTCACGGTCAGAGCAGGAACGAATGCTCTGATACCATTATGTCACAGACCCAACTTTCGAAGGACGGCAAAGCCGGGGTGCAACTAGGGTTTGGAATAAAGAAACAGAGAAGAAGGGTAATAAATGAATAAAACACATTAACTTAACACTAATTACGATGAACTTGAATAAAAGAGAGTCGATCTATAATGCCCCGTAAATTCCTTACGATCTCAAAATTTTAAAGTTAATTAAATAAATGGCTTTGCACGCCTAAGTTTATGATTTTGAATTCAAAGACTAACGGTCGAATCCGTTTCCGAAAATAAATTACGGAAGTCAGCTAGACGACTACTGTATTTAGGGTTAGCGCGTACGAAAAGTTTTTAGTTCGTGAACTCAGAATGGAAAACCTTCTGATTTTTACATTCACGAAATCGCGATACGAACTCGCCCGAGAAAGTTCATTTTTATGATTTTCCGGACGAAACTCGGACTGTGTCGTCCCGAGTTTTTTGTCAAAATAAATTTTATAAATTTATTTTCCGATTAAGTTTTATACGTTGGAATTTTCGGTCGAATCGGATCGGGACGATTTTGTGCCGAGCTACGTTTTTCGTCGTTCGATTTCCATAACGTCGTATCGCGCCGGAAAAGCGCGTATTTTCCTTCTCCCTCTCCCTCCAACCGACCTCTCTCTCTTTTAGTTAGATGATATTTTGATTTTATAATGTTATATTGTGGACACCTAATGTTTTAACTATTCACCCCTTTACACCTAATAGGTTTTATACCTTATAATATGTTATACCAAATTAAAATCACATCTTCTCCTTCTTCCCTCCCCATTCGGCAGCCTCCCCTCCCTCACTCTAGTTCTTCATTTCTTTTTCTCCTTTGTTGAAGCTTGAAGTTCTTGAAGAAGAAAAATCATAAGTCTTCATCCAACCATCCAAACCTATTACTTCCTTTGTTAATTATCAAGGTATTCATCTCCTCTTTAATTCTATCCATCCATCATCCATTTCTTTTATTATTTTTTTCCTTTTTGATCGAAAATTAGGGATGGTTGAACTAGATGTTTTGATGTTGAATTAATGAAATTAGATGTGTTAGATAGGATAATTAGGGATTAGAATTGAATAAAATCAAGAGCCCTAATACCCTTGTCAATACCGAAATTTAGGGGAAATTGGTAGGATTTTTGAATCCTTAAATTGATGATAGAATCATGCTTAGGAAGTGTTCGATTAAAGATTAAAACAAAAAGAAATCGAAAGCCCCTTGATTTGTTGAAACCGATTTAGGGTTTGAGGTAAAGAATTGGGGATTTTTGCATGTTAATGTGTAATTGGATTTCATTGATCAATTGATGTTATAATAGGATGATTAAGAGTTAGATGGTGTTAATTGAAGAAGAAATTCACCCTCTTAACCTATGAGTGAAAACCGAAATCTATTAGACAATTAGGGGTTTTCACGTGTTTGATTTAATTGATGAAATGATGATAGAATATGGTTGTAATTGATGTTAGTTGATAATAGGATTTATTTGAGAATTTTCTAAAAATACTTTATGGAATGTAAGAGACGAAGAACTCGTCGTAAGTTGAAATATAGTGTTGATATGAAATGATTATATGCATGAAAGTGATTCTCGTTAGATGTTGTTTAATGACGTAAAATTTGAACGAAATCCGACAACTTTGAAAATTGTGTAAGAGACGAACAATTAGTTGTAACTAATAACCGAGAAGTCGAATGAGAATTCTAATTTGATAATATCGTTTATGATGGACTTGAGAACAACTTTGTAGTTGATTTCATGAGCTTTCGAGCTAATATAAAATGAGCTAAAGTGTTAGTCGAGAACTAGAACGAGAAGTTGATAACATATTGGTTTAGTACTTGTTAGTTGGAAACCGACGTTTAGAACGTCGTGCTATTGGACGAGTTTTGAGAAGGAGTTCATCACGTACGGGAGTACGTGATGACTGCCTTGAGGGTCCAGTTTCTTAAGAAATCGAATACGAGAGCTTAGAACGAACCTAAGAAGTTATACGTCGATTCTATCGAGTAACTAGGGTTAGCGCGGCAGTTTTGCGACCCTCGCCGGAAACTGTAGTAACTTTTAGCTCCTTTATCGGATTTGCGATCCGTAAATTGGAGCGTAAACTAGACATCCCAAACTTTCTAACGGTACAGGGCTCATCCCCTGTTTCCAGATCCCCTGTTCTGGGCAGCCCAGAGAGTCACTGTAATGCGCAGTGAAATTTCAGTTCATTTCTTCTAAGTTGTTTCGTTCACAACTTAGTTTCTTTCGACCTTCTAAGCCGTACTAACTTGACGACTATCTTCCTACTGACCCTAGAGTCAAGAAAGGAGCCTTGAGTGCTAACCGAGACGAGTTGGTACCTCGTACCCGTTCAAGTAAAGAAAACTAGTTAAGCGAGAAATTGCATAAATCGTCTAAAGACTAAAACTTAATTTCCTAAGTTGATTCCTTTCCAACATAGTTCCTTTTGATCTTTTAAGTCGTATTAAGCTATCGACTACCCTCTTTACTGACCTAAGAGTCGAGTATGAGACCTTTCAAGTTCTAAACGGGATTTGTACGAGTCTTGTTCCCGTTTAAGTAAAATGAATCAAGTAAGCGTGCAAATGCCTAAAGAATGAAATGACTAAAACCTATTTCGATTTTCTTTGATCGATTATCTTTCGAATCAATTTTTAAGTATTATTATTTTATGATGAAGGAGGAAGCCAGCAGTAAAGAAAGGACGGAAGATCCGAAGATTGGAAGCTAGTACTTCTTAGTTCTGTATTACGAGGTGGGCTTTTATATACAAAATAAAACGAGCAATGCTTGGAAAATCTTTCTTTATCACTTTGATATCTGTATTTTCAAAGTGATATTATGGCATGAACTGTTTTATGTTTTATGTGAGTTCTCTTGTACCTATCTGAGTCAACATTCATGTTTTCCAGATTTAGAGTTAATCTAACTAGGTTAACTAACGATCGACTTTGAGTTAGCTGCTAAGTGCTTTCCAGAGTCAGTTCACTTTGTAACCTGTGGTGTATGTGATATTCTGTTGAGGGGTACCAGCCACGGTGAATGAGAATTGGTCAAGATTGAACGTAACATCAGTCAGAAAATGCTCACACGAGTGATTTATGAGAAAAGAAAATGTTTTAGTAGACACGGGTTCTTTCAATAAAACCCCGATGTGCTACAATTATGAATGCCATATTTATCTATACTTATGATTATGATTTCGGCATCGTGCCCACTAAGTACGCATGTACTTAGCCCTGCATTGTTTTCTAAATGTGCAGGTTGAAGTGACGTGAGCGGCAACGGTTGAAGTTGAGTTGAAAGGATAGGATGCTTTAGTTAAGACTCTTCCGCTGCAGAACTCTAAGTCTTGAGATTATGTACTTTTGAACAATACACTGTAGTTTAAGTCTGTAAATTTGAACTTAGTTTCTATTGTGTACTCTTGTCGAGTAATCACTCGTGATTAACTCTTTCTTTATTATATTCGAGTCTTGTACATTGAGTATTTGATGCCTTTTTGTATGCTTAGTCAGTTAGCCCCCTTCTTGAAGGATTTGGGGCTGTGACACGATCTTGAAGGATCGCTCGTCAAACTGTATTTAGAGAAAACTAGGTTTAAAGTAATAACAACTTAAACTGAAAGGATTTACACAATGAGAGAACCTACTTTATTTAATGAAAGAAAAAGTAAATCACGGAGGATCACTCGACATAGCTATTCTTAAAAGGGACTAAGTTCAAAGGATGAAACTTAGTTCTAAGTTATACTTTAACTGAAACTAGTTTACAGAATTGGCAGCGGAAAAACGTAGAAAATGATATCACATATCGAATGTGAAATCGAGGCTCAATTAATCTTTACTTCCTTAATTACGACCTTTACTCAACCTCCTCCGCCTTCGTCACTCAACCTGCACATTCAAAAATAAACATGCAGGGCTAAGTACAAAAGTACTTAGTGGGCACGTTGCCGAAAACAACTCACTAGAGTATTGACTTAATTATGCATCATTTCATAAAACACTTATATAAAACTTTTACTGATATATATACATTTAATTTCTGAATGACACATTGTGGGTTTTAAACTCACATCCGATCGTCTGGAAAGCACCTGAGGGCTAACTCAGAAACTGTCCCTCTGGATAGCACCTGTGGGCTATCTCAGAATTTGATCATTTAGTTGGAATTATCTGGATAGTAGCCCGAGGGCTATCTCAGAATCCAATACTCTGGTTAGCACCTGAGGGCTAACGCAGAGAGACATAATAGAATTCACATAAACAATTCATTAAAGCACTGATAGAACTTTAATACTCACTTATTAAAACAATACGTAATCACTTTCGAGAAACGCTCACATATAAATACTTTAATACTCATTTATTAAAGTAAAACGTAAACACCTTCAAGCAACGCTCGCATATAAATAAGGCAGTAATTGATACACTTTCGAAAAGCCCACCTCGTTCATTTACAGAACTATAACACGTGCTTCCCTCTTTGATCTTCCGTCCTATCTTCTAACCTCGACGTCCTCCTTCTTTGAACGTAAATAATAAAACAACGATAAGTTGTTCAGTCGATATAAGAAAATGGAATTCAAAACTGTTATCGAATTAATCTTTTAAGTGCTTAAGCTTTAGGCATTTGCAGGCTTAACTAGATTCTTTTAGTTAATCTAGAACGAGACCCAAACACTTCTCATTTAAAACTCGCTCGAGTTCTTACTCGACACTGAGGTCAGCAATTAATGATAGTCGATAGCTTATATCGACTTAAAAGATCAAAAGGAACTAAGTGGAAAAGAATTCAAGTTAGGAAACTACATCTTGGAAAAAACTGTACAGATCAGTAAGTCCACCCAGAACAGGGCATCTCGAAACAGGGGATGTGCTCTGTACCAAAAGAAAGCCACGGATGTCTAGTTTACTCTCCAATTTTGCAGATCTCGATTTCGTTAAGTGAGCTAGGAGATATGATAGTTTCCGTGAAACGTCGCAAAACAGTCCGAGTGTAACCCTAGGGCTCGATAACTCGGCGCACGGCTTCCTAGGCTCGACTTATGATAATCCTCTGTTTTTCACACGAAATTACTGACTCAAGGCAGTCAACACTTAACCTCATACGCGATGAACTCCATTTCATTTCTTGATTACTAATATGACGATTAAAACCTCGACATTCAAACTAACCATTTACTAAACTAATTCAAGTTCACTTCTCGATTTCAATTAAAACCTATCATTCCAGTACTCGGATTAAAACGTCGTCAACTACAAACTCATTCTCCTATCATTAACAATCATCATTCTCCAATTATCTTTCTTACTCGACTTTTCTATTATTACTTAGGTTCGTTGCTTCGTTTCTTACCAAAATTCCAATGTTATCGGAATTCGTTCAACTTCTACGATATGGTTCCTCATCTATCGAGATTCATTAATACGTATCTCATATCTTCAATTCGTTACTTAATCTCGATTTAATTCCAATTCTTCGTCTCTTACAATTTTCCTTATGTTTTTAGAATATTTCCAATTAATTCATACCATCATCTAATATCATTAGGAACCTTAATCCATCATTATATCATTAATAGGATCAAGCTACACCAAACCCCCAATTTCTTATTAAAATTCGGTCATAACATTATAATTAGGAGGGGTGTTTTTCTCCATTATTCAAACCATAATATCATTTCAAATCCTTCTACTACTTATATTAACCAAAGATTAACCTTACAACATTATTAATTGGAATTTCATAATGAAACCCTAGCCCTAATTCGGTCATCTTCAAATTATTGGGGATTTTTTATTTCTTCTTTGTATCAATCACTAATTAAACTACCCCTTAGCTCAAATATTCAACCAATTTCAGAATTAAACCATCCTACTTTAATCCCCTAAACTTCGGTCCATACCCTAGGTTTAGGCTTTTAATTTCTCCCTTCAATTCAACCTTAGAAATCCATTTCTATCCATCTAATATCATAGATTAAGGATTGAATGATCCTAATTCTAATCCTTAAAAAAATCGGTCAACATAAAATTAAGAGAATTAAAATTCTATTTGGATAGAAATAGAGATCAAGTAATTACCTTGAGGTTTATGTAATTAGAAATGAGATTGAATGGATGATGAACAATTTGGTGAAGAATTTTCCTTGATGAACTTGGAGTCTCCAATGGAGAAAGATGAGAGATAGGTAGGATGATGGAGTGGAGGCAATGGGGAAGGTTGGAGAGAGATGAATGTGTGATGACTAATTAGATGATATTTGTGACTAGTAATAGGTGTAAAGGTATAAGATCTAATTAGAAAATGAGTCACTAGTGTAGGTGGCATTTTTAGGAGATATTTCATACCATAAAGTAAAGAAAAGAAATATCCTATGATGACTAATATGTTGAAGTCGGTCATAGGGGATTTTCTTTTCCAAAAATCTCGTTTTCCCGGCTAGTTACGACGTTTATAAAAATTGCGGAAATAAAAACGTATTCGGCACGTTTTCGGCGAATTCCGATTCGACCATTAATTCCGACATATTTTTCCTACTCGGAAAGTATATTTTAAATTTTAAAAACTAATAAAAATTCGGGACATCACAGTCCGAATTTTGTCCGGAAAAATAATAAAAACGAACTTTCTCGGGCGAACTCGTATCGCAATTTCGTGAATGTAAAAATTAGACGGTTTCCCGATCTGAGTTCTCGAACTTAAAAGTTTTCGTCCGCGAAAACCCTAATACAGTATTCGTTTCACTGACTTCCGGAATTTATTTTTAATAACGGATTTCACCGTTAGTCTTAAAATTGAAAATCGGGAGCTTAGGCGTGCAAAGCCTTAATTTCTTATAAAATTTTATTTTTAGCGACAGATGAAAATCTGGGGTATTACATTCATTCTCATGGATTTCTCATTCAAATACTCAAATATACTTAGTATCAATAATTTTTTTAACTCAAAGCTTCATATGGATCGAATTTTTCAAGCTTATGAGCAAGAAAATTCCATCCTTTGATTCATTCAAAAATTAAGCTCGATAAATACTCAAATTCATTGATCAAGCATCAAACTTGAAATCAAGAACTTATAACTTCTAAAATTATAAATTTCCTTACCTATATTGTTCGAATGTTTCACAGAAAAATTCACAAAAATTTATACTTTTTAAATCTTGACTCTTACATGCTCAAATCATCCATAACTCATGATCTTAACATAATCATCAAGAATATCAAAATTCATCAATTGCTCATATATATATATATCGGTTTTTATAAAAAAAAAACCAAATAATTCATTTATTTACTCAATCCTCATATCATCATATAATTCATCAAGAACTTCATAAACTCAAAATTTCCTCAAACACATATATATACTCATCGAAATATTCAAGATAATTAAGAGATAAATCATGCTCTTCAATTCAATTAAACTCTCATACCTCTATGTACTTAAATCCATCAAATTCATCATCAAATCCTTAATAAAAATTTTTGGCACCCTTAAGAACAAAACAACTAAAAATTTCTAACTTAATATATGCATTCACATCACTCAAGATCATCATATATATCATCAACTCATTCATCAAGAACTTTCTCAACCAAAAATTCCTCTTTTCCTCTTCTTCTTCTTCGATTTTTATGAAGAAAATTCAAGGAAAAATTCTTCTCTTTTTAACTGCTCATCTTATATCTCCTAGATTAATTTTTAGAACTCATTTTCATCATCAATTTCATGCTTAATCCATCATCACAAAAATTTCTAAAAATACCTATAAATTTCGGCATACATATAAATTTTCCTTCATCTTTCTCATACATATACATATACAAGGATTATAAACAACATACTTAGAAATCAAAATCAAAACTTCTTTTTCTAGGCTTGAATTTTCGGCGGCTATGGAGGAGGGAGAGATTTGGACTTCTACTCCTACTTCCTTGCAATAAAATACTCAAGAATTTAAGAATCAAGGCTTAAATAAAAAGCTTCAAAGTGTTGCTCAAAAGACCATGAAGGTCGAACAATATGGAGAGGAAAAGAAGGGATTTTTCTTAACTCGTTTCAAACTTAATTGAAAGAGATGAGCAACTAACTTACTCTTGATGATTTTGGTGGATGAAGATGAATATTTCTTCAAGAGTTTCTTACTTCTTCAAGCTCCTTCAATAGAGGATTTGTGTGTGTGTGTGACGTGAAATGAGAGGGGAGAGAGATGAGAGATGTCGGCTATAATTTGATAGGGAGAGAGAGTGCATAACACGTGAGGGAGAGTGAGATTGGGGGACAGATAGGGAGTAAATAAGAGATAAACATGAATAATTTATCTGGTAAAAATGGCCGGAAGAAAAAGTTTTCTGGTTCAAAATATCCGTATTTTTCCGTTTAACTCTCAAATGACTTGAAACTCTCCTCGACACTTTCTCGATGTCCAATTTTTACTCTAACTCATCTCATTCTTCAGCAAATAAATTAAGAATACTAGGAACTAAATTTTCTGATCAAAATTCAGAACAACGAAGAAAACGTAAAAATTTACTATTCATATTTGTTCCCAACGAAATAAAATTTTCAAACTCGACTCAAATGAACTCAGAAAATTCAGTAACCTGCATCAATGGTCTTAGAATGAATTCTAGATTCAAAAGACACTAATTTGAAAAAATTCAGAAATAGTCGATGAATAGTGAATTCTCGTCGGCAGTTACTATTCACTGATAAATAAATTCTCTCAGAATCTTCCGAAATTCTTACACATACTTTATTTCCAATATTTGTACACATACTCATATAATCATGCTCAAGAAATTCATCACACATTTAATTCGAATAACCAAAATGAGAAAAGTTACGTAAAGGCACTCAAGGGTATTTTAGTAATTTCACAAGAAAATTTATTTTCTCGAAATTTTTTATCACACAAAGGCACATTTTCAAAAGCATATAAACTCAATCAAGATGAATTTAAAGACTTATAAAAGATCGGGATATTACAAAAGCATTCACGTGCACAAGCATTCAAGTAGATTCAAGAGAGTAGTATTCTCTCCAGCAAGAACACCCAAGATCAGAAGCTAAGTTGCAGAGAGTATCCAGTCCTCCTCCTCAGCTTCATTCTATCTCTCAGAGCCTTGTTCTTGGATCGAGTCTAGAAGTCCAGATCTTGTTGTATCTAAGCATATTCTCTGAAAAGATCGAGTCTCTAAGCCTTAGGAAGAAGCCTCTACTTTTCTAAGTATTAAAGGCTTCATAGTTGGAAAAACACCAACCCCACTCATTAGGTCTTTCTTCGAACGTGTAATCAAAGAGTCCAGGTCCCTTAGAACCCGCAATCTAAGATAGGTTGTACACTTACAAAACGGAATGTTTGATAAGCACACGTAAGCTTATCTATTGGATTAGTTCCCTAAAAAGGAAGTCGTTGACGTAGGAGGTCGATCTCCAAACCACGTAAACATACTGTGTTCTTTATTTTCAGTATTTACATTCAGTTTCCTAAGCAATTGACTTTGCATACAAATTGCTTTACAAACTGCATTAAGTATTTGGGAACTTTACCTTCCCCTAAAAGATTTCACTTTAAGTAACGAGTTAAATTTCCATCAACTTCCGCATAGCAAAACTCTTTAAAACCTCAGTCAGTGTCATATAGTTGACCATCAGTCCTAGAAGTCAACTGTGCACGTGACTGTGCGACAACTCTGACTGACTTCTTCAGTTGTTGAGTGCATACACTGAGCAGTTCAATTAAAGAAAAAGGTTTTAAGTTAAAAATCGTAACTGGTGTATTCTTCCCCTCCCCCTCCATACACCAGTTACTCGTTACCGGGACCATCAATCGTTATATTATAAATCTTTATTTTTCATGAATGATGACGTTTAGTGTTTAAAATACTACGTCATTTCATTAGTCACGACGATTTGTCATGTCGATATTTCCGGCGTCCAACTCAGTATTGATTTGGGGAAAAATTATTAATATCGGGTGAAAATTAGAAAAATAAATAAAAAGAAAGGTGAGGTATTTGTAGGCAAATTTAAAATGTGTGGATTAAAACCAGAATTTGACAATTATCCAAAAAAAAAAAGAAACAACATTAGAGTCAAAATCAAATTTTATAATATAAGTAAAAAGCACAATAAAATCGGCAAATTGTATATATATTGAGAAGCATTAGCAAATTTGAGAACGTCATATTCCATTGCATACAAAATCAAATGGCCAAAAAGCATATAAATTCCTCACTTTTTACCAAATTCTGGTTTATTTTCCCATCTTTTTAAATTAGGTGTAAATTTTGATTTATTGTTCCCAACAGCCAATTTTCCCCAAATTGATGCTTACTTGGATGCTGAAAATGCTTACTTAGCAAGTTGTTTCGAGTAAGCAAACCAGAATCTAGTATCGGCGACCATTTGTTTTATTGTGCCGACTTGCTAAGTAATCATTTTTGACATCCAACTTAAGATCAATTTGGGGCAATTGGACTGCCAAGATCAGAGAAAAATCGAAAGGTTAGGAATTTACACCTAATTTAAAAAGTTGAGGAAATAAACTAGAATTTGGTAAAAAAAAAAACGAGAAATTTATATGCTCTTTGGCCAAATCAAATTATTGAATTGATAGGTCCAATATCGAACCAGTTGTGATGGTCCCGGTAACGAGTATCTGGTGTATGGGGGGGGAGAGATACACCAGTAGCAATTTTTATTTTGCTAAAGTCTTTTCACTAAGTTATACTACTCAAGTCAGTTGGCTCGACAACTGGATAAGTCAGTTAGAGCGGCTCTACAATTAAGTTGCTCAGTTGGAGCTGATCACACATTTGGCAGTGCAGCTGGCTCCTATGCCTAAAGTTTAGTTGTATGCACCAATAAATATTTTAAATCAGTCTTGCGTTGCGGAAGATGGTGGCGTTTAAACTCATTAAAAAAATAGGAACCTTTGTGAAGAGGGGAATGTCAAGTTCCCAAATTTGTGCAGTTTGCTAAATATGCAATTTATATGCAAAATCTTGGGCCAGTTGGTTAGGTAAAACTGCATTTAAAATACTGAATGTAAAATGCAGAAAGTAAGTACATAGTATTTTAACGTGGTTTGGAGATCGACCTCTTACGTCTACAACTTACTTTTTGGGAAAGTAATCCAGTATATAAGCTTAAGCGTGCTTACCAAACTCCCCACCTGGATTACGGGTTCCATGCAAACCTAACTAGTTCAATTCCGGGTTCAAACAAGACCTTACAACACTTTTTCGGGCAAGTGTACAACCTAGTCTTAGATTCCGGGTTCTAAGGGACGTGTTCTAGAATTCCGAGTTCCAAGGGACTTGGTATTGGATTACGGGTTCCAAGGGACCTGATGACTTTGATTTTAGGTTCAATGTCAGACCTAAGGTTTAGATTTTGAGGGAGATATCCAACAAAGAAGCCTTCTACACTGAGGAAAGTGGAGGCTTCAACCTAAGACTTCAGACTTGATCTCTTGCGGGAGAATGTAGGCAGACACAATACAAGCAAGAACCTGTTTCTAGACTCAATCAGAAAGGGGGGGTTTCTAAGAGACTAGATGGAAGAATAGGAGAAGGGATGAACACTCCACTTCAACTAGACTTCGCCAGAGGTCTTCTTGCTCGGAGAGAAAGAGGTGGTAAACTGCAGCCACTTCACTCTTAATTTTTCTCTCTAGAAACTTCTATTGTTCGCTCTTGTGTCTATTTTGAGCTTTGGTGTGGAGACCTCTATTTATAGAGGGAGATCAAGCTAGCCGTTGGAAAGAGTCGTTTGACCTCTGCCAAAAGTATGGCACTCCACTAGCTTTTCTGGAAACTTTCCTAAAATGGTAACTGCGACCTTTGCTTTTTATACATTGTTGTTATCTGCTCTTTTATGGTAAGTTTTCTAGCTGACTTGTGGTTCTGAGTAGATTAAAATCTGGACTGCAACTCCTCTGTCTTCAGCGTCTTCAAAGTCTTCTCTTCTCCGCTTCACGATGTTTGACTTTGACACAGCTTCTCTTCATGCTTGAACTGTATTCCTTCACTACGTGGGTCAGTTGAGGAGTCAATTGAGTTGCTGTCCAACTGAGACCGTGCTTCAATTGAGGTTGGACTCAACTGATCTTGAGTCTCAACTGAGTCTGGGTCTCAGCTGAGTTTGGGCCTCAGCTAAGTTCTTCACGAACTTTCTTTTTTAGTCATGCTGACTTATTCTTCTTGAAACCTGTAAAGATAAAATCCCTACGCTCAAACAATGAGCTCTAGCTAAGATCAGACTAAAGGCATTCATTTACTCGGTTGGGGTCAATTAGGGTTTTGGTATCTTTCAAAACCTTTTACTAATTTTCCCAACAATTTCCCTCTTTTGATGATGCCAAACCCTAAACTTACATCATCTAACTTTTTCCTAACTGATACCACAATCTGATACCAGTAAGACTAAAAGATAAACTCAATTCTAGTCTATAAGAGGAAATGGTTAGCACAAGAAAACAAGTAACAAAAATAAAAAGATTGACCTCAAACATGGACAACGAGATGGTTGTCATCAAGTGAGATCAACAACTAAAGACCTTTAATAACCAGTAATTTATTATAACAGATAACAAATTGGGGAGAGATTACAGTTACAACTGAGTTCCTTGCTAAACTACAGTCTTAACTTCTAACCTACTCTAGGTCTTCGTCTTCGACTCCTCCACCTCCTTAAGGGAGGGTCTTCATCTTCAACTACTAGGGCTGGAGGTTGAGGTCATCACGTTTCTGACCTTGAAAAGCCTTTCCTTCAACAGCCTGGTAAACTTCTTTCTGCCACCGCAGAACTAGTGAGGCTATATCAGTTGGTGGTAACCATCCACCTGAGAATCCACATCAAACAAGAGGAGGCAATTGATCCCTCGTCAGACTTCTTCTTCTCAGCCTGTTTCCCCCTTGAGTTTGCACATCCACCTAAAGTAGGTGATACCTGCACTTCTTCCCCCTTTTTGGCATCAACAAAAAGAAGATGAAGTACAAGCTTATGCTGAAGACATTACATCATAGAATTGCTGAAGAATAGAAATCTATGTCTTCTTCAGTTCCTGAAAGAAGACCACTCGACTGAAACAAGCTTGTAAACAAGGAAAAACCTTGTACTAAGCTATTACAGGAGGTAATGTCGAGGGTTGAGTGTGACTTCTGATGGACAGGTAACTGATGGCCTACTCAGGTGACGTAGGATTGCAGATCTTCAACCCAACATACAATTGGAAGAACATCTCAGGGAGCTGCATTAGCTGGTTGACACCACAAAGCACCCACATCATCAGTCGTCCTTTGAGGCGTCTCCGTCTCATGTAGACACGAACATAGTGTTCTTATTGAACCGATTGTTTCACAAATTTAGGGCTTGCGGAAGGAAAGAAGCGCTTTGCAAATTGGGAAGGCATACTCTCAATGTGGTTGGTTTTTTCTGAAGTGGAAGATAAACCCTAGCAAGAGAGAATCCATAAAGCAAAAATTTCATGAGAGAAAGACAGAAACTCTTGGTGTTGTTGAGATACGAAATCTGGTTGGTTGATATGCAAACTGAATTGCATGACCCCAATTTATAGGGGGGTTGAGATCCAAATCAACGGATCAGATCAACTCGTGCAATTTCTTCGGGATGAACGGCAGATTTTTATGCGCTGTTTTAGAAAAAGTTGCTTTCAAGAATGACGGTGATGGAACACGTCATGGGGCAGTGTGGAACACTCGCACACGTGAGGAGATTAGGTTACACTATGTCAGCCCAGTCGCAATCTACAAGCATGGTCTAAGGGACTAGACTAGCTTAACAAAAAGGAACAAGTTAGCATAGTGTTGTTTAGTCGGCGTTGACCACAACTGTCTCCTCTACTCTTGTCAGTTCAATTGTTGTTTGACTCCATGTGTCAACTGAACTGAATGGGGAGGCGATCTCGCTCATTTCCCCCTCAAGTTGAGATTCCCTCTCAACTTGTGATCTCCATCTTCTTGGCTTTTTCTTTGGTTGGGTTAAGCAATCCAAGGAGTTGACACAGTATCTTGAATCGAGCTTCCACCAAAGGCTTTGTGAAAATATCAGCTCTTTGAATGTTAGTGTGAATTTTCTCAACAATGACGTCCTTCTTTTCGACATGATCACAGATGAAATGATGTTGAATGTCGATGTGCTTGGTCCTGGAGTGGTGAACTGGATTCACCGAGATGGCTTTAGCACTTGAGGTGTCACAGAAGATGGGTACCTGGCCTGTCTCCACTTCATAATCTCTCAGCTGTTGCTTCAGCCAGAGAACTTGCATGGAGCAGCTTCCAGCCGCCATGTACTCCGATTCAGTTGTAGAGGTGGCGACACACACTTGTTTCTTTGGAAACCAAGAAACTAATTTGCTTCCGATGAACTGACAATATCCTGAGGTTGATTTCCTATCAACCCTATCTTCGGCTAGGTCTGCATCTGAGTAGCCGGTCAGTTTAATGTTATCATCAGTTGGGTACCACAGTCTTATATGAACTGATCCCTTGAGGTACTTGATGATATTCTTGGTTGTGTGTAAGTGAGCTTCCCTAAGCAGATGTCTGGTCGACTAGCAGTTAGATACAACATCGAGCTGATGATCCCTCTGTACATTTTCGTATTGATGAGCTTCTCTTCCTGGCCCAGGTCAATCTTCCAGTTAGTGTTCATGGAGATCTTTGTCGTTCGGCTAGAGGTCAGTCCAAACTTGGAGATTAGCTTCTTGGTGTACTTGGACTGACTGATGAAGATTCCTTCCGTTGACTGCTTCACCTGTAGCCCAAGGAATAATTCATCTCTCCCATCATGGACATCTCGAACATTTTCTTCATGAGTTGGGTGAACCTCTTGCACAGATCTTCAGATTTGGATCCCAAAATAATGTCGTCGACATATATTTGCACCAGCAAGATTTTTCCTCCAAGTTTGATGGTGAAAAAGGGTCTTGTCAACTGAGCCTCGAATGAACCCTAATTCGAGTAGAAAGCTGCACAAAGTCTAATACCATGCACGCGGAGCCAGTTTCAGTCCGTATATAGCTTTCTTCAGTTTGTAGACTCTGCTATTACCAGTTTTAAAACTGGGAGGCTGTGCCACATAAACATATTCTTTGATGTCACCATTCAGAAACGCGCAATTCATGTCCATTTGATAGACCTTGAACTTGTGGTAAGTGGCATAGGCTAAGAAAATCCAAATTACTTCCAGACGAGCAATTGGAGTGAAGAAGTCTTAAAAATCTATTCCTTCTTGTTGGCAGTAACCTTGAGCTAACAGTCTAGCGTAGTTTCTCACAACACATCCAATGGCGTCACGCTTATTCTTGAATATCCACTTCATGCCACTCAACTTGACTCCCTCAGGTCTTTCAACAAGTTCCTACACACAGTTTCTGAGGAACTCGTTGAGCTCTTCTTGCATGGCTTGAGTCCAGTGGATACATCCTAAAGCTTCCAAGATGTTCTTGGGTTCAGGCACGTCTGCTACAAAGCATGAAATCATGCTTACATCTCCTGCTTGCTCCAGCTTTCCTAGTATCCTGAGCTTGTCAGCATACTGCGCTTCCAAACTTGGTTCGTCATCAGCTAAGGTTCCTGACTGAGTTGGAACATAGGTTGTGGGATCTACAACTTGAGCTGATCTCCTAGTTCGGACGTCGGCTTTCGGATTTCCTATCACAGGGTCATTGACGTGGTCTTCATACCATCATCTGTGCTTCTTTGCTCGCTTAGCTGATTCGAGCATCGTGATGAAGTAGTCCGGTCTTGGAGATGTTGGAGGTGCCGATCTTGGTGATCTTACTTCTGGTGCAGTTCGATCCTCAGTTGGAGTTGAGGGTTGAACTTGGGACTTGGCTGGTCTTGGACTCTAAGGTCCTGGACTGGATCGCTGCTCAGTTTCCAATCCTGGTTGAGCTTCAGCTGTAGTTGGCACTTGGTCAATTGACTCTAGAATTCCCCCTTGATCTGAGCCAGGATCTTCAGTCTCATCGTCAAAAGAATATACTTCTTCTTCTACAGTTGACCAGATAAGCGGCTTTGCATAATTCTTCAATCTTTGAGCTTGAGATCTTGTCTCAGCCGGCTGGGCTAGTACGCTTCCTTCAGCTGCCTACAAATTAGCCTGTTCCCTGCACTCAAAAGTAGATTCATAAAAAATAACATGAGGTGTTACTTCCACAATTTTGGAGCTAGAGTTGAAAACTCTATAAGCTTTTATCTTCGCAGCATATCCTAGGAATATACCTTTGACATCTTTTGGCTAGAAGGTTTTCAACTAAGCTTTCCCATTATTATGGATGTAACACTTAGAACCGAATACACAAAAGTAGGAAATGTTTGGCTTCCTATTTCTCCACAGTTCGTATGGAGTTTTTCCTTGTCTCTTTGTGAGGTGGGATAGGTTCTATGTGCAGCATGTTGTGTTTACTGCTTCAGCCCAAAATCCTTTTGGCAGGGCTAAGCTGGTGAGCATGCAAGTTGCTGCATCATTCAACGTTCGATTTCTCCTTTCAGCTATTCTGTCCTGTTGTGGAGTTCTTGCAGCTGGGGTTTGATGAGTTATGCCTTTTTTTCTTGCAATACTCAATGATGGTCTCATTGAAGAACTCAGTTCCACGATCAGATTTGATGGAGACAATAGATTTTCCTTGTTGATTTTCAAATCTATCCATCAGTTCAGGAAACTCTTCCCTCGTCTTATTCTTGTGCGCTGTGAAGATCACCAAAGTGTATCTCGAATAGTCATCAATGACTACGAGACTATACTGATTTCCAATCGCACTTTTTGTGGTGACCGAACCGAAAAGATCCATGTGGATCAATTGCAGAACATGATCCGTTGAGGCGTCAGTTTAAGATGAAATGATGCTCTAGCCAACTTTCTGAGTTGACAAGCTGTAATACCCCGAACTTCTATAACCTTAGAGAGCGTATTAATTAACCGAGTAAGTTTAAATGATGAGATTTGAGGAATAAATTTTTTTCTAAATAAATAGAAATGAGTAAAACGACTGAAATGCCCTTATGTGTTTTTACGTGAGATTATCTGTGCTATTTCTTGAAATGATAATGTGATGCATATTTTGAGCTTGCTTATATGAGGATGAATACGAGTATGATTTTCAGAAAATTCCGAAGATTTTGATAACCGAGAAATCGATATGTGCCGAAGAACTTAGAATAGATTTTAATTAAAATCTTTGAACCTAGAATTAATTCTAAGATCATTAAGATAAGATAGAAGCTTATCCGAGATTATTTTGAGAAGGTTATAAGAATTGATTTATTAACGGATTAATAAGCCGATTAATTCTTAAGTTCATTCGTTATATGGAATCTTGACTAAAAAATTAGATAATCGGAATTCATAATTTATCTATTGAGACGTGAATTAGGTTTGAAATGTTTTAATGTCGAAAACGAGACGAAGAGAGATTAGACCCGTTTTGAGCATAAATGGAATAATACAGACGTTTTATCCGGAAAAATTTTTACGACCGGGTAATTAATACCCGTAATAAAATAATGAGACAAATTCCACTCATCTCTCTCCCTCTCTACCGCCACCTCTCTCTATCTCTCTCCCTAATCTCTCTCCAAGTCCCTATGTAACTTTAATCATGATGTCTTCACCACAATCTTAACCAGAGATTGCATGCAATGGCAATCACATCAAACTATCAATCAAACTTAATTACACCAATTTCCAATACAAACATATTCATACTTATTATCTATGTTGGAAACTAAATACATGCATTCTATCTCTCTCTCTCGGTACAAAAGGAAAATTTCTTCATCCACAACTATCTCTCTCCCTCATTTTCGAAATCCTCCAAGAAAGCAAGAAAGAAAACTCTCCTTCTCTCCCTACTCTCTCTCCCTCTCGGCAATACACACACACCTCACACACATTTGAGTTTCTTCCATGCAAGCTTAGTATTCAAGTTCAAAATCCATGGAAATGAAGTAAAGATCATCATCCTTCATCTATTTCATCCATACCTTCAAGAAAAAGGTAAAAATTCATCAAGTTCTTGAGTATTAAATTCAAATAATCATCCTTATTTTCTTGTATTTTTCGGCTATAAGGCCCTAGATGGATGATTAATTATTCCTTATATTTTTTGAGGATTCAAGAGGAGTTCTTCCATACATCCAAGCTAAAGTTTGAAGCCCTATTTTCCCTTCAATTCGATCCTAAGAAGCCAAGGAGAGGAGATCCAATTTTAATTTTCAAAGTATGTTAATTCATTTAATTAATTGTATATATGTATATCTCTAACCCCTAAAAGAAAGAAAACATGCATGCATGGTATTTATTTTATGTTTAGGAAAACTTAGGTAATCGATGTGAAGATCGAGTGAGAAGAAATCGATAGGAGAATCGAACACTAAGATTTAATCGATGAATTAAGAGAAGAAAAAGAAATTAAAATCCTAAAAATTTAGTTAATGCCGAAAATAGGAGAAAAAAATAAGAAAATGTGGACTTCTTGAGTTATTGTTATATTGATGCTTGATTTATGATTTTTATCATGTTGTGAATGAGTATATATGCATGAAAAATTGAAAAACCGATTGCTTTAAAATTGGCATGAATGTCGTGTGTTTTGGGAAGAAAAGGAGAAATTATTTTGTTGATTTTGTTGATGATCTAGTTGATGTTTTGATCATGAAATTGTTATATGATATGTTGATCTTGTATGTGGTTAAGTATAAGAAAATCAAATTGCATGTGAAGTTATTGAAGAAAATAATTTGTGATAATTTAAAAGATTTGATGATTTTGATGTTAATGTGTATCAAAGTGTTAATTTGGTCCATAATTGAAGATAGAAAATTTTGTGAGAAAAGATTGAAGTTTTAAAAGCTTTAAAAGTATTAAGAGTTGAAAAAGGCATAGAAAAATATATCTAATAAGTGTTCTTGTAATAAAACTTGAAGATTTGAATTTTTAATAAACTAAATCAAAAAGAAATTTTGTAATTAAATTAATAAGATAAATTAGTTTTTATAAAAATTAATTGAAGAATAAAGGAAATTGTTAAATAAGAAATTGGTCTTAAGTTAAGAACAAAGAAGAAAAGGAATTTATTAAGTAAATAAACAAGAGTCGAGAAATTCGAGTTAAAAAGAATCAATTAAGAAGAAATAAAAAAGAAGTTTTAATCGAGTCGAGGAAAAGATGTTAGACGAGTTAAGTTAAATACTCGTTTAGTTTAATCAAAAGGATAATGGAATAAAATACGAGTAATGGTTTTGAAAAAAATTAATTAAAGTTAATTAATTAATTAAGTTATTTTTCAAACCATGTAAATTGAGAATAAACCGAGGAGAATTGCCGAGTTAATAATTGGAAAGATAATAATCGAGTTAAGAAATGAGAATTGAATTAGAAACGGAAAAGAAATTCCTATTTCATAAGTGATTAATAAAAATTAAAGAGAAATTTTATTAATTGAGTAAAAATTTATAAAATGCTTCATAAGATAACGGATTTGGAAAAGCGTTGTTTATAAGTCAAGAAAAGATAAATTATATTGTTTGAGTTTTATAAAAAGGAATTCTTATTTGAGTTAAGTTCTAAAATGTAATTGAATAAATGTTAATGTGTCTTGAAATGTGTTTGATTTATTTGGATTTGTTGTGCAATTGAATTAAATGTTTGAGTGAATGTTATTATTTGTGACGTGAAGAATTACTGAGTTTAATTGTATGCAAATAATTGAGCTTTTGAGTTGTTAGTTAAATCGAGAATTGATTAAATTTTGAAAGGAAAGCTCGAGTAATAGAAATTAGATAGACGACGTTTCATAATTAAAGCGTGGAGTGCTAAGATATTAGTTAGTAATATTAACCAATCATCGAGTAGAGTTAATGGTTAAAGACGAGAATGCGAAATCTTTTAGAAAAGATAAAGCGTAGAGAGAAACGACTCAAGTAGAAGTCCTTCAGTCGAGACCGACGCCTTTTATCCGTCTTGCGTAGTATCTTATTTCGTTATCGATGTCAATCTGTGAAGGATCAAGCCGGACGGATCGATAAGCGAGGACGAATAGCCCTTAAACCGCCTAGCTAGAATCTTCGGAAGTCAGGTGGGCTTTTCTGAACCAAAACCATCGATGAATGTTATTATGCTATTGAGTATTATTATATGATTTTAAATGCGATTGACTTGCCGTTTTATTGAGTTTGGTATGTGTTATCATCTGTTTGCTTGAGATTATTATACTGTGAAAGACAGGAACCCACGTGTGGTATGTTGAATGTTGAGGTGACTGTGAGCCTTGCTTCGGCTAGGCCGGTCACAGCGTTTGAGAAGGAGGCCTACTTCTCGGCACAGTGTTTGAGAAGTACCCGTAACGACACAATGAAGGCAAGTGTCGTCATCTTTCTCCCTCTCACCACCACCTCACCATACCTCTCTCCCATCTCTCTCCAATTTCCTATGCAACTTTAATCATTATGTCTTCACCACAATCTTAGCAAAAGATTGCATGCAAATACAATCACATCAATTCTCCATCACACTTAAGCATACCGATTTCCAATACTAATTATAATCATGTTGATTCCCTTTGTTGGACACAAATGCATGCATCCATCTCTCTCTCTCTCTCCATATAAAAGGAAATTTTCTTCATTCAAGCTATTCTATCTCTCTCTCTTTCAAAACCCTCAAAGAAAACAAGAAAAAAGAAAACTCTCTCCCTACTCTCGGCAATACACACACAACACACATACATTTGATTTTCTTCCATGCAAGCCTTGAATTCAAGCTCAAAATCTATGGAGGTGAAGTTAAAATCATCATTCTCCATCTAGTTCATCCATACCTTCAAGAAAAAGGTAAAAATTCATCAAGTTCTTGAGTTGAAATCCAATAATCATCCCCCATTAATCAAATTCATCAAGGTAAAAAGCTAAAGTTTGAAGCTCATTTTCCCCTTCAATTCGATCCCAAGAAGCCAAGGAGAAGAGATCCAATTTTAAATTTCAAAGTATGATAATTCATTTGATTAATTGTATATATGTATACTCTAAGCCTAAAAGAAAGAAAACATGCATGCATGGTATTTATTTTATGTTTAGGCAAACTTAGGTTATCGATGTGAGAATTAAATGAGAAGAAATCGATAGGAGAATCGAACAATAGGATTTAATCGGTGAATTAAGAGAAGAAAAAGAAATTAAATCCCTAAAAAAAATGATGAATGCCGAAAATATTAGAGGAAAATAGGAAAATGTGAATTTCTTGAGTTATTGTTATTTTGATGCTTGATTTATGATTTTTATCATGTCGAGAATGAAATTATATACTTGAAAACTTGAAAAACCAATTGCCCAAAAAAGTATGTGAATGCCGTGTGTTTTGGGTGAAAAAGAAGGATTTATTTTGTTGATTTTATTGATGATTTAAGTGATGTTTTGATCATAAAATTATTATATGATATGTTGATGTAATCATATATGATGTTAAGTATAAGAAAATTTAATTGCATGTGAAGATATTAAAGAAAACAATTTGTGATAATATAGAAGATTTGATTGAGTAAAAGTTAATAAAATGCTTCATAAAATAACGGATTTGGAAAAGCGTTGTTTATAAGCCGAGAAAAGACAAATTATATCATTTGAGTTCTTATGAAAAGAAATTGTAATGCCCCGTAAATTCCTTACGATCTCAAATTTTTAAAGTTAATTAAATAAATGGCTTTGCACGCCTAAGTTTACGATTTTGAATTCTAAGACTAACGGTCGAATCCGTTTCTGAAAATAAATTACAGAAGTCAGCTAGACGACTACTGTATTTAGGATTAGCGCGTACGAAAAGTTTTTAGTTCGTGAACTCAGAACGGAAAACCGTCTGATTTTTACATTCACGAAATCGCGATACGAACTCGCCCGAGAAAGTTCGTTTTTATGATTTTCCGGACGAAACTCGGACTGTGTCGTCCCGAGTTTTTGTCAAAATAAATTTTGTAAATTTATTTTCCGATTAAGTTTTGTACGTTAAAATTTTAGGTCGAATCGGATCGCGATGATTTTGTGCCGAGCGACGTTTTTCGTCGAACGTTTTCCGTAACGTCAGATCGCCGGAAAAGTGCGTAGTTTTCCTTTCTTTCTCCCTTGGCCGACCTTCACCCCTCTCACATGTTAGATTTTTGTGTTTTATAATGTTTAATTAAGGGACACCTTAGCTAGAACTATTCACACTTTACACCTTGCATCTTATATCCTAAGTTAACAAAATTAAATTCATTTCCTTCCCTCCCATCACCACAAAATCGGCAGCCCCCAATCCTCTTTCTCTCATCTTCATCTTTCATCCTCCATTGAAGAGAGCTTCAAGAACACCAAGAAGAAACACACAAGTATTGATTCATCCATCCAAACCTATCACTTTCTTCATTAATTAGCAAGGTAATTCTCTCCTCCATATTTCTATCCAACCATCTTCTTCTTCTTTTCATTTTCTTCTTTGGATCGAAAATTAGAGTGTTGTTTTAGATGAATTGATCTTGAATTAATGAAATTGGATATGTTAGATAGGTTAATTAGGGTTTAGAATTGAACAAAAATCAAGAACCCTAATACTACATAAATACCGAAATATTAGGTTAATTCGTAGGATTTTGGATTTCTTCAAATTGATGATAGATTCATGCCTAAGAGTTGTTTAATTAGTGATTAGAACAAAGAGTAATCGAAAGCCCCATGTTTTTGTGAAATTCAATTAGGGTTTGAGTAATGAAATTGGGGATTTATGCATGATAGTATGTTATTGGATTGCAATTGATTAATAGTTGTTATAATAGGTTGATTAATGAATAAATGGTGTTAATTGGAGAAGAAAATCACCCTCTTATCCATAGTATGAAAACCGAAATTATAGTAAGAATTAGGGGTTTTCATGTGTTGATGTTAGTTGATGAATTGTTGATGGAATATAGTTGCAATTGATGTTAATTGATTATAGAATTAAATTGAGAATTTTCTAAAAATATTTTATGTAATGTAAGAGACGAAGAACACGTTATAAGTTGAAATATAATGATGTTATGAAATATATTTATGCATAGAAGTGATTCTCGTTAGATGTGGATTGATGTCGTAAAATTTGAACGGAATCCGACAACTTTGAAAATTGCATAAGAGACGAACAACTAGACGTAACTAATAACCGAGAAGTCGAATGAGAATTCTAATTGGATATTATTGTCTATGATGAGCTTGAGAACAACTTTGTAGTTGATGTCATGAGCTTTCAAGCTATTATAATATGAACTATAGTTATAGTCGAGAACTAGAACGCGAATTGCATAAATTGTTGGTTTAGTAATTGTTAGTTGAAAGCCGACGTTTAAAACGTCGTGCTATTGAACGAGTTTTGAGAAGGAGTTCGTCACGTACGGAAGTACGTGATGACTGCCTTGAGGGTCCAGTTTCTAAGGAAATGGAATACGAGAGCTTAGAACGAACCTAAGACGTTATACGTCGAATCTATCGAGTAACTAGGGTTTTCGCGGCAGTTTTGCGACCCTCGCCGGAAACTATAATAACTTTTAGCTCGTTTATCGGATTTGCGATCCGTAAATTGGAGCGTAGACTAGACATCTCAAAATTTCCAGTGGTATAGAGCTCATCCCCTGTTTCCAAATTCCCTGTTCTGAGCAGCCTCCAGAGTTACTGGTTTGCGCAGTAAAATTTCAGTTTCCATCCTTCTAAGTTGTTTAGTTCACAACTTAGTTTCTTTAGATCGTTTAAGCCGTATTATCTAACGAATATCTTCCTACTGACCCTAGAGTCAAGTATGGAGCCTTGAGTGATGAAAACCAGTCGAGATCTTATCTTTTATCATTTCAAATAAAGAAGTAGTAAGCGAGAAATTTCATAAGTCGTTCAATGAACAAAAACGTAATTCTCCTAAGTTGATTCTTTCCAACTTAGTTCCTTATGATCTTTTAAGTCGTAATAAGTTATCGACTACCCTCTCTACTGACCTAAGAGTCGAGTATGCGACATTTCGAGTTCTAAACGGGACTTGAACGAGTCTCGTTCCCGTTTAGGTAAAATGAATCTAGTAAGCGTGCAAATGCCTAAAGAATGAAACGACTAAAACTTATTTCGATTCTCTTTGATCAATTATCTTTTACAACCCGTTTTTAAGTATTTTTTATTTTACGATGAAGGAGGAAGCCAACTGTAGAGAAAGGACGGAAGATCCGAAGTTGGAAGCTTTTGCTTTTAGTTCTGTATATCGAGGTGGGCTTTTATATACAAAATAAAACGAGCAATGCTCGGAAAATCTTTCTTTATCGCTTTGATATCTGTGTTTTCAAAGTGATATTATGGCATGAATTGTTTTATGTTTTATGTGAGTTCTCTTGTACCTATGTGAGTCAACATTTGTGTTTTCCAGATTTAGAGTTAATCTAACTAGGTTAACTAACTATTGACTCTGAGTTAGCTGCTAAGTGCTTTCCAGAGTAAGTGCACTTTGTAACCTGTGGTGTATGTGATATTCTGTTGAGGGGTACCAGCCACGGTGAATGAGAATTGGTCAAGATTGAACATAGCATACCAGAAAATACTCGGCCGAGTAATTTGTGAAAATCAGTCAGAAAATGTTTAGTAGACACAGGCCCTCTTTTAAATAAAACCCCGATGTGCTACAATTATGAAATGCCATATTTATCTATGCTTATGATTACGATTTCGGCATCTTGCCCACTAAGTACGTTTGTACTTAGCCCTGCATTGTTTTCTAAATGTGCAGGTTGAAGCGACGGTGAGCGGCGACGGTTGATGTTGAGTTGAAAGATAGGATGTCTTAGTTAGAACTCTTCCGCTGCTAGAACTCTAAATCTTTTGATATGTACCTTTGAACAATACACTGTAGTTTAAGTCTGTAATTATGAACTTAGTTCCTACTGTGTACTTTTGTCAAGTAATCCTTAGCGATTAACTCTTTCTTATTTATATTCAAGTCTTGTTCATAGTTTATCGATGCCTTTCATGTATGTTTAGTCAGTTAGCCCCCTTCTTCCCCGCTTCTTTAATCCAACCCCAGTCGCACCCCGGCTTCTGCCGTCCCTCGGGATTTGGGGCCGTGACAGAGTGGTATCAGAGCAAGGCTTGCTTCCTGCTCTGATTATGAGTCAATTTTCTAGTATGAGTCATTTCTTTTAGTGATACCACAGAGTGGTATCAGAGCAGAGGTTCGTCTCTTGCTCTGACTATGAGTCAATCTTCTAGTTCAAGTCAATTTTCTAGACTGAGTCATTCTTTCAGTAATACCACTAAGTGGTAACGGAGCAGTAAGTTGTTTCCTGCTCTGGTTATAAGTCATCTTTTTCTAATACGAGTCATTCCTTTAAGTAATATCACAGAGTGGTATTTTTATGCAAGTCTTCCTTCGAGTAATAGAATAGAGTATTCATTCGTACTCTATATCGAGTCTTCTTTCGAGTCATAAGAAGGAAAAATGGTATGTACTTTATGTCAGAATCTTCTGTCCAGTAGAAGATAAGAGTTAGACTATAATACTAAGATTGAGAACGTAGATGTCAACTCAACCGCCCGCTACGTCGACTCAACGAGGAAAAAGGAAAGAATTTTATGATGAGATTTCTTTTAAATAAGAAATTTATTGAACAAGTATTCAATAAAGATTGAGAATGAGAATGAGATGTGTTTTAAAAATAAGAATTTTTTTTTCAGAAGTATAATTTTTATACTCTACATGATTATGCGATAATACAAGTACTATCTTATGTGAAATTATTTGCGGAATGATTTCCTTTTTATGAAAAATTATGCGGATACAAGAATGTAGCCGGATTTTAGGGATTTTTCCCGGTTCAATGAAAACGTAGACTTGAAACCTAAGAACTTTCCGGTTCTTCGAGAATTTAGACGTTTTTAAGAAACATTGTTTTGAAATGATTTCGAAAGGAGATCCCCAACATGAGAAGGACTTCTACTGATGAATGTCACGTGCACTAAGTGACATGAATAAAGATTCGGCAAAGTCGAACTTGTCTTCGAAGAATTTCCTGCGTGGAAAAAAGAAATAAAATGAATAAAAATGATTCAATAAATCGTATTAGTAAAAGAAGGGAGCAATTAGACGTTTGAGAAGCTTTCGGCTTCGAGTTAAGGAAGATATGAACGAGACGATGAAAATCGAGTTAAATTGGAATCAAAGCCAAATGAAATAAGTGAACAATACTTGCGTGTAAGTAATGTAAATGACGTCAATTCGCGACACGTCATTTCTTTTTCTTCTCGTTTCGTGTTTCAATAGGGTTCGCTTGATCGAACTTTATAAAGAAAAATCGTAGAGATTATTAGGAGTCGAGCACGAAGCTTGATTAATTTTTCCATCGATCGCCCGATTCTAGCAACGACAACTGGAACTTAGTTTTCCAGGAAATTATTCTTAAGTTATATTTCATTTTTTTTTCTTATGGAATTTAATTCCATATTTCGTCTTGAGCGACGACTACAATTAGTATGAATATTAAGAGTCGTAAACGACAAAATTTCTTGTAAATGGATATTACTTTTGAATAAGTAATATGACGAAGTAAATATACTTTGTTTTAATAAGTGAAAGTCGTTAAGAGTTAATGAGTTCAGAAATAAAGAAGAATTAAAATGAGTAATAATATGGTGAAACAAAAAGAATGAAAATAAAATATTTTATAAATGTATTGTATATATATATATATATGTTGTTGAGTGCAATTTCTTGAATTGCTAGAAGTCTCGATAAGTGGTTGACTTAAGTGATGATGTTACAATTGAATAAGGGATATTCATTTTGTAATTTATGTTTTCGTTGAGATAAGTTACTTTTTTCCCTACCTGTTACTGATCCGTGTTTCCTTAAAACTTTTGTAGGATGGCTAGGGTTCGCGTTACGGCTCGGAAGAGCCAGCCTTTGGCCTCGTGCGAGCGCACTATAGTGGACATGTTACAGGACGAGTACTACGAGTTCGAGGTAGACTATGGAGAGGAGGATGTAGGACAGATTGTTAGTAACTTTTCTTCAGCCAACTACCCAGTGCGACACCTGATCTGGGAGAGTCAGGCGATACTAGACTTGATCGTACACCTACCGGACGAGTGGCGCGGATGGGCGCACCGTGCGGCATGGTACTTCTTGGGGATTTTCGGCGACGACACTGAGCCGACCGGCAACTACATCGGGTTTGCCCTGTTCGTACACAGGAGGTTCTTCGAGAGCAGATTCATGCTCCCTATCCCATTAGAGCTGCACATCCCCTACAGTCACTTTCCAGCCGAGACGGAGCTTGAGCACCTTGACTTAGACCCTGAGTACTCCGCTCTGTTGGAGTTGCCACCAGACGGTGTACTGGTTGAGGAGTCTGACGCTGAGTTAGAGCAGCTAGAGGAGGACGAGGAGACAGTAGCTACACCTGAGACGCCACCAGTTGGACAGCAAATCGAGGAGTTGATCCCAGGGCCAGGATTCGTGGAGGTTGACGCTGAGACAGCCGCACTGTTGGGGTTGACTTCACCTTTTGTGCCAGACGTCTGTGTTAGGGTCAGGGGACCGTTAGAGACGAGACTGTACAGAGAGGGGCCAGACCACCGAGAGATCGACGCGGAGCTCGCTGCCATGTTAGAGCTGCCTTCTCCACTTACGCCACTCGAGGAGATCTGTGCGAAGTGGGGAGTAGTACGAGAGCAGATGGAGGCAGGACCGTCCAGGGTCCGTTCTAGGGAGGAGTTCGAGTCAGGTTCAGGTTCAGTTCCCGAGCACCTTCTTCCCCTGAAGAAGCGTGCGAGAGAGGTCATCAAGGACTACTTGGTCTCCGACCCGGAGGAGACGGCTTCAGAGGCACCCTCGCCCACCCTGCTTACACTTGCCGACGGTTCTACTCTGAGGGTGGACGAGGCACTTCAGCTGGTTTTTGGTTCAGAGTCCGAGAAGGAGGACCCGGAGGAGGATCCGGAGGAGGACCCTGAGGAGGACCCGGACGAGGATTCGGAGGAGGACCTAGAGGAGGGTTATTAGGATTTTTGCAGACTTAGGGGTAGTTTTTGGACTCGACTGCAGTTTAGTTGAGCAGAGCGTTGTAGACGCGGGTAAATATCAGTAGTAGTAGTAGCTCTTGTCCTGTATAGAGTCGGATCAGTAACTAGTTAGATTTTGTAGTACTCTAGCGGATACGAAATTTTATGAATCGTTTATGTTCTAGTACTTCTAGTAGGTACGGAGTGGAGCTTGTTAGTGCACCCGGTAAATAGTAGGCAGTCACCCTAGTTTAGACTAATAGTAGTCTAACCCTTTTTTGTATAAGTCCTCGTTGGAGGCAAAAAATTAATATTCTTTTTGATGTATATATATATACATGACTCGTGAAGAGGGTTTTTAATCAAGCAAAATTTCTTATGAATTGAGTAATTAAAATCAGAATGTCAAATGAACTCGTGTAACGAGGAAATGAGTTTAACTCGAAAGTTAAAAGATTAGTGAAATAATATCGAAGCTATGTTCAATATGTTGTTCCATGAACTTGATTAAGTTGAGAACAAGCAAGTAAGTACTAAGTGTAATTAACAGAAGAGAACTAATGAGAATTTCAATTTTTCCTTAGACTAAAAGAAATGCCGCCGAGAAATGTTAACAACAGAAGAGGTCGAGGACCTGGAAGGCCGAGAGGACGTGGTAGACGTCAGCCAGAAAACAACCAATAACAGGAATATGAGCGGAATATCATCCCATCCCCAACTCCATCCCCATCTCCACCCCCGTCACCATCACCACCACCTCCACCACCGTCCCGTAGAGATATAGAGGACCTCTTCCTCAAGAGGAACCCTCCACTGTTTAATGGAACTGGTAGCCCTAGCGATGCTGAGCTATGGGTGAGGTCGACTGAGAAAATTTTCAAGCTCTTCAGATGCACTGATGAGGAGAGAATGCTTTGTGTCACATTCCAGCTGACGGGATCGGCTGATTACTGGTGGGAAGCAAGACAGAAAGTGATACCTGCAGAGCATCTGGCTCGTTTTTCATGGGAAGAGTTTAAGGAGATCTTCTTTGACAAGTACGTCCCCAAGACGTATAGGGCACAGAAGGAGGCCGAATTTTATAATCTGAAGCAGGGAAAGCTGACTGTGACGGAATATGATGCCAAGTTCTGCGAACTGTCAAGGTATGCGCCGACATTGGTCGATACTGAGGAGAAACTATAAAAGAAATTTCAGGGAGGTTTACGACATGAATTGGGAATCGCTTTGGCTAGTCATGGAGGACTAGGCTATACAGACATACTGGGAAGAGCATTGGAAATGGAGGCCGTCGTGCCTGATGAGAAAAAGATTGTACCAAATGCGTCAGCACCAGCGCAGAGTCAGAACCGAGGCTACTACAACAACAATAGTAGCAACTACCAAGGGAAGAGGAAATGAAACGGAGGAGGTAGCGGAGGCTACAGTTAGGGTTACAACAACCAAGGAGGTCAGAGAAAAGGGTATCAGCAGCCTGGCAACAACAACAACAACAACAACAACAACAACAAAAGGCCATGGCAGGGAAACAACCAATCGGGGTTGTTCATACAGGGGAAAAAGCAGAACTCGCCGTGGAAGGGCAACAATCAGCTGAACCAGCCACAAGGGCAACAAAGGAACTTTAACCAGGGAGCAAATAACCCAGGGAGGGTTACCATCCCTGTCTGCCCGAAGTGCAACCGAGCCCATCCCGGAGTCTGCCAGATAGGCACCCCCAACTATTTCAACTGTGGACAGAAGGGGCACATGAAAAAGGACTGCCCTAAACCGCTTCAAGCAGTGCCCCTCCGAGCCATCCAAGCGCAGCAGCAGCCGCCAATGAACCAGCAACAGTTTCAGCAGCATGCACAGCAGCAACAGAATGCAAGGGCATGCGCTATCAAACAGGGTGGCCAGCACAAAGGAAAAGGCAATCTAGCAGGTATGGGAAAGCTCCACAACATCCCCATTAAGATACTGTTTGATACTGGCGCATAGCATTCTTTTATTGCTGGCTCGTGTGCCGATAACTTAGACATCAGACCTGTAAGAGCTGCACAATCTATGAGAGTAGCCACACCTTCAGGAGAGATCACTACTTCTACTCATGTTTGCTCTAACCTAGAACTAGAAATCGGAACTCATAAGTTTATAGCGAACAACTTAAATGTTATGATAATGTGGGACGTAGATATAATCCTAGGAATGGATTGGTTGTCAGAGAATTACGCCACAATTCTCTGCAACGAGAGAAAAATCTCTTTTCAGCCGCCGGGTAAAGAACCGACCGAATTCCACGGAATTTCAATGGGTAGAGGTGTACCGATTATATCAGCCCTTCAAGCCACCAAACTCATGAAGAAGAAAGGTACCACAGCTTATCTTGTGTACCTAGTCGGAGAGCCAGGAGCCGAGAAGACCATTCAGGACATAAAAGTCGTGAATGAATATGAAGATGTTTTTCCGGAAGTGCTACCGGGATTGCCACCAGATCATCATGTGGACTTCACAATCGATTTAGAACCAGGAGCAGCACCTAAATCTAAAGCCCCATACAGAATGGCACCGAAGGAACTAGAAGAGCTCAAAATCCAGTTACAGGAATTACTAGACCTTGGTTTTATCAGGCCAAGCGTCTCACCTTGGGGAGCACCCGTGTTATTTGTTAGGAAAAAGGACGGATCGATGAGAATGTGCATAGATTACAGAGAACAGAACAAGATAACGCTCAAGAATAAATATCCTTTGCCAAGGATCGAGGATCTGTTCGATTAGCTTAAGGGTGCAGGAGTCTTCTCCAAGATAGATTTGAGGTCAGGGTACCATCAGCTCAAGATCAAACCTGAAGATGTACCGAAGACCGCTTTTACAACCCGTTATGGCCATTACAAATTTTTAGTGATGCCATTTGGTTTGACCAACGCTCCAGCCGTATTCATGGACCTTATGAACAGAGTCTTCCACCCCTACTTGGACAAATTTGTTCTAGTATTCATCGATGACATCTTCGTTTACTCCAAGAATGAGACGGAGCACGAGGAACATCTACGGATAGTGTTGGAAACACTAAGAACTGAGAAACTCTACGCAAAATTCAGTAAATGCGAATTTTGGCTTAAGGAAGTTATGTTCCTTGGACACATAGTATCGGCAGAAAGAGATGCCAAATTCACCTCGAGATTTTGGATTACGATGCAGAAAGAGTTGGGAACAGAGCTTAATTTCAGTACAGTGTTTCACCCACAGACAGATGGGCAGTCAGAGAGAACGATTCAGATTTTGGTCGATATGTTGAGGACAGTAGTTTTGGACCGAGGAGCGAATTGGGAAGAAATTCTACACTTAGTTGAATTCGCTTACAACAACAGCTATCAGGCCACGATAGGAATGGCGCCGTTTGAGGCTTTGTATGGAAGGAAATGTAAATCGCCACTATATTGGGATGACGTAGGTGAAAGAAAGAACCTAGGCCCAGATGCGATAAACGAAATGATTGAGATAGTTCGGCAGATTCGAGATAGAATGAAAGAGGCCTAGAGCCAACAGAAGTCTCATGCCGACGATCGTCGAACCAATCTTGAGTTTGAAATAGGAGATAAAGTTTTTCTTAAGATATCCCCGACCAAAGGAATCCTTAGGTTCGGAGTTAAGGGTAAGCTAAAACCCAGGTTTGTAGGACCTTATGAAATCCTCGAGAGAATAAGACCCGTCGCTTATAGATTGGCCTTGCCGCCAAATCTAGGAAGCATTCATAACGTTTTTCACGTTTCTCAATTGAGAAAATATGTTTACGATCCTAAGCACGTCATTAGTCAGCAAGACGTAGTTCTTGAATCTGACCTAAGCTATGAAGAGAAGCCGATATCGATTCTGGATAGAAAAGTACAAGAATTAAGAACCAAGTCGATACCAATTGTTAAAGTGCTTTGGAACCACCACGGGCAAGAAGAAGCCACGTGGGAACTCAAGGAGAAAATGAAGGAGCGATATCCTCATCTTTTTGCAGAGGGTATGCAAATTTCGGAACGAAATTTTTCGTAAGGGGGTAGGATGTAATGCCCCGTAAATTCCTTACGATCTCAAATTTTTAAAGTTAATTAAATAAATGGCTTTGCACGCCTAAGTTTACGATTTTGAATTCTAACACTAACGGTCGAATCCGTTTCTGAAAATAAATTACAGAAGTCAGCTAGACGACTACTGTATTTAGGGTTAGCACGTACGAAAAGTTTTTAGTTCGTGAACTCAGAACGGAAAACCGTCTGATTTTTACATTCACGAAATCGCGATACGAACTCGCCCGAGAAAGTTCGTTTTTATGATTTTCCGGACGAAACTTAGACTGTGTCGTCCCGAGTTTTTGTCAAAATCAATTTTGTAAATTTATTTTCCGATTAAGTTTTGTACGTTAAAATTTTAGGTCGAATCGGATCGCGATGATTTTGTGCCGAGCGACGTTTTTCGTAACGTTGGATCGCGCCGGAAAAGCGCGTAGTTTTCCTTTCTTTCTCCCTTGGCCGACCTTCAACCCTCTCACATGTTAGATTTTTGTGTTTTATAATGTTTAATTAAGGGACACTTTAGCTAGAACTATTCACACTTTACACCTTACATCTTATATCCTAAGTTAACAAAATTAAATTCATTTCCTTCCCTCCCATCACCACAAAATCGGCAGCCCCCAATCCTCCTTCTCTCATGTACATCTTTCATCCTCCATTGAAGAGAGCTTCAAGAACACCAAGAAGAAACACACAAGTATTGATTCATCCATCCAAACCTATCACTTTCTTCATTAATTAGCAAGGTAATTCTCTCCTCCATGTTTCTATCCAACCATCTTCTTCTTCTTTTCATTTTCTTCTTTGGATCGAAAATTAGAGTGTTGTTTTAGATGAATTGATCTTGAATTAATGAAATTGGATATGTTAGATAGGTTAATTAGGGTTTAGAATTGAACAAAAATCAAGAACCCTAATACTACATAAATACCGAAATATTAGGTTAATTAGTAGGATTTTGGATTTCTTCAAATTGATGATAGATTCATGCCTAAGAGTTGTTTAATTAGTGATTAGAACAAAGAGGAATCGAAAGCCCCATGTTTTTGTGAAATTCAATTAGGGTTTGAGTAATGAAATTGGGGATTTATGCATGATAGTATGTAATTGGATTGCAATTGATTAATAGTTGTTATAATAGGTTGATTAATGAATAAATGGTGTTAATTGGAGAAGAAAATCACCCTCTTATCCATTGTATGAAAACCGAAATTATAGTAAGAATTAGGGGTTTTCATGTGTTGATGTTAGTTGATGAATTGTTGATGGAATATAGTTGCAGTTGATGTTAATTGATTATAGAATTAAATTGAGAATTTTCTAAAAATATTTTATGTAATGTAAGAGACGAAGAACACGTTATAAGTTGAAATATAATGATGTTATGAAATATATTTATGCATAGAAGTGATTCTCGTTAGATGTGGATTGATGTCGTAAAATTTGAACGGAATCCGACAACTTTGAAAATTGCATAAGAGACGAACAACTAGACGTAACTAATAACCGAGAAGTCGAATGAGAATTCTAATTGGATATTATTGTCTATGATGAGCTTGAGAACAACTTTGTAGTTGATGTCATGAGCTTTCAAGCTATTATAATATGTGCTATAGTTATAGTCGAGAACTAGAACGCGAATTGCATAAATTGTTGGTTTAGTAATTGTTAGTTGAAAGCCGACGTTTAGAACATCGTGCTATTGAACGAGTTTTGAGAAGGAGTTCGTCACGTACGGGTGTATGTGATGACTGCCTTGAGGGTCCAGTTTCTAAGGAAATTGAATACGAGAGCTTAGAACGAACCTAAGACGTTATACGTCGAATCTATCGAGTAACTAGGGTTTTCGCGGATGTTTTGTTACCCTCGCCGGAAACTGTAATAACTTTTAGCTTGTTTATCGGATTTGCGATCCGTAAATTTGAGCGTAAAATAGACATCTCAAACTTTCCAGTGGTATAGGGCTCATCTCCTGTTTCCAAATTCCCTGTTCTGAACAGCCTCCAGAGTTACTGGTTTGCACAGTAAAATTTCAGTTTCCATCCTTCTAAGTTGTTTAGTTCACAACTTAGTTTCTTTCGATCGTTTAAGCCGTATTATCTAACGAATATCTTCCTACTGACCCTAGAGTCAAGTACGGAGCCTTCAGTGATGAAAACGAGTCGAGATCTTATCTTTTATCCTTTCAAATAAAGAAGTAGTAAGCGAGAAATTTCATAAGTCGTTCAATGAACTAAAACGTAATTCTCCTAAGTTGATTCTTTCCAACTTAGTTCCTTATGATCTTTTAAGTTGTAATAAGTTATCGACTACCCTCTCTACTGACCTAAGAGTCGAGTATGAGACATTTCGAGTTCTAAACAGGACTTGAACGAGTCTTGTTCCCGTTTAAGTAAAATGAATCTAGTAAGCGTGCAAATGCTTAAAGAATGAAACGACTAAAACTTATTTCGATTCTCTTTGATCGATTATCTTTTACGACCCGTTTTTAAGTATTTTTTATTTTACGATGAAGGAGGAAGCCAACTGTAGAGAAAGGACGAAAGATCCAAAGTTGGAAGCTTTTGCTTTTAGTTCTGTATATCGAGGTGGGCTTTTATATACAAAATAAAACGAGCAATGCTCGGAAAATCTTTCTTTATCGCTTTGATATTTGTGTTTTCAAAGTGATATTATGGCATGAAATGTTTTATGTTTTATGTGAGTTCTCTTGTACCTATCTGAGTCAACATTCGTGTTTTCCAGATTTAGAGTTAATCTAACTAGGTTAACTAACGATCGACTCTGAGTTAGGTGCTAAGTGCTTTCCAGAGTTAGTGCACTTTGTAACCTGTGGTGTATGTGATATCCTGTTGAGGGGTACCAGCCACGGTGAATGAGAATTGGTCAAGATTGAACATGACATACCAGAAAATACTCGGCCGAGTAATTTTTGAAAATCAGTCAGAAAATGTTTAGTAGACACGGGCCCTCTTTTAAATAAAACCCCGATGTGCTACAATTATGAAATGCCATATTTATCTATACTTATGATTACGATTTCGGAATCGTTCCCACTAAGTACGTTTGTACTTAGCCCTGCATTGTTTTCTAAATGTGCAGGTTGAAGCGACGGTGAGCGGCGACGGTTGATGTTGAGTTGAAAGATAGGATGTCTTAGTTAGAACTCTTCCGCTGCCAGAACTCTAAATCTTTTGATATGTACCTTTGAACAATACACTGTAGTTTAAGTCTGTAATTATGAACTTAGTTCCTACTGTGTACTTTTGTCGAGTAATCCTTAGCGATTAACTCTTTCTTATTTATATTCAAGTCTTATTCATGGTTTATCGATGCCTTTCATGTATGTTTAGTCAGTTAGCCCCCTTCTTCCCCGCTTCTTTAATCCAACCCCAGTCGCACCCCGGCTTCTGCCGTCCCTCGGGATTTGGGGCCGTGACAGAAATGCATAATCGAATTAAGTTCTAAATTATAATTGAATAAATGTTAATGTGTCTTGAAATGTGTTTGATTTATTTGGATTTGTTATGCAATTGAATAAGTGTTTAAGTGCATGATATTAATTGTGACGTGAAGAATTACTAAGTTATTTGTATGCAAAATAATTGAGCTATTGATTTGTTAAATCGAGAATTAATTTAGTTTTTAAAAGAAAGCTCGAGTAATGGAATGTAGATAGATGACGTTTCATAATTAAAGCGTAAAGTGCTAAGACGTTGGTTAGTAGCATTAACCAACCATCGAGTAGAGTTAATAGTTTAAAGACAAGAATGCAAGATCTTTTAGAAAAGATAAAGCGAAGAGAAAAACGACTCAAGTAGAAGTCCTTCAGTTGAATCCAACGCCTTTTTATCCGTCTTTGCGTATCTTATTTTTCTTTATTAATGTCGGTCTACGAAGGATCAAGCCGGACGGAACGTTAAGCGAGGACGAATAGCCCTTAAAACCGCCTAGCTAGAATCTTTGGAAGTCAGGTGGGCTTTTCTGAACCAAAACTAGCGATGAAGTTATTATGCTATTGACTTGCCGTTTTTATTTAGTTTGGTATGTGTTATCATCTGTTTATATGAGATGTTATTATCCTGTGAAATGCGGGAAACCCATGTGTGGTATGTTGAATGTTAAGGTGACTGTGAGCCTTGCTTCAGTTAGGCCGGTCACAGTGTTCAAGAAGGAGGCCTACTTCTCGGCACAGTGAGATTAATTGTGACAGATGATGCATACTATTGATATATGTTATGTTTGACTGCGCAGTCTATTTAAATGAAAATGTTTTAGCATGCACAAGTAAAACTGTTTTAAGTTGTTTAAGTACTTGTGATGTTTCGGCAAGGCAAGTTCAATTGATATAGCTTTTTAAAAGCATCTTTATCCAAATGTTTTGGCATGTGTTCACTGAGTACGAAGTACTCAGCCCTGCGTGTATTTCTAAACATGCAGGTTGACTGGATGGTGATGGCATGGACGCTTGGTGGTGTGGTGTTTGTGGTTGAGTCAAGTAGAATGTCGGACTGGCATTTGCACGTCTCCATACGTGTAAATGTTGGGTTTTGATGCAAGTTTCCACTGCAACTTTTTGAAACAATGTCTGTTGATATACTCTGATACTAGTGTTGTTGATTCCGAGCGATGTGCTCAATGATCTTGAATACCTGTTGAACTCTTAATTTCGTTAACTTGAAAAACTTACCTTACCTTTGTTGGAATGTGACTTTGAAATGCTCGGTTATTGCTTCATTATGACTTTAAAGCTTCATTCGAATATTGTTGCATTTTATTGATGATTTTCCCGAGCATGTTCCCCGTATTTGAGTTAAATGTTAGTTGATTAGGTTGTGTTGTTATTCGTAAGTCGCACCTCGAGAGTCGGAGCGTGACAGGTTGGTATCAGAGCAAGGCTTTGATTGCTCTGAAGTCTGTTATTCTTTGATGAGTCGAGTCTAGATTTAATTCCTAGACTTATTCGAGTTAGTAAACCACGCCAAGCTATCCTCCATCACATCCGGCAACCAAGTATGTCTTAATTTTCTAAAAGTTTTCAAGTTAAAGTGATGTTTGAATTATTAAGTGTTGAGAATTTCTTTTGAGTTATTTATGAGTTATGATGTTTAGAGATGAAAGTTGTTAAGTTGATTGCTAACTAGATTGCTTTAGAATGCCCTCCCCAATGTGTGTTCGTGTGGAAAAATCGGAAAGGATGAAACGCGTGTGCGATTGGTTACGTGATTTGGAATTGCCCGAATTCATGAACAAAAATCCCCCTTTGGAACGCAAAAATGAGTATGTGGTGGAAATTCTAGTATGCTTGATTAATTGTTTAAGTGTGCTTATGCGTTTAAAAATTCGTATAGGATGACGATAATGACTGGATGCAGGAATACTTGCACGTCAGAAAGATGAGTACCGAGTCCCTAGCGGAATTTCTAGCGCGTTATCATTCGATATGGGGAAGAGTCCAGTATATGGACATAGAACCACTGGAAGGCATGACGCATCTAATCCAAGCTCTACCGCAGGAATGGAAAGATTGGGCAGCATGCCTTGTTCCACGATTTTTAGGTTATCGCTACCTCGACCGAACCTTGTACGACGATGTGAATGCGTTTATCTCCACAATTTCAGCCTGTTTCATGTCCTATGGTGCTCCTCCACCAGAGCCATATGATGATGATACTCCAAGTCTGTTAAATGAAGTTGTTCGTGCTCCTCCATCAATACCTCAAGATGACCCCATCTTCCTCCAAATCAATTTGCCACCACGAACTGTGCTTGACCCTCAAAATTCCCATTCAGATTATCTAATTGTAAGTGGTGTGCTTTTAATTCATTCTTTTGACCCCTTTTGTTTTGTCTAACTTGCCAACATTGCAGCCGAGTGGATGCAATGGAAACCCTTCAGCGAATGAAGATCAGTTTGCTGCTTATATGCGTCGTCAGCAAGTAACTTTTTCAAATCATCCCGAAGCAGAATCTTCTAGGCCAGCCCGTTCGGACATCGGCATTGAGAACGAAAGTGAACCAAATGATGTAGCAACAGTAGGAAAAGGATATCTTCAAACCCTACCCAGCAATGTTTTTCCTACCCCTCTTGCTTGTGCACCTAACTCCCTAGCAAGGCCAGAAGAGGAGCACAACCCTCAATTCAGTACCTCAACTGATGTAGCTCATTACCTTCATCAAGAATAGAATCCCAACACCCCGCCATGGGTTGAATTTGAGCTAGCAGCAATGAACTACACTTTGGAAGACTGTGAGGAAGCCTTGAGGGAAGCTGAACGCGAGTGTTTCGCCATTGAGGATGACAACGTCAACGAAGAAGACCAGTTTGTAAACCAGATGCTTGAGGAAGAGGAAGAGGAAGAGGACCCCGAGGAAGAAGAAGAAGATCCCATAGAGCACTTTGGAGTAGACTCCGATGCGGAGCAATATGATGACAATGGGCCAAGCGAAAGCGATTCCTGCATGTAGAAGTGATTCAAGGAAGCTGTGGAAATTTAAGTTTTATTATGTGTGTTTGAGAGACGAACTCTTTTATTTTTTTATTTTTTTCAGTAGTAATGTAATTTGTGGTTTAAGACTTGCATAACTCGAGTAGGAAGAAGGGAATTTTTCAAGTGAATCCCTATTGTTTATAAGTCCTTAAAAGAGGCCGCCGTTGGGCGATTTAATAATGAGCCATTACGCTATTGAAATTAAAATTTAAGTTCCCTAAGTTATCAATTTGAATTGTGATGACATTTTATTATGATTGATTGCTTGAGAATAATGATTGTTTTAAGAATATGTGATGATGATATGAATGTTTGATGACTATTGGAATTTGAATGAGATGCATGTATGTATGAGAAGTTGAAATAATGAAATTATTTGAGAAAGTCCTTGATTGCTTTTTATTGTTTAAGTACCGATCGAGAATCGTATTCCTCCCAAAAGAGAAATGTTTTCAGAATCGAGAAAGGTTCCTAGTGAACTAAAGAATTGGAGTGGCTAAAGTTTTCTTGTTGTAAATTTTTAGAATGCCACCGAGACGCAGAAATGTCAGAATCCCTAAAGATAACCCTGAGGGACAGCGTGATCCTACTCCGCCCCCTCCGAATGAGAGACGAGTCGAAGAGTTTTATCTCCGATAGAATCCCCCAACCTTCGATGGTAAAGGCAGTCCGGCTGATGCTGAGGACTGGATTCATTCTCTTGAGCGAATTTTTCGTTTCCTTCGTTGTTCCGACCGTGAACGTCTGGAGTGTATGACGTACCAGCTGAAAGGAACTGCCGACTACTGGTGGGAAGTGAAGCAAAGAATATACTCCCCCGAAGAGTGCGAGGACTTGACGTGGGATCAGTTTAAGGAAGCTTTAAATGAAAAGTATGTGCCGAGGACTTATCGCAAACAGAAATCCAACGAATTCACGAATTTGAAGCAAGGGAAGAAGTCTGTGGCCGAGCATGATCGAGAATTGTGTGAATTAGCTCGTTTTGCACCGGATATGGTTGACACGGATGAGAAGATGTGCGAGTTGTTTCGAGCAGGACTGAGGCAAGATATTCGAGTAGTTCTTGCTAGTCAAAGTGGTTTGACTTACGCTGAAGCCTTGAACCGAGCCCTCGATATGGAATTAGCAATGCAACCAGAGAAGGGATTGCATCCTCCAGCGAATCCTCAATTTCAAAGCCAAACAACCATGACTGTATCTACCCAACAATCCCAGTTTGGTCAGCATGGAAAAAGAAAGGGAAGATGGAATGGTGGGAACCACCCGAATAAGAAACAGTGGCAAGGGAAAGGCCAACAGCAACCCCAGAAGGGAAAAGCTCCACAGATCAACCGAAATAACCTACCTATAGGACCCTTAGGATTCCCTCCTTGTGCGGAATGTGGTAAAATGCATCAAGGCGTCTGCAAGAGCGGGAGTAATGTTTGCTATACTTGTGGTCAACCTGGTCATTTCTCGAACCAGTGCCCGAGTAAGCAACAAGGATTGAGAGGTGGAAGACCGAATCAGTTCCAGTGGTCGTAGATGAAGGCCATTGAGGCAACTTCTCTGCAAAAGTTCGTCCAGCATCAACGTAAGCCGCCGCAACCAAAGCAGCAACCTCTCCAGCAAGAACCTCCGCATTTCCAGAGAGCCTACGCGATTGAGCAGAAGCCGCTAGAGAAAGAAAAAGGAAATCTGGCAGGTATGGGAAAGCTTAATGGCATACCTGTTATTGTTTTGTTCGATACGGGAGCTTCGCAGTCGTTTATATCTAGCATTTGCGTAGAGAACCTAGAATTGAAGGTAGAAGAATCAAACCAGATGCTTAGTGTCGCAACCCCTTTAGGAAAGTCTGCGTTAGTTTCGCGTGTTTGCCCGAATTTAGAATTTGAGATCGGAAATCGTAAGTTGATCGTGAAATCCCTGAACGTAATCCAGATGTGGGACGTGGATATAATCCTAGGAATGGATTGGTTAACCGAGAATTTTGCGACGATTCGATGCGATGTGAGGCAAATATCGTTTAAACCCCCTGGAGAAGAATCAACCGTAGTTTTTGGAGTTGAGAAGAGAATGAAGAAAAGCGTGCCAGTAATTTCGGCCATGAAAGCGCAGAGATTGATGCGGAAGAAAGATACTCAAGTGTATCTAGTTTATCTGAATAAAAACGAGAATCAAGAGTTAAGTATTGATGATGTTCCAATCGTGAGAGAATTCAAAGATGTGTTTCCAGAAGTGTTACCAGGCTTACCCCCTGATCGTCAATTGGAGTTTACAATCGATCTAGAACCCAGATCAGCCCCAATATCCAAGGCCCCGTGTTGGATGACTCCAAAGGAACTTCAAGAGTTGAAGATCCAAATGCAAGAATTGTTGGACTTAGGCTATATTCGACCAAGTGTATCGCCTTGGGGTGCTCCAATTTTGTTTGTGAAGAAAAAGGATGGTAGTTTGAGGATGTGCATAGACTACCGAGAGCTAAACAAGATTACGCTTAAGAACAAGTATCCTTTGCCAAGGATAGATGATTTATTTGACCAGCTAAAAGGAGCCGGTGTTTTCTCCAAAAATTGATTTAAGATCTGGATACCATCAATTGAAGATCAAGCAAGAAGATATTCCAAAAACTGCTTTCAGGACGAGATATGGACATTACGAATTCATAGTAATGCCATTTGGATTAACAAATGCTCCAGCCATGTTTATGGATGTGATGAACAGAGTTTTTCATGAATATTTGGATAAGTTCGTGATTGTCTTTATAGATGATATTTTGGTGTATTCAAGAGATGAAGCCGAGCATGAAAAGCATTTGAAGATTGTGTTAGAAACGCTTAGAACCGAAAAGTTGTATGCCAAATTCAGCAAATGTGAATTTTGGTTGAAGGAGGTGAATTTCTTAGGACATGTTGTGTCGTCCGAAGGAATCAAAGTGGACATGGAGAAGGTAAAAGCTGTACAAGAATGGAAATCCCGACATCAGTGCATGAAATCCGTAGTTTCCTCAGTTTAGCAGGTTACTACCGGAGATTCATAGAAGGATTCTCCAAGATTGCGAAGCCAATGACGAGCTTGTTAAAGAAAGAAACAAAGTTCGAATGGACGGAAGAATGTGAAAGAAGTTTCCAAGAATTGAAGACAAGATTGACTACCGCTCCAGTGTTAGCACTACCCGAGCCAGACAAAGACTACATCATTTACACCGACGCATCTGCCCAAGGATTAGGATGTGTCCTAATGCAAGATGGGAAAGTAATTGCGTATGCTTCAAGACAACTCAAAGATCATGAAGAGAAGTATCCAACTCACGACATGGAGTTAGCAGCTGTCGTACATGCTTTGAAGACTTGGCGACATTATCTCTATGGAGCCAAGTGTGAAATATTCTCGGATCATAAGAGTTTATAGTACTTCTTCGAGCAGAAGGAGTTAAACATGAGACAAAGGAGATGGCTCGAATTGGTGAAAGATTACGATTGCAAGATATCTTACCATCCCGGTAAAGCGAATGTAGTAGCTGACGCGCTAAGTCGAAGGAGAAAGAAAGAAAATTCGGAAGGAACTGAAATAGGATTCCTTCTAACTGATGAAGTCGAGTTGATTGAAGAATTTGCGAAGATGAAAATTGAAGTACTTGTACCCCCATTGACGGTAGATCAAATGATTGCTACCTTAGTAGTAATGCCTGATTTGAGAACCCGCATAATAGAAGGCCAAAGAAGAGACGAAGAGTTGGAGAAGCTACGAAAGAAGGTGAGAAGAGAAGAAGTTAAAGAATTCTCAGAATCGAGTGATAATGCCTTGTTATACCAAGGAAGAATTTGTGTGCCTAGTGACGACAAATTGAGGAATGAAATAACGAGTGAAGCTCATGAAACCCCGTATACAGCTTATCCCGGCAGCACGAAGATGTACCAAGACTTAAAGAAACAGTTTTGGTGGAATGGAATGAAAATGGATGTAGCATTGTTCGTTGAGAGATGCCTAGCTTGCCAGCAAGTGAAGTCTTTGCATCAAAGACCGTATGGACCTCTGCAACCCTTACCAGTCCCAGAATGGAAGTGGGATGGAATCACAATGGATTTTGTGACCGGATTGCCAAGATCAAGGAAAGGAAACATAGTAGTATGGGTGATAGTGGATAGATTGATGAAGTCTGCTCATTTCATACCTATTCCACACACCTATGGATCAGCCAAGCTAGCTGAGATCTACATCAAAGAAATTGTGAAGTTGCATGGAGTGCCAAAGACGATTACTTTTGATAGAGATTCAAAGGTCACAGCCCGTTTTTGGGAAAGCTTCCACAAAGAGTTGGGAACTCAGTTGCAATTCAGCACTGCTTATCATCCCCAGACCGATGGTCAGTCCGAGCGAACGATTCAAATTCTCGAAGATATGTTGAGAACTGTTCAGTTAGATAAAGGAGTTGAATGGGAAAAAATCTTACCTCTTGTTGAATTCGCGTACAATAATCGCCATCAGAATACGATAGGAATGGCCCCTTACGAAGCTCTTTACAGAAGAAAGTGTAGATCGCCACTTTATTGGAATGAAGTGGGCGAAAGAAAGGTAATAGGGCCAGAAGAGATTGAGGAAATGATAGAATCTGTACGCCAAATTCGCGAGAAGATTAAAGAAGCTCAAAGTCGACAAAAGTCGTATGCTGATAATCGAAGATCCAAGTTGGAATTTGAAGTAGGAGATAAAGTATTTCTGGAAGTATCCCCTTCGAGAGGAGTATATCGTTTTGGAGTTAAAGGAAAGCTTAAACCTCATTTTATAGGACCGTACGAGATCCTTGAGAGGATTGGATCTGTATCGTATCATTTAGCACTGCCGTCCAGTTTCGGAAGCTCGCATAACGTTTTTCACGTATCGCAATTGAGAAAGTACGTCTTCGATTCGAAGCACGTCATACGCCAAGAGGATATCGAGATGAAGCCTGATCTAAGCTATGAGGAGAAACCCGAAAGGGATTTAGATCATAAAGTTCAGCAGCTTAGAACGAAATCAATTCCCTTAGTGAAAGTCAAGTGGTGTCATCATGATCTCAAAGAAGCCACTTGGGAACTCGAGGAAAAGATGAGGGCAAATTATCCCGAGCTATTTTCTCAAGGTTAGTAAATTTCGGGACGAAATTTTTTTTAAGAGGGTGAGGATGTAATACCCCAAATTTCTATACCTTTAGAGAGCATTTTAAATTAACCGAGTAAGTTTAAATGACGAGATTTGAGGAATAAAAAATTTCTTTTCTAAATAAACAGAAATGAGTGAAATGATTGGAATGCCTTATGTGTTTTTGTGTGAAATTATCTGTTCTATTTCTTGAGATGATAATGTGACGTATATGTTGAGTTGTTTATATAAGAATGAGTATGAGTTTAATTTTCAGAAGAACCCCGAAGAGTTTGTCTAATTGAAAAAGAATAATGTTGATCGCCGAGAAATTTCTATGCGCTGAAGAACTTAGAATAGAGTTGAATTAAAATCTTGAAACCTAGAAATTCTTCTAAGGTCATTGAGATAGGATAAGAGCTTATCAGAGATAATTTGAGAAGAGTTATGAGGATTTAACCTTTAAAGGATTAATAAAAAGATTAATAAGCCGACTAATTTCTTTTAAGATTTAAAAGACTAGATGATCGGAATCATTAATCTTTTAATTGAGATGTAATTTAGGTTTGAGATGTTTTAGTGTCGGAAACGAGACGAGGAGATATTAGACCCATTTATATCATAATGGAATTAATACAGATCGTTTTATCCGGAAAACCATTACGACCGGGTAATTAGTACCCGTAACGACACAACGAAGACAAGTGTCGTCATCTTTCTCCCTCTCACCGCCACCTCACCATACCTCTCTCCCATCTCTCTCCAATTTCCTATGCAACTTTAATCATTATGTCTTCACCACAATCTTAGCAAAAGATTGCATGCAAATACAATCACATCAATTCTCCATCACACTTAAGCATACCAATTTCCAATACTAATTGTAATCATGTTTATTCCCTTTGTTGGACACAAATGCATGCATCCATCTCTCTCTCTCTCTCTCTCTCTCCATATAAAAAGAAATTTTCTTCATTCAAGCTATTCTATCTCTCTCTCTTTCGAAACCCTCCAAGAAAACAAGAAAAAAGAAAACTCTCTCCCTACTCTCTCTCCCTCTCTCGGTAGTACACACACAACACACATACATTTGATTTTCTTCCATGCAAGCCTCGAATTCAAGCTCAAAATCTATAGAGGTGAAGTGAAGATCATCATTCTCCATCTAGTTCATCCATACCTTCAATAAAAAGGTAAAAATTCATCAAGTTCTTGAGTTGAAATCCAATAATCATCCCCCATTTTCTTCATTTTTGGCTCTTAAGCCCTAAAAAAATGGATGATTAATTTTGTGTTTTATTTTCTTTAAGGATTCAAGAGAAGTTCTTCCATACATCCAAGCTAAAGTTTGAAGCTCATTTTCCCCTTCAATTCGATCCCAAGAAGCCAAGGAGAAGAGATCCAATTTTAAATTTCAAAGTATGATAATTCATTTGATTAATTGTATATATGTATATCTCTAAGCCTAAAAGAAAGAAAACATGCATGCATGGTATTTATTTTATGTTTAGGCAAACTTAGGTTATCGATGTGAGAATTAAATGAGAAGAAATCGATAGGAGAATCGAACACTAGGATTTAATCGGTGAATTAAGAGAAGAAAAAGAAATTAAATCCCTAAAAAAAATGATGAATGCCGAAAATATTAGAGGAAAATAGGAAAATGTGAATTTCTTGAGTAATTGTTATTTTGATGCTTGATTTATGATTTTTTGTCACACTCCGGCTTTGGATTAAAGAAACGGAAAAGAAGAGAATAAATGAATCAAACACATTAACTCTGTCACGCCCCCAAATCCCGAGGGACGGCAGAAGCCGGGGTGCGACTGGGGTTGGATTAAAGAAGTGGGGAAGAAGGGGGCTAACTGACTAAACATACATGATAAACATCGATAGACTATGAACAAGACTTTAATATGAAAGAGGAAGAGTTAATCCCTAAGGATTACTCGACAAGAGTACAAAAGAACCTAAGTTCATATGTACAGACGTAGACTACTGAATATTGTTTCAAAGTACAACTCAAAAGGAAATCAAAGTTTGGCAGCGGAAGGGGTTCTACTAATCATCCTACCTTCTAACTCAACACCAACCGTCGCCGCTCACCGTCGCTTCAACCTGCACATTTAGAAAGCAATGCAGGGCTAAGTACAAACGTACTTAGTGGGCACGATGCCGAAAACATACTTATAAATATAGATAAATATGGCATATCATAAGCGTAGCACACGGGGTTTTATTGAAAGAATCCGTGTCTACTAAACATTCTCTGACTTTTTCTCATAAATCACTTGGCCAAGTATTTTTAGGTATGCTATGTTCAATCTTGACCCAAACTAATTCACCGTGGCTGGCTACCCCTCAACAGGATACCACATACACCACAGGTTACAAAGTGCACTAACTCTGGAAAGCACTTAGCAGCTAACTCAGAGCCGATCGTTAGTTAATCTAAAAATAGACTAACTCTAAATGTCTGGAAAACCCGAACGTTAACTCAGAAATCTGGAAAACACGAATGTTAACTCAGATAGGTACAAGAGAACTCACATAAAAAACTTAAAACAGTTCATGCCATATTATCACTTTGAAAACACAGATATCAAAGCAATAAATAATACTTTTGAGTTGTGGAAAAACCCATATTTTATTTGATATAGATAAAAGCCCACCTTGTAAATACAGAACTTATACATAAAAGCGTCCAACTTCGGATCTTTCGTCCTTTCTTTACAGTTGGCTTCCTCCTTCATCGTAATAAGAACATACTTAAAAGCGGTTCGTATAAGATACTCGAAGAAAGAGAATCGAAGAGAGATTTAGTTATTTTATTCTTTTGGCATTTGCACGCTTACTAGATTCGTTTTACTAAAACGGGAAACGAGACTCGTACTAATCTTGTTTAGAACTCGGAAGATTTCATACTCGACTCTCGGGTCAGTAGATAAGGTAGTCGATGTGTTAATACGACTTTAAAGATTATAAGAAACTAAGTTGGAAAGAACCAACTTAGGCGATTTTCATTTATAGCTCACTTTACGACTTATGAATATTTCTCGTTCATTACTTCTTTAAAGAAAAGATAAGATATAAGATACGATCTCGACTGGTTTTCATCATTAAAGGTCTGGTCCTTGACTCTAGGGTCAGATAGAAGGTATCCGTTAGATAAGACGGCTTAAACGATCAAAAGAAACTAAGTTGTGAACTAAACAACTTAGAAAACAAGAAACTGAAATTTCTACTGCACAGTCCAGTAACTCTGGAGGCTGTCCAGAACAGAGGAATTGGAAACAGGGGGTGAGTCCTATACCACTAGAAAGCTTAGGAAGTCTTGTTTCTGCTCCAATTTACGGATCACAAATCCGATAAACGAGCTGGAAGTTATTACAGTTTCCGGCAGGGGTCGCAAAACTGCCGTGAAACCCTAGCTTATTAATAAGTTCGCCGTATAACGTTTTAGGTTTGTTTTAAATCCTCGTACTCAACTTTTTTTAGAAACTGAACTCTCAAGGCAGTTATCACGTACCACCGTACGTGACAAATTCCTTCTCATTTGCTCAAAGGCACGACGTTCTAACGTCGGATTTCAACTATCCTGTACTATACCAACAAAGAAATTCCAAACGTGTTCTAGTTCCCGATTATCACTTTAACCCATATTATATGAACTCGGATGCTTACGATGTCAACTAGAAAGATGTTCCAAATTTCATTATAAACAATAATATCAAGTTAAAATTTTCATCCGACTTCCCGATTATTAGATACAACTAGATATTCGTCTCTTACGCGATCTTTAAAAGTTGTCGGTTTTCGTTCAAATTTTACGACGTTAATCTACGTCTAATAGGGATCGTTTTCATGCATGCTAACATGTCTTAAAATCTTTATAACTCAGTTTATAAAGTGATCTTTTTCTCTTACATTCCATTAAACATTTTTAGAAATTTTCCAATTAATTCCTATTATCAATTAACATGATTTGTAACAATATTCAACTAACAATTCATCATTTATATCTAACATGCATAAACTCCTAATTATCTTATAAATTTTCTGATTTCATACATACTTTAAGGGGATGATTTTCTTTTCAAATTAACAACATTTATTTACTAAACATACTCTTATATCACCAATTAAACAATTGCAATTCTATTATCACTTAACATCTAAAAACCCCTAATTTCATACTTCAAACCCTAATTAAATTTCATAATAACATAGGGCTTTCAATCCCTTCTCATCTCATACACTAATTAAACCCCTACTAAGCATGAATTCATGATCAAAAGAAGAAAAACTAAAATCCTACAATTTCCCAAAAAAAATTCTGCATTCACACAAATGTTAGTTTTCTTATTTTTGATCATTTTCAATCCATAAATATCATATCTAGCTTATCTAATTACACTATTTCAAGATCAATTCTTCCATTCCAACTTCTAAAAAAAAATCGAACAAGAAGAAGAAGAAAAGAAAAAGAAACTAAATGGATAGGATTGTAGAGGATGAAATTACCTTAAGTTTTAATGAAGGAAGGTATGGAATTGAATTGATGGATGGATGGTTTGTGTGAGTTCTTCAAGCTCTTAAGAGTGTTCTTCAATGGAGGATTGACGTGATGAAGAAGATGAAGTTGAGGGAGAGAGGGAGAGAGTGGCCGAGAGAGAGAGTGGAGAGAGAGAGAGAAAAAGGTTTTGTTCCAAAAGTGAAATGATTAAATGTTGACCATGCATATAGGTAGGTTTAGGTGTCATTAAATTAAGTAATGACAAGCATGCATGTCTTCCACTAGAAGGGATGAGGTGGCGGCATGCATGCAGAATTTTTAGAGGATTTACGGGTTTTTCCGGCACGATCCGACGTTACGGGAAAACGAACGACGAAAAACGTTGTTCGGTACAAAAAATCATCGCGATTCGATTTGACTTACAAATTCTAATGTATAACTTAAACAGAAAATAAATTTATAAAATTTATTTTGACAAAAACTCGGGACGACAAGTCCGAGTTCCGTCCGGAAAAACGTAAAAACAAATTTTCTCGACGTGTTCGTATTTGCGATTTTGTAAACGTAAAAATTAGACAAATTTTCCTTTCCGAAATTACAAACTAAAACTTTTCGTACGTGCTAACCCCTAATACGGTAGTCGTCTAGCCGACTTCTGTAATTTATTTTTATTAACGGGTTCGACCGTTAGCTTTAGAATTAAGAAATTGTAAACTTAGGCGTGCAAAGCCATCTATTTGGTTAACTTTAAATATTAGTACGCAAGGATTTTACGGGGCATTACAACTTAACACTAATTACAATGAACTTGAATAAAAGAGAGTCGATCTTGAAGGATCGCTCGTCAAACTGTATACAGGGAAAACTAGGTTTAATATAATAACTATTTAAACCGAAAGGATTTACATAAATAAGGGAACTGCCTTTAATTAATGAAAGAAAGAGTTGATCACGAAGGATCACTCGACATAACTGTTCTTAGAAGAGACTAAGTTCAAGGAATGAAACTTAGTTCTAAAGTTATATACTAACTGAAACTAGTTTGCAGAATTAGCAGCGGAAAAACGTAGAAAATGATATCACATATTGAATGTGAAATCGAGTCTCAATCAACATTACTTCTTTAAGACGACCTTTACTCAACCTCCTCCGTCTTCGTCACTCAACCTGCACATTCAAAGAAAACAAACATGCAGGGCTAAGTATAAAAGTACTTAGTGGGTACAATGCCGAAAACAACTCACAAGAGTTTTATTATAAATTAATCATGCATCTTTTCATAAACACTTGTATAAAACTTTTACTGATACATATACATTTAATTTCTGAATGACACACTGTGGACTTTAAACTCACATCCGATCGTCTGGAAAGCACCTGAGGGCTAACTCAGAAACTGTCCCTCTGGATAGCACCTGTGGGCTATCTCAAAATCTGATCGTTTAGTTGGAATTATCTGGATAGCAGCCTGAGGGCTATCTCAGAATCCAATACTCTGGTTAGCACCTGAGGGCTAACGCAGAGAGACATAATAGAATTCACATAAACAATTCATTAAAGCACTGATAGAACTTTAATACTCACTTATTAAAACAATACGTAATTATTTTCGAGCAACGCTCGCATATAAATACTTTAATACTCATTTATTAAAGCAAAACGTAAACACCTTCGAGCAAAGCTCGCATATAAATAAGGCAGTAATTGATACACTTTCGAAAAGCTCACATAATATTACTTCATAAGTAATGGCATTCAACGGAGATTTTGGTTTTAGAAAGCCCACCTCGTTCGTTTACAGAACTATTACTCGTACTTCCGTCTTCCGTCCTGTCTTGTATTCTCGTTCTCCTCCTTGGAACGCAAATAATAAAACAACGATAATTTGTCGAGTCGATAGAAGAAAATGGAAATCGAAACTGGAATCGAATTAATCTTTTAAGTTCTTAAGCTTTAGGCATTTGCACGTTATTCTAGATTCTTTCATTTAAAAAGGAATGAGAATCGAACATCTCGTTTAAGACTTGCTCAGTTTCTTACTCGACACTAAGGTTTGTTAATAATGGTAGTCGATAACTCATAACGACTTAAAAGGTCTTAAGGAGTTGAGTTGAAAAGAATTCAACTTGTGAAAATGAGTTTTGGAAATTCACTGTACAGGTCAGTAACCATCACGCAGAACAGGGGATTTCGAAAATGGGGACGTACCCTGTAGCAAAACAAAGCCACGGATGTCTAGTTTACTCTCCAATTTACGGATCTCGATTTTGTCAAGCGAGTTAGGACATATGACAGTTTCCGTGAAACGTCGCAGAAATGCCCGAACTAGCCCTAGAGCTCGTATATTTCGACGTATGACTTCTTCGGTTCGTTTTATGCTATCGCAGTTAAAATCTTACGAAATTTATACCTCAAGGCAGTTAACACTTAACCTAATACGCGACGAACTCCTTCTCATTTCTCGGTTACTAATACGACGATTAAAACCTCGTCTTTCAAAACTAATCAATTACTATACCAAATCAATTTCACTTCTCGTCTCTACTCCTCGTTTACAACTATCACTTAACATTTAATAACTCGAATGCGAATATAGTCAACTACAAAGTTGTTCATTTATCACCAACGATCATTAATATCAAAATATTTCGTTGGTTCGATTTTTCTATCAATACTTATGCTCGTGTCTTCGTCTCTTATGAAAATTCCAACGTCAACAGAACTTGATCAAATTTTACACTATCGTTCATTATCTATCGAGAATCATTATTACGCAAATCATAACCTCATATCATCATTTATTCCCGACTCATCGACCGTCGTTCGTCTCTTACGTAAAATTCTACATTCTTCGTTTTCATTAAAATTTTACGACAACGATTATCATCTAACGAGCATTACTAATATAAAAATCATATTATCAAAATGTTATCGAGCCTCGACTTATCACCATATCTTCGTCTCTTACACTTTTCGTTTTATTTTTAGAAAATTCTCAAATTAATATATATTCGTCCTCATGCATCATATAACTCATTTCTATTAAACAATCGAGCATATCTTAACATTTACTAACCTAAATCGAGCCTTGTTCGTCTCTTAGGTTTTGGGTTTTATTTTTAGAAAAATCTAAAACAATTCATACGATCAATTAACATCATAATAAACACTAATCTATCATTAATTCGACGAAGAAAACGAGCACGAATCAAAGCCCCAAATTCTACAAATTTTCGGTAGCACGCTAGAACATGTAGGTGTGATTTTCTTCATGATTTGATCCGTAGAACTTGATTCTAAACGTCCTAGAACAAGATTCGATCAAGAAATCACATGCTATTCATCCTCCAAATTTTCGAACAAAAATAAAAATGGGGGAAAAGAGATTTGTTCGGATCAAACTAGAGACAAAGTTCTTTCCTTTATAAACTCGGATTGGACTTTGATCGGTAGATAAAGGAGTTATGATCTTGGAAGGAGCTTGAGCTTGAGCTTCAATGGAGGAGAAAAGAAGAAGAAAATGAGAGTGAATAAGGGGAGGGAGGTGGAGGTATTGAGGTGGTGGAAGAGAAGGTGATGACTCACCTATGGTGAGTCATAAGTAAGTAAAATATCTAATAAAGTAAGGGTGACTCGCTAAGGTATGTTTGGCGAGGATTTATTTAGCGAAAATTCTCGTTTCCGGCTCTTAAACGTCGATATAAAAACCGAGAATACTTTCTTAATTGGTTACGGAATTTACGAAATCTAATTCGCCCATTGGATTGGAAATAATTTACGTACTCGGAAAACTTAAATCATTTTTCAAAATTTGAGAAAAAGTCGGGACATCACAGTCCAAAATTCGTCTGGAAAATCACAAAAATTAACTTTCTCCGGTGAACTCATCTCGAAGAAAAAGTGAATGTAAATTCTGACGGAATTCGATTCCGAGTTTCTGGGTGAAAAATTTAACGGACGCGAAAAACCCTAATACAGTAGTCGTTCGTCCGATTTCTGGAAATTATTTTTGGAAACGGATTTCACCGTTGGTCTTAGAATTGAAAATCGGGAGCTTAGGCGTGCGAAACCATAATTAATATTTTCCGGGGTGTTACATCTTACCCCCCTTGTGAAAAATTTCGTCCCGAAATTTGCTTACCTCCTTCGCAAAAAGTTCCCAGGTAGCTTCCTCTTGCCCGTGGTAATTCCAGAATACTTTACTGATCGTATCGACTTATTTCTTAACTATCGCACTTTTCGATTCCGGATTGATCTCGGTCTTTCGTTATAACTTATATCTTAATTAAGAACTATGTCTTGCTGATGAATCACGCGTTTAGAGTCGAACACGTACTTTCTCATACGAGGTACACAAATATAATAACATTTCATAGACTTGGCAACACGGCCAATCTATACGTCATTTCAAACTTATCTTTCCCGAGATATCCGATACTCATAATAAGCTTCATTTAAGCTTATACTTAACGTGAATCAAATGATTCTTTTAACGGAGAAATCTTATAGAAAACTTTATCTCCTTTTCGAATTAAGTTCTGATCGGCGCGTAAACGTAAGACTTTCGTCTTCTTTAAACTTCTCCTTATACAAGGCTTCGTAAGGCGCAGTACTTATCGTAGCCTGATAACTATCGTTATAGGCAATTCGATCAACGGCAAAATATTCTTCCATTTCGCACTTCGATCTAATACTATCGTTCTATAAACGAGACAACATCTCGTTTCGATCCGTTCCACCATAATTTCTTTCTTCAATCTTGATACATCTTCATACTCTCTGGGTACGCGGTATATGGCGTGTCGTAAGCCTTACTCATGATATCCTTCTTCAATTCGTCGTCTGTCAGGATACAAAGTCTATCTTAAATACAATCGCAATATCTGGTGCTTTGGAATAATCGTCAGGTTTATCCGTTCTTATCTTCAGTCAAAGCTTTTCGATCGACTCGTCCTTTCTATAGGCACTTATGATTATCTTTCGTAAGCCTGGTGTAGCTATGAATGCTACTATTCGGCTGGTTGTCGATTTTAGGTGTATCGAGCACCTCTAAATCTATCATTTCGAATTCTCGTATAAGTGCTTCTTCCTCGATAAAGATACATCCAAATTTGATTGAAGTATTGCGACTCTTCGCACCTGTTACCACGTTTGCTTTTTCTGAATGGTAATTGATATCATGATCATAATCCTTCCATCCCATGGATTATATCAAACGTTCCATTAACACTTACCTTAAGCCTACGATTTTAGAAGAAATATTTTTACGAAGTCAAAGCCCACTCACGGGGTCATATATACATATACTTTGAACGAGTACTGGTTTGCCCCTAACGAGGACTTATACAAAGAATACTACTAGTCTGAAATAAGCCAACCCCTTGTCTAGTGACCCTTGCCCTTGTCCTGTGCTTCTGGCTCATTCACAAATGCCCATGCATTCTATTCTCATTATTGTCGTAGTTGTTGTTGTTGCGGCTGTGGCTGAGCTTGCATAGCTCTCAAGGTTAGCAACGGTTCCGGACAATTTCTTCTCACGTGTCCCTTCAGACCACAATTATAACAACCGTCAAAGTTCGCCAAACAGTTACCAAAGTGCATTTTGTTACACTTAGGGCAGGTCGGAATAGTGATTCGTTCTTGGTCATTGTCTGTCTGCTGTCCCTGCCACTGTCCGTGTCAGTTATTCTGATTCGGCTGTTGAAAGTCATGCTGATCCCCACCCTGGTTTCCTCCTTCTCTTTGCCTTTTACCTTTATGGTTGCAGCTATGGTTGTTGGAATGGTCTTGAGTTGGGGTCTGGGTTAGTGCTGATATGGGTGCTACAATCTCTCGTTCATCTGGCACAACTGCCTCCATTTCTAAGGCTCGTGCTAGTATGTCTGTATAGCTGAGTCCTTCATGGCTGGCTAGTGCCACTCCTAGTTCATGCCTAAGTCCCCCATGGAACTTCTTTGCCATCTTCTCATCGGTATCTACCTGATCGGGTGCATACCTTGATAAATCACAAAAGGTTGCATCGTACTCAGTCACTGCCATCTTCCCTTGTTTCAGACTGTAGAACTCCGCTTCCTTCCTTGCTCTATAGGTTTTAGGAATGTACTTGTCATTAAATGCCTTCTTAAACTCCTCCCACGTAAACTGAGCCAAATGCTTTGTCGGAATGACCTTCTGTCTAGCTTCCAACCAATTATCAGCTGGTCCGTCGAGTTGAAACGCAACACATGAGAGGCGCTCCTCGTCCGTACATTTGAGAAGTTTAAACATCTTTTCTGTAGCTCTTACCCAAAGCTCAGCATCGCTCGGGTTTCTTGATCCATTAAAAATAGGTGGATTTCTTTTGAGGAACCGATGCTCTATGTCACGACGTAGTGGTGGTGGAGGTGGAGGGGTTTCCTGACGTCCTTGATCTTCCTCCCTATCATGTTGTCTATGACCTCTTCCCGGTCCTCCAGGCCTATCGCGTCCTCTTCCTCTGTTACTCGCAACTCTTGGCGGCATTTTGAAACTTAAAGAAACCAAAAATTCTCGTCAATTTCGTGCCTTAAGCACCCATCCATTTAATAAGGAATTAACTTATCTTAATCATCTAGCAATTTTCTCAAATTGCGAACAACTCTTAATGGTTCTTAGCTTACCTTATCCATCTCAACTTATCCTTATCATCTTAACGTACACTTAATCGTCTTAGCTTAGACTTCTTAGCTTTCTTGAAGAGAAACTATTAACGGTTCGTCAATATTAAAACAAGTCAACTCCAAAAAGACTTGTTCATGTCACTTATACTTAGGTGACATTCGTTTATAAAAGACTTGTCGTTCTCGTCACATAATGCTCGTATTCGTCGTGTTCTTCGTTAAATTACGAAGTATGAAAATAAATTCCAAAAGAAATGGAATAATAACTAAGGAATAAATTTTAGAACATAAGTTCTAGTCGTCGTCGGAATCGAGCGATCGTTGGAAATTAGCTAAAATTTCCGTACTCGATTCTTAATAATAAAACGGATCTCCTCTTGGAGTTATAACGGAGCGAACTCCCATTGAAAGACGACTTCATTTGTGTTACTTGTACGGAAGTAACACTTGTTTCTTCATTCTCTTTGATTCCCTTTATTCTGTCCTTCTCGTCTCGATCGTATCTTTCTAGTTTCGAAGCCAACGCTTCTCAAACATCAAATCGTTTCTTTCGTTCACTTAATACGGAATTAAATTACCTTATCATTACTTATACTATTTCCTCGAAGGAAATTCTCATCGGCTCTTGATTATAAAAACAACGTTTGACTCCGCCGAGTCTTCGTTCATGTCACTTCACGCACGTGACGTTCGTCTATAATAGTCCTTCTCGTTTCACGATCTCCTTTCGAAATCATTCGGAATCAACGCTTCTTAAAACGTCTATGTTCTCGGGAAATCTTAGAGTAACAGTCTAAGTTCTCATATCAACAGAACATTTGAATCAAAGAAATTATAACTCACATATTTCCACAAAGTATATCTCTGATACTTTAATAAAGTTCATATTTGGCAAACATGGTTCTCTCAACAAAAGTATATCTAATACTTCAAACTAAAAAAACATTTAATACCTTTCTTTTCTGCTTTGGTTGAGTCGACGTAGTGGGAGGTTGAGTTGTTTACTACATTCTTAAGTTTAGTGATACAAACTAAACTTTACTTTCACAAAGAAGACTCAGGTATAGAGTATATACAAATACTCTATCTTACTACTTGAAAGAAATTCATATACAGAGCAGAAACGATGGCTCTGATATTACTCTGTGGTATCACTAGAAAAATAACCCATGGTCAGAGCAGGAACGAACGCTATGATACCATTCTGTCACACCCCGGCTTTGGATTAAAGAAACGGAAAAGAAGAGAATAAATGAATAAAACACATTAACTTAACACTAATTACGATGAACTTGAATAAAAGAGAGTCGATCTTGAAGGATCGCTCGTCAAACTGTATACAGGGAAAACTAGGTTTAAAGTAATAACAATTTAAACCGAAAGGATTTACATAAATAAGGGAACTGACTTTAATTAATGAAAGAAAGAGTTGATCACGAAGGATCACTCAACATAACTGTTCTTAGAAGAGACTAAGTTCAAGGAATGAAACTTAGTTCTAAAGTTATATACTAACTGAAACTAGTTTGCAGAATTAGCAGCGGAAAAACGTAGAAAATGATATCACATATTGAATGTGAAATCGAGGCTCAATCAACATTACTTCTTTAAGACGACCTTTACTTAACCTCCTCCGCCTTCCTCACTCAACTTGCACATTCAAAGAAAACAAACATGCAGGGCTAAGTACAAAAGTACTTAGTGGGCACAATGCCGAAAACAACACACAAGAGTTTTATTATAAATTAATCATGCATCTTTTCATAAACACTTGTATAAAACTTTTACTGATATATATACATTTAATTTCTGAATGACACACTGTGGGTTTTAAACTCACATCCGATCGTCTGGAAAGCACTTGAGGGCTAACTCAGAAACTGTCCCTCTGGATAGCACCTGTGGGCTATCTCAGAATCTGATCGTTTAGTTGGAATTATCTGGATAGCAGCCTGAGGGCTATCTCAGAATCCAATACTCTGGTTAGCACCTGAGGGCTAACACAGAGAGACATAATAGAATTCACATAAACAATTCATTAAAGCACTGATAGAACTTTAATACTCACTTATTAAAACAATACGTAATCACTTTCGAGCAACGCTCGCATATAAATACTTTAATACTCATTTATTAAAGCAAAACGTAAACACCTTCGAGCAAAGCTCACATATAAATAAGGCAGTAATTGATACACTTTCGAAAAGCTCACATAATATTACTTCATAAGTAATGGCATTCAACGGAGATTTTGGTTTTAGAAAGCCCACCTCGTTCGTTTACAGAACTATTACTCGTACTTCCGTCTTCCGTCCTGTCTTGTATTCTCGTTCTCCTCCTTGGAACGCAAATAATAAAACAACGATAATTTGTCGAGTCGATAGAAGAAAATGGAAATTGAAACTGGAATCGAATTAATCTTTTAAGTTCTTAAGCTTTAGGCATTTGCACGTTATTCTAGATTCTTTCATTTAAAAAGGATCGAGAATCGAACATCTCGTTTAAGACTTGCTCGGTTTCTTACTCGACACTGAGGTCGGTTAATAATGGTAGTCGATAACTCATAACGACTTAAAAGGTCTTAAGGAGTTGAGTTGAAAAGAATTCAACTTGTGAAAATGAGTTTTGGAAATTCACTGTACAGGTCAGTAACCATCACGCAGAACAGAGGATTTCGAAAATGGGGACGTTCCCTATACCAAAAGAAAGCCACGGATGTCTAGTTTACTCTCCAATTTACGGATTTCGATTTCGTTAAGCGTGCTAGGAGATATGACAGTTTCCGTGAAACGTCGCAGAAATGCCCGAACTAGCCCTAGAGCTCGTATATTTCGACGTATGACTTCCTCGGTTCGTTTTATGCTATCGCACTTAAAATCTTACGAAATTTATACCTCAAGGCAGTTAACACTTAACCTCATACGCGACAAACTCCTTCTCATTTCTCGGTTACTAATACGACGATTAAAACCTCGTCTTTCAAAACTAATCAATTACTATACCAAATCAATTTCACTTCTCGTCTCTACTCCTCGTTTACAACTATCACTTAACATTTAATAACTTGAATGCGAATATAGTCAACTACAAAGTTGTTCATTTATCACCAACGATCATTAATATCAAAATATTTCCATGGTTCGATTTTTCTATCAATACTTATGCTCGTGTCTTCGTCTCTTATGAAAATTCCAACGTCATTAGAACTTGATCAAATATTACACTATCGTTCATTATCTATCGAGAATCATTATTACGCAAATCATAACCTCATATCATCATTTATTCCCGACTCATCGACCGTCGTTCGTCTCTTACGTAAAATTCTACATTCTCCGTTTTCATTCAAAATTTACGACAACGATTATCATTTAACGAGCATTACTAATATATAAATCATATTATCAAAATGTTATCGAGCCTCGACTTATCACCACATCTTCGTCTCTTACACTTTTCGTTTTATTTTTAGAAAATTCTCAAATTAATATATATTCGTCCTCATGCATCATATAACTCATTTCTATTAAACAATCAAGCATATCTTAACATTTACTAACCTAAATCGAGCCTTGTTCGTCTCTTAGGTTTTGGGTTTTATTTTTAGAAAAATCTAAAACAATTCATACGATCAATTAACATCATAATAAACACTAATCTATCATTAATTCGACGAAGAAAACGAGCACGAATCAAAGCCCCAAATTCTACAAATTTTCGGTAGCACCCTAGAACATGTAGGTGTGATTTTCTTCATGATTTGATCCGTAGAACTTGATTCTAAACGTCCTAGAACAAGATTCGATCAAGAAATCACATGCTATTCATCCTCCAAATTTTCGAACAAAAATAAAAATGGGGGAAAAGAGATTTGTTCGGATCAAACTAGAGACGAAGTTCTTTCCTTTCGTATTATAAACTCGGATTGGACTTTGATCAGTAGATGGAGGAGTTATGATCTTGGAAGGAGCTTGAGCTTGAGCTTCAATGGAGGAGAAAAGAAGAAGAAAATGAGAGTGAATATGGGGAGGGAGGTGGCGGTATTGAGGTTGTGGAAGAGAAGGTGATGACTCACCTATGGTGAGTCATAAGTAAGTGAAATATCTAATAAAGTAAGGGTGACTGCTAAGATATGTTTGGCGAGGATTTATTTAGCGAAAATTCTCGTTTCCGGCTCTTAAACGTCGATATAAAAACCGAGAATACTTTCTTAATTGGTTACGGAATTTACGAAATCTAATTCGCCCGTTGGATTGGAAATAATTTACGTACTCAGAAAACTTAAATCGTTTTTCAAAATCCGAGAAAAAGTCGGGACATCAAAGTCCAAAATTCGTCCGAAAAATCACAAAAATTAACTTTCTCCGGCGAACTCGTCTCGAAAAAAAAGTGAATGTAAATTCTGACGGAATTCGATTCCGAGTTTTCGGGCGAAAAACTTAACGGACGCGAAAAACCCTAATACAGTAGTCGTTCGTCCGATTTCTGGAAATTATTTTTGGAAACGGATTTCACCGTTGGTCTTAGAATTGAACATCGGGAGCTTAGGCGTGCAAAGCCATAATTAATATTAACTTTAAATTTTTAACGCAGAAGATATTTTCCGGGGTGTTACATTTTTATCATGTTGAGAATGAAATTATATACTTGAAAAATTGAAAAACCAATTGCCCAAAAAAGTATGTGAATACCGTGTGTTTTAGGTGAAAAAGAAGGATTTATTTTGTTGATTTTATTGATGATTTAAGTGATATTTTGATCATGAAATTATTATATGATATGTTGATGTAATCAGATATGATGTTAAGTATAAGAAAATTTAATTGCATGTGAAGATATTAAAGAAAACAATTTGTGATAATATAGAAGATTTGATGTTTTTATGATATAATGTGTGTGTAAGTGTTAATTTGAATCATAGGTTAAAATAGAAAATTTTTGTAACAAAAAGAATGAAGTTTAAAAACTTTTAAAAGTGTTAAGAATTGAAAAATGCATAAAAAGATAAATCTAGTAAATGTTCTATATTAAAACTTGAAGATTTGAAATTTTGTTAATTAAAGAAATTGGTGTTAAATTAAGAACAAAGAAGAAAAGAAGTTATTAATTAAATAATCAAGAGTCGAGAAAATCAAGTTGAAAAGAATTAATTAATAAGGAAATAAAAAGAAGTTTTAATCGAGTCAAGAAAAAGATGTTAGACGAATACTCGTAAAGTTAATCAAGAAAATAATAGAATGAGATGTCAAGCAATGATGTTGAAAGTAATTAATTAAAGTAATTAAGTAAATTGTATAAATCGAGAAGAAATGTCGAGCTAATAATTAGAAAATAATAGTTGAGTTAAGAAATGAGAATCAAGTTAGAAATGAAAAGGAAATTCCTATTTCATAAAGAAACTAATATAAATTAAAAGGAATTTTTATTAATTGAGTAAAAGTTTATAAAATGCTTCATAAAATAATGGATTTGGAAAAGCGTTGTTTATAAGCCGAGAAAAGACAAATTATATCATTTGAGTTCTTATGAAAAGAAATGCATAATCGAATTAAGTTCTAAAGTATAATTGAATAAATGTTAATGTGTCTTGAAATGTGTTTGATTTATTTGGATTTGTTATGTAATTGAATAAGTGTTTAAGTGCATGATATTAATTGTGACGTAAAGAATTACTAAGTTATTTGTATGCAAAATAATTGAGCTATTGATTTGTTAAATCGAGAATAAATTTAGTTTTTAAAAGAAAGCTCGAGTAATGGAATGTAGATAGATGACGTTTCATAATTAAAGCGTAAAGTGCTAAGACGTTGGTTAGTAGCATTAACCAACCATCGAGTAAAGTTAATAGTTTAAAGACGAGAATGCAAGATCTTTTAGAAAAGTTAAAGCGAAGAAAAACGACTCAAGTAGAAGTCCTTCAGTTGAATCCAACGCCTTTTTATCCGTCTTTGCGTATCTTATTTTTCTTTATTAATGTCGGTCTACGAAGGATCAAGCCGGACGGAACATTAAGCGAGGACGAATAGCCCTTAAAACCGCCTAGCTAGAATCTTCGGAAGTCAGGTGGGCTTTTCTGAACCAAAACTAGCGATGAAGTTATTATGCTATTGAATACTTATATGTTTTTAAATGCGATTGACTTGCCGTTTTTATTGAATTTGATATGTGTTATCATCTGTTTATATGAGATGTTATTATCTTGTGAAATACGGGAAACCCACGTGTGGTATGTTGAATGTTAAGGTGACTATGAGCCTTGCTTCGGTTAGGCCGGTCACAGTGTTCGAGAAGGAGGCCTACTTCTCGGCACAGTGAGATTAATTGTGACAGATGATGCATACTATTGATATATGTTATGTTTGACTGCGCAGTCAATTTAAAAGAAAATGTTTTAGCATGCACAAGTAAAACTGTTTTAAGTTGTTTAAGTACTTGTGATGTTTCAGCAAGGCATTCAATTGATATAGCTTTTTAAAAGCATCTTTATCCAAATGTTTTGACATGTGTTCACTGAGTACGAAGTACTCAACCCTGCGTGTATTTCTAAACGTGCAGGTTGACTGGATGGTGATGGCATGGAGGCTTGGTGGTGTGGTGTTTGTGGTTGAGTCAAGTAGAATGTCGGACTGGCATTTGCACGTCTCCATACGTGTAAATATTGGGTTTTGATGCAAGTTTCCGCTGCAACTTTTTGAAACAATGTCTTTTGATATACTCTGATACTTGTGTTGTTGATTCCGAGCGATGTGCTCAATGATCTTGAATACCTGTTTAACTCTTAATTTCGTTAACTTGAAAAACTTACCTTACCTTTGTTGGAATGTGACTTTGAAATACTCGGTTATTGCTTCATTATGCCTTTAAAGCTTCATTTGATAATTGTTGAATTTTATTGATGATTTCCCCGAGCATGTTCCCCGTATTTGAGTTGAATGTTAGTTGATTAGGTTGTGTTATTATTTGTAAGTCGCACCTCGAGATTCGGGGCGTGACAATTTATGACAGATGATGCATACTATTGATATATGTTATGTTTTGACTGCGCAGTCTATTTGAAAGAAAATGTTTTAGCATGCACAAGTAAAACTGTTTTAAATCGTATAGATACTTGTGATGCTTCGGCAAGGCAAGTTCAATTGATATAGCCCTTAAGAGCATCTTTCTTCCAATTGCTTTCGGCATGTGTTCACTGAGTACGAAGTACCCAGCCCTGCGTGTTTTTCTAAACGTGCAGGTTGACAGGATGGTGATGGCATGGACGCTTGGTGGTGTGATGTTTTTGGTTGAGTCGAGTCGGATGTCGGACTGGCATTTGCACGTCTTCATACGTGTGAATATTGGGAATTGAGTCAAGTTTCCGCTGCAAACTCTTTTGAAATGAAAGTCTGTTGAAACACTTTGATACTTATTTTTGATTCCGAGCAATGTGCTCGATGGTTTTAATGTTTTTGTTGAATCTCGTTTCTCCTTAACTTGAAGTACTTATTATATCCTTGTTGATATCTTATTTGAAATGCTCGGTTATTGCTTCATTATGTCCTTGATAACCTTATTCGTATGCGTTTGCTTTTCATTAAGGTTTTCCCGAGCATGTTCCCCGTATTTGAGTGATGGTTAGTTGGTTAAGTTGTGTTGTTGTTCGTAAGTCGCACCTCGGGAGTCGGGGTGTGACAGGTTGGTATCAGAGAAAGGCTTTGATTGCTCTGAAGTCTCCTATTCTTTGATGAGTCGAGTCTAGATTTAATTCCTAGACTTATTTGAGTCAGTAAACCACACGAAGCTATCCTCCATCTCATCCGGCAACCAGGTACGTCTTATTTTCTAAAAGTTTTTCAAGTTAAAGTGATGTTTGAATTATCAAGATTTTGAGAATTTCTTTTGAGTTATTTATGAGTTATGATGTTTAGAGATAAAAGCTATTAAGTTGATTGACCATTAGATTGCTCTAGAATGTCCTCCCCAATGCGTGTTCGTGTGGAAAAATCGGAAAGGATGAAATGCGTGTGCAAATGGTTACGTGATTTGGAATTGCCCGAATCTATGAACGAAAATCCCTCTTTGGAACGCAGAAACGAGTATGTGGTGGAAATTCTAGTATGGTCAGTTAATTGTTTAAGTGTGCTTATGCGTATAAAATTAGTATAGGATGGACGATAACGACTGGATGCAGGAGTACTTGTACATGAGAAAGATGAGTACTGAATCAATTGCTGAATTTCTAGCGCGTTATCATACGATATGGGGAAAAGTCCAGTATATGGACATCGGACCACTGGAAGGCATGACGCATTTAATCCAGGCTCTACCTCTGGAATTGAAAGATTGGGCAGCATCCCTCGTTCCTCGATTTCTAGGCTATCGCTACTTCGACCGAACCTTGTACGGTGATGTTAATGCGTTTATCTTCACTATCTCAGCTCGTTTCATGACCTATGGTGCTCCTCCGCCTGAGCCGTATGACGATGACTCTCCAAACTTGCTAAATGAAATTGTCCGTGCTCCTCCACCGATTCCTCAAGATGACCCTGTTTTCCTTCAAATTAATTTGCCGCCACGAACTGAACTTGAACCTCGAGAATCCCCCCAAGATTATTCAATTGTAAGTGGTGTGCTTTCAATCCAATCTTTTGATCCCTTTGCTTTGTCTAACTTGCCAACATTGCAGCCGAGCGGATGCAATTGAAATCCGTCACCAAATGAAGATCAATTCGCCGCTTATATGCGTCGTTACCAAGCAACTCTTCCAATTCATCCCGAAGCAGAATCCTCTTGACCATCCCGTTCAAGCAACGGTAATGAGAATGAAAATGAGCCGACCGATGCAGCGACAATAGGAAAAGGATACCTCCAAGCTTTACCCAGTGATATCTTCCCTACTCCTTATGCTTGTGCGTCTACCTCTGTAGCAAGGCCAGAAAATGAGTACAACTCCCAGTTTGGTGCCTCAGCTGACATAGCATCTTACCTTCGCCAAGAAGAAAACTCCAACACCCCGCCTTGGGTTGAGTTCGAGTTAGCCGCGCTGAACTACACTTTAGAAGATTGCGAGGAAGCTTTAAGGGCAGCCAAACGTGAGTGTTTCGCTATTGAAGATGACAACGTCGAGGAAGAAGGGCAGCTTGTAGACAACATGCTTGAAGAAGAGGAAGAAGAAGAAGAGGACCCTGAGGAAGAGGAAGACCCTATAGAGCACTTTGAAGTAGACTCTGACGCAGAGCAATATGATGACAATGGACCGAGTGAAGATGATTCCTGCATGTAGAAGTGATTTAAGAAAACTGTGGAAATTTAAGTAATTTACCGTGTGTGTTTGAGAGATGAACTCTTTTTAATTTTCAGCAGTAATGTAATTTATGGTTTAAGACTTGCATAACTCGAGTAGGAAGAGGGAAAATTTTCAAGTGAATCCCTATTGTTTATGAGTCCTTAAAAGAGGCCACCGTCGGGCGATGTAAAAATGAGCCATTAAGCTATTGAAATTAATTATGAGTCTCCTGAGTTATTAATTTGAATTGAGTATGTGAATATGAAAGTGATGATGTTTTATTTGATGATTATGATTGATTACTTGGGAACAACAATTGTCTTGAGAATATGTGAATTTATGATGATGATGTGAATGCTTGATTGAATGAGATGTATGTATATATGAGAATTTGAATTAATGAAGTTAATTGAGAAGATCCTTGATTTGCTTTTTAATTATTTAAGTACTGATCGAGAATCGTATTCCTCCCAAAAAGGGAAATGTTTTTAGAATCGAGAAAGGTTCCTAGTGAACTAAAGTATTGGAATGGCTAAAATTTTCTTGTTGTAATTTTAGAATGCCGCCGAGACGTAGAAATGTCAGAAACCCTGAAGATAACCCTGAGGGACAGTGTGATCCTACTCCGCCCCCTACGAATGAGAGACGAGTCGAAGAACTTTTTCTTCATCAGAATCCCCCAATCTTCGATGGTAAAGGCAGTCCAGCTGATGCTGAGGACTGGATTCGTTCTCTCGAGCGAATTTTTCGTTTTCTTCGTTGCTCCGATCGTGAACGCCTTCAGTGTATGACGTATTAGTTGAAAGGAACTGCCGACTACTGGTGGGAAGCAAAGCAAAGAATGTATTCCCCCAAAGAGCGCAAGAACTTAACGTGGGATCAGTTTAAGGAAGCTTTGTATGAAAAGTATGTGCCGAGAAGTTATCGCAAGCAGAAATCCAACGAATTCACGAATCTGAAGCAAGGGAAGAAGTCTGTGGCCGAGTATGACCGAGAATTCTGTGAATTAGCCCATTTTGCGCCCGATATGGTCGACACTGATTAGAAAATATGTGAGCTGTTTCGAGCAGGACTGAGGCAAGATATCTGAGTAGTTCTTGCTAGTCAGAGTAGTTTGACTTATGCTAAAGCCTTGAACCGAGCCCTAGATATGGAGTTGGCAATGCAACCAGAGAAAGGATCGCATCCTCCAGCGAATCCTCAATTTCAAAGCCAGACAACCACGACTGTATCTACCCAACAATCCCAGTTTGGTCAGTATGGAAAGAGGAAGGGAAAGTGGAGTGGTGGAAACCACCCGAACAAGAAGCAGTGGCAAGGGAAAGGCTAACAGCAACCCCAGAAGGGAAAAGCTCCGCAGATCAACCGAAATAACCTACCTATAGGACCCTTAGGATTTCCTCCTTGTGCGAAGTGTGGCAAAATACATCAAGGCGTCTGCAAGAGCGGAAGTAATGTTTGTTATAATTGTGGTCAACCTGGTCATTTCTCGAACCAGTGCGCAAGTAAGCAACAAGGATTTAGAGGCGGAAGACCAAATCAATTCCTACATTCGCAGATGAAAGCCATTGAGGCAACTCCTCTGCAAAAATTTGTCCAGCATCAACGCAAGCCGCCGCAGCCAAAGCAGCAACCTCTTCAGCAAGAGCCTCCGCATTTCCAGAGAGCATACGCAATTGAGCAGAAGCTGCTAGAGAAAGATAAAGAAAATTTGGCAGGTATGGGAAAGCTTAATGGCATACCTGTTATTGTTTTGTTCGATACGGGAGCTTCACATTCGTTTATATCTAGCATTTGCATAGAAAACCTAGAATTGAAGGTAGAAGAATGAAACCAGGTGCTTAGTGTCGCAACCCCTTTAGGAAAGTCTGCGTTAGTTTCGCATGTTTGCTCGAATTTAGAATTTGAGATCGGAAATCGTAAGTTGATCGCGAAATCCCTGAATGTAATCCAGATGTGTGACGTAGATATAATCCTAGGAATGGATTGGTTAACCGAGAACTTTGCGACGATTCGATGCGACTTGAGGCAAATATCGTTTAAACCCCTTGGAGAAGAGTTGACTATAGTTTTCGAAGTTGAGAAAAGAAGGAAGAAGAGCGTACCGATAATTTCGGCCATGAAAGCCCAGAGATTCATGAGAAAGAAAGATACACATGTGTATCTAGTTTACCTGAATAAAGACGAGAATCAAGAGTTGAGTATCGATGATGTACCGATCGTGAGAGAATTCAAGGACGTATTTCCAGAAGTATTACCAGGCTTACCCCCTGATCGACAATTGGAGTTTACAATCAATTTAGAACCCGAATCAGCCCCGATATCCAAGGCCCCGTATAGAATGGCTCCAAAGGAACTTCAAGAATTGAAGATCCAACTGCAAGAATTGTTGGACTTAGGCTATATTTGACCAAGTGTATCGCCATGGGGTGCTCCAATTTTATTTGTGAAGAAGAAGGACGGTAGTTTAAGGATGTGCATAGACTACCAAGAGCTAAACAAGATTACGCTCAAGAACAAGTATCCTTTGCCAAGGATAGATGATTTGTTCGACCAGCTAAAAGGAGCCGGTGTTTTCTCCAAGATCGATTTAAGATTTGGATACCATCAATTGAAGATCAAGCAAGAAGATATTCCAAAGACTGCTTTCAGGGCGAGATATGGACATTACGAATTCATAGTAATGCCATTCGGATTAACAAATGCTCCAGCAGTATTTATGGATATGATGAACAGAGTTTTTCACGAATATTTGGATAAGTTCGTGATTGTCTTTGTAGACGATATTTTGGTGTATTCAAGAGATAAAGCCGAGCATGAAAAGCATTTGAGGATTGTGTTGGAAATGCTTAGAACTGAAAAGTTGTATGCCAAATTCAGCAAATGTGAATTTTGGTTGAAGGAAGTAAATTTCTTAGGACATGTTGTTTCGTCCGAAGGAATTAAGGTGGATATGGAGAAGGTGAAAGCTGTGCAAGAATGGAAATCCTCGACGTCTGTGCATGAAATCCGTAGTTTCCTCGGTTTGGCAAGATACTAACGGAGATTCATAGAAGGATTCTCCAAGATCGCGAAGCCAATGACGAGCCTGTTGAAGAAAGGGACAAAGTTCGAATGGACGGAAGAATGTGAAAGAAGTTTCCAAGAGCTCAAAACGAGATTGACTACAGCTCCAATATTAGCCCTACCCGAGCCAGACAAAGACTACATCATATATACCGACGCATCTGCTCAAGGACTAGGATGTGTTCTAATGCAAGATGGGAAAGTAATTGCATATGCTTCAAGACAACTCAAACCTCATGAAGAAAAGTATCCAACTCACGACATGGAATTAGCAGTTGTCGTACATGCTTTAAAGATTTGGCGACATTATCTCTATGGAGCTAAGTGTGAAATATTCTCTGATCACAAGAGTTTGAAGTACTTCTTCGAACAGAAGGAGTTAAACGTTAGACAAAGAAGGTGGCTTGAGTTGGTGAAAGATTACGATTGCAAGATATCTTACCATCCCGGTAAAGCGAATGTAGTAGCTGACGCGCTAAGTCGAAGGAGAAAGAAGAAAAATTCGGAAGTGAGCGAATTAGGATTCCTCCTAACTAATGAAGTCGAGTTGATCGAAGAATTTGGGAAAATGAAAATTGAAGTGATTGTACCTCCAGCGATGGTAGATCAAATAATCGCTACTTTACTAGTAATACCTGAGTTGAGAACCTGCATCATAGAAGGCTAGAGAAGAGACGAAGAGTTGGAGAAGCTACGAAGGAAGGTAAGAAGTGAAGGAGTTAAAGATTTCTCGGAGTCGAGCGATAATGCCTTGTTATACCAAGGAAGAATTTGCATGCCTAATGACGACAAGTGAGGAATGAAATATTGAGTGAAGCTCATGAAACCCCATGTACAGCTCATACCGGCAGCACAAAGATTTACCAAGACTTAAAGAAATAGTTTTGGTGGAATGGAATGAAAATGGATGTGGCATTGTTCGTTGAGAAATGCCTAACTTGCTAGCAAGTGAAATCTTTGCATCAGAGACCGTATGGACCTCTGCAACACTTACCAGTCCTAGAGTGGAAGTGGGATGGAATCACAATGGATTTTGTGACCGGATTGCCAAGATCAAGGAAAGGAAACACAGTAGTATGGGTGATAGTGGATAGGTTAACAAAGTCTGCTCATTTCATACCTATTCCACACACCTATGGATCAGCCAAGTTAGCTGAGATCTACATCAAGGAAATTGTAAAGTTGCACGGAGTGCCAAGCACGATTACTTCTGATAGAGATTCGAAGTTCACAGCCCATTTTTAGGAAAGCTTCCACAAAGAGTTGGGAACTCAGTTGCAATTTAGCACTGCTTATCATCCCCAAACCAATGGTCAGTCCGAGCTAACGATTCAAATCCTCGAAGATATGTTGAGAGCTGTTCTGTTAGATAAAGGAATTGAATGGAAGAAAGTCTTACCTCTTGTGGAATTTGCGTGCAACAATAGCTATCAAAATACGATAGGAATGGCCCCTTACGAAGCTCTTTACGGAAAGAAGTGTAGATCACCACTTTATTGGAATGAAGTGGGTGAAAGGAAGATGATAGGGCCAGAAGCGATTGAGGAAATGATAGAATCTTTACGCCAAATTTGCGAGAAGATTAAAGAAGCTCAGAGTCGACAAAAGTCATATGCTGATAATCGAAGATCCAAGTTGGAATTTGAAGAAGGAGATAAAGTATTTCTGAAGGTATCCCCTTCGAGAGGAGTATATCGTTTTGGAGTCAAGGGAAAGCTTAAACCTCGTTTTATAAGACCGTACGAGATCTTTGAGAGGATTGGATCCGTATCTTATCGTTTGGCGTTACCTCCCAGTTTCGGAAGCTCGCATAACGTTTTTCACGTATCGCAATTGAGAAAGTACATCTTCGATCCGAAGCACGTAATACGCCAAGAGGATATCGAAATGAAACCCGATCTAAGCTATGAGGAGAAACCCGAGAGGATTTTAGATCATAAGGTTCAGCAGCTTAGAACGAAATCGATTCCCTTAGTGAAGGTCAAGTGGTGTCATCATGATCTCAAAGAAGCCACTTGGGAACTCGAAGAAAAGATGAAGGCAAAATATCCCGAGTTATTTTCTCAAGGTTAGTAAATTTCGGGACGAAATTTTTTTTAGAGTGTGAGGATGTAATACCCCAAACTTCTATAACCTTAGAGAGCGTATTAATTAACCGAGTAAGTTTAAATGATGAGATTTGAGGAATAAATTTTTTTCTAAATAAATAGAAATGAGTAAAATGACTGAAATGCCCTTATGTGTTTTTACGTGAGATTATCTGTCCTATTTCTTGAAATGATAATGTGATGCATATTTTGAGCTTGCTTATATGAGGATGAGTACGAGTATGATTTTCAGAAAATTCCGAAAATTTTGATTTGAAGTGAATAATGTTGATAACCAAGAAATCGATATGCGCCGAAGAACTTAGAATAGATTTTATGTAATATCCCTGAATTTCCGTACAGTCTTAAAAATTTAAAGTTAATAATAAAAATGGATTTGCACGCCTAAGTTTACGATTTTGAATTCTAAGACCAACGGTGAAATCCGTTTCCGAAAATAAATTACGGAAGTCAGTTAGATGACTACTGTATTTAGGGTTATCGCGTACGAAAACTTTTTAGTTCTAGAACTCAGAACGGAAAACCGTCTGATTTTTACAATCACGAAATCGCGATACGAACTCGCCCGAGAAAGTTTGTTTTTTTTTATTTTCCGAACGAAACTCGGACTGTGACGTCCCGAGTTTTTGTTGGAATTAAGTTTTTAAATATTACTTTCCGATTAAGTTTAATATATCGAAATTATTGGTCGAATCGGATTTTGACGATATTGTGCCGAGATACGTTTTTCGTCTTTCAATTTCCGTAACGTCGTATCACGCCGGAAAAACGCGTATTTTCTCTTTTTCTCCCCTCTTAGCCGACTTCATACTGCTCTCTCTAGCTGGATATTTCATTTTTATACTAATTAAACCTTATGACTAATGTCCTTTTCTTTTTAATTACTTTACACCTAAGGTATCACTATTCTAAATCGCATTAGTCATCACCATCCTCATAACCCTCCCTCCCATTTTCGGTACACACACACACTCCCTCTCTCTCAATTTTCTTCCATCTTCCACTGAAGAAAGCTTCAAGTTCTTGACAAGGAATCTTCAACAAGTTCATTATCCTCCATCAATCTTTAAACTTCCTTTATTAAACTTCAAGGTATTCATCTCCTCTACACTTCTATCCAAATGGATTTCATTTCTTTTTTTTCTCAAGTTGGATCGATTTTGATGATGATGGAGATTAGATGTTTTGATCTTTAATTAGTGTAATTAGATGGATTCGATATGAATTCTATGATTGAATTGATATGAAAATGAAGAACCCTAAAACCTAACTAATACCGAAAATTAGGGGTATTTTGTAGGATGATTGGATTCATTAATTGTTTGGATAATTAGCCTTAAGAGTAGCTTCATTGTTGATTAAATAAAAGAGAAATCAAAACCCCTATGAATTTGAAGAGGACCGAAATTTTTGGCTTAGGGTTTCAGGATGGATTTCAAATTAATGATGTAATGAGACTTGAAATTGGTTAGATTGATGTGTAGTAGTTGGATATATGGATTAATGTTGTTAATTAATGAAGAAAACCATTTCCCCTAATTAATTGTTAATACCGAAAATGAGAAAAATATAGGGGTTTATGTAGTTTGATCTTCGATTAAGGAAATGATGATGGATTATAGATCCTAATGATATTAGATGATGATGGGAATTAATTAGAATTATTCTAAAATTGTTGTGTAGAACGTAAGAGACAAGAATTTAGGAATGAATCGAGATTGGTTGATGATATGAGGTGATGATATTTATAATAATGAATCTCGATAGATGATGATTAATGTCATAGAAAATGAACGAATTCCGATAACTTTTGAAATCTTGTAAGAGACGAACAAGTGGATGTAAATAATAATCGAGAAGTCAAGTAAGGATTTTTAACTAGATAATAATGATTATAATGGATTAAGGCACGACTTTGTAGTTGACGATATGAGCTTTCGGATTATTATATAATGAGTTGTAGTTATAATCGAGAACTAGAAACGAGAATTTGTTAACTTGTTGTTGGTATAGTAAATGGTAGTTGAAACGACGAGGTTTGATCGTCGTGGTTATAAACGAGTTTTGAAAAGGAGTCCTTCACGTACGGGAGTACGTGTTGACTGCCTTGAGAGTGAAGTTTCGTGAGAAATCGAGTACAAGAACTTAGAACGAGCCTAGGAAGTCATACGTCGATTCTATCGAACAACTAGGGTTAGCCGCGGCAGTTTTGCGACCCTTCCCGGAAACTGTAATATCTTTTAGCTCGTTTATCGGATTTGAGATCCGAAAATTGGAGAGAAAACTAGACATCCCAAGCTTTTCAACGGTATAGGGCACATCCCCTGTTTTCAATTGCTCTGTTCTGGGCAGCCCCCAGAACTACTGCATTGCGCAGTGAAAATTTCAGAACTTGTTTTCCTAAGTTGTTTTCTTCGCAACTTAGTTTCTTTCGATCGTTAAAGCCGTAATAAGTTAACGACTACCTTTTCTACTGACCTAAGAGTCGAGTATGAAACCTTTCAAGTTCTAAACGAGATTTGTTCAAGTCTCGTTCCCGTTTAATTAAAATAAAGCTAGTAGCGTGCAAAGGCCTAAAGAAACAAAACGACTAAAACCTAATTCTAATTTCCATATTCGATTATCTTTTACGACCGAATTTAAAGTGTGATTATTTTACGATGAAGGAGGAAGCCAGCACTAAGGAAAGGACGGAAGAACAGAAGAACGGGAACCTGTTTAGTAGTTCTGTATCATCGAGGTGGGCTTTTATATGTAAAACAAAACGAGCAATGCTCGAAAACCTTTCTTTATCGCTTTGATACCTGTGTTTTCAAAGTGATAATTATGGCATGAACTCTTTTATGTTTCATGTGATTTCTCTTGTACCTATCTGAGTTAACATTCGTGTTTTCCAAAATTTATGAGTTAACCGCTAGGATTGTTAACTAACGATCGGCTCTGAGTCAGCTATTAAGTGCTTTCCAGAGTTAGTGCACTTTGTAACCTGTGGTGTATGTAGTATCTTATTGAGGGGTAACCAGCCACGGTGAATGAGAAATTGGTCAAGATTTGAACGTAACATACCAGAAAATGCTCGGCCGAGTAAATTGTGAAAATGAGTCAAAAATGTTTTAGTAGACACGGGCTAATTTTAAATAAAACCCCGATGTGCTACAAATTATGAAATGCCAGATTATCTATACTTATGTTTATGTTTTCGGCAACGTGCCCACTAAGTACTTTTGTACTTAACCCTGCATATGTTTTCTAAATGTGTAGGTTGAAGCGACGAGAGCGGGGGTGGTTGAAGTTGAGTTTAGTTAAGAAGTTAGGAATTCTTTAGCTTATGACCTACTTTCCGCTGCAAAACTCTAGACCTTTTGACGATATGTACATTTGGTGAATCACTGTAGTTTAAGTATGTAATCTTTAACTTAGATGCTTTCGAGTACTTTCTGTCGAGTAATCCCTAGGGATTAACTCTTCCTTTTTAAATAGTAACGTCTTGTTCATTGAATGTATGATGTCTTTTATGTATGTTTAATTAGTCAGTCCCCTTCTTCCCTGCTTCTTTAATCCAATCCCAGTCGCACCCCGGCTTCTGCCGTCCCTCGGGATTTGGGCCTGTGACAGAGTGGTATCAGAGCAAAGGTTCGTTTTCTACTCTGGTTATGAGTCAATAAAGTATTCATTCGTACTCTATATCGAGTCTTCTTTCGAGTCATGGGATAGAGTATTTGTATATACTCTAGATCAGAGTCTTCTTTCAAGTAAAAGATAAGAGTTAGGCTATGACACTAAGATTGAGAATGTAGATGTCAATTCAACCTCCCGCTACGTCTACTCAACGAGGAAAAGGAAAGAATTTTAATGATGTGATTTCTTTAAATAAGAAATTTATGAACAAGTATTCAATGAAATTGAGAATGAGAATGAGTTGTGTGCCAAAAATAAGAATTTTATGGAAGTATAATTTTTTTTTATACTTTGTATACTTTATGTGATTATGTGATAGTACGATTACTATCTTATGTGAAATTATTTGCGCAATAATTTCTTTCTTATGAAAAAAAATATTCGGACACAAGAATATAGTCGGATTTTAGGGATTTTTCCCGGTTCAATGAGAACGTAGACTCGAAACCTAAGATCTTTCCAGTTCTTCGAGAACTTAGATGTTTTTAAGAAACGTTATTTTGAAATGATTTCGAAAGGAGATCCTCGACACGAGGACAACTTCTACTGATGAATGTCACGTGCGTAAGGTGACATGAATAAAGATTCGGCAAAGTCGAATTTTGTTTTAAAAATCCAAACAAGAATTTCCTGCGAGGAAAATGAAATAAAAATGGTATGGTAAATCGTGTTAGTAAACGGAGAAAACGATTAGACGTTTGAGAGGCTTCGGCTTCGAGTTAAGAAAGATATGAACGAGACGACGAAGATAGAATAACGGGAATCAAAGCCAAATGAAATAAGTGAACGTTGCTTACGTGTAAGTAACTTAAATGACGTCATTTGTGTCACGTTATTCCGTTTCTTTTTCATATCGTGTTTCAGTAGGGTTCGCCTTGATCGAACTCTATGAAGAAAATCGTATAGATTATTGGAAGTCGAGCACGAAGCTTGATTAATTTTTCCATCGATCGCCCGATTCTAGCAACGAAAACTGGAACGTAGTTTCCAGAAAGTTATTCTTTAAGTTATATTCCATTTCTTTTGGAATTTGTTCCATATTTCGTCTTTGAACGAAGACTATAACTAGTACGAGTATTAAGAGTCATAAACGACAAATTCTTCTTCCGTAAATGGATGTTACTTTTGAATAAATAACATGAACAAAGTAGACGTACTTTATTTTAATAAGTGAGAATCGTTAAAAAAATGTTGTTGAGAAAGTAATAAAGAATTAAAGTAAGTAAGAATATAGTAAGATAAGGAATGGAAATAAAATCTTGAAATTTTATATATATATATATATATATGTTGTTTGAGTGCAATTTCTTGAATTGCTAGAAGTCTTGATAAGTGGTTGTTTTAAGTGGTGATGTTACAATTGAATAAGGAATGTTCATTCTGTAATTTAAGTATTTCGTTGAGATAAGTTATTTCCCTACCTGTTACTGATCCGTGTTTTCTTAAAACTTTTGTAGGATGGCTAGGACTCGCGTTACTGCTCGAAAGAGCCAGCCCTTGGCCGCGTGCGAGCGTACCATATTAGATATGATACAAGACGAGTATTATGATTTTGAGGCAGATTACGGTGAGGAGGATGTGGGACAGATAGTGAGCAATTTCTCGTCAGTTTATTTTGCAGTACGGCACTTGATTCCGGAGAGTCAGGCGATATCAGACCTGATTGTGCACATACCGGATGAGTGGCGCGGTTGGGCACACCGCGTGGCGTGGTACTTTCTTGGGATTTTCGGCGACAACACCGAGCCGACCGGAAACTACACAGGATTCGCCCTGTTTATACACAGGCGATTCTTTGACAGCAGATTTATGCTTCCAGTTCCTTTTGAGCCGCATCTCCCCTACAGTCACTTTCCCACAGAGACCGACCTAGAGCACCTCGACTTGGACCCAGAGTTTTCTGCCTTGTTGGAGATACCACCAGACTTTGTGCCGTGTGAGGAGTCTGACGCGGAGTCAGAGTAGTTAGAGGAGGACGCGGAGCCCGATGTTACACCAGAGTTACCGCCAGTTAGTACACAGATCGAGGAGTTGATCCCAGGACCGGGATTCGTAGAGATCGACGTAGAGACAACCGCGTTGTTAGGATTATCTTCACCATTCTTACCTGACGTTTGTGTTAGAGTCAGAGGACCTTTAGAGATAGGACTGTTTCAGGCAGAGTCAGAGTATCGAGGGATTGACGCGGAGCTTTCCGCCATGTTAGAGCTACCATCTGCACTGACACCGCTTGAGGAGATCTGTGCGAAATGGGGCGTAGTTAGAGGTCAGATGGAGGCAGGACCGTCTAGGGTCCATTCTAGAGAGGTTTTTGAGTCCGGTTCCGTTCCAGAGCACCTTCTTCCCCTGAAGAAGTGTGCAGTAGAGCTCAGTGAGGACTACCTTGTTTCAGACCTTGAGGAGACAGTTTCAGAGGCACCGTCACCCACTCTGCTTACACTTTCTGACGGCTCTACTCTGAGGGAGGACGAGGCACTCCAGCTCGTCTTTGGTTCAGAGTCTGAGGAGGAGGACCCGGACAAGGATCCTGAGGAGGACCCGGACGAGGATCCTGAGGAGGACCCGAACGAGGATCCGGAGGAGGACCCAGAGGAGGACTCTTAGGGTTTTTAGGCCGTAGAGGGCAGTTCTTACTCGATTACAGTTTGTCGAGTAGAGCGTCGTAGATGCATGTTAGTAGTAGTAGTAGCTCTTTTGTCTTGTACATAGTCGGATCAGTAACTAGTTTTTGTAGTACTCTAACGGATACGAAATTTTATGAATCGTTTCCGTTCTAGTACTTTTAGTAGGTACGGAGTTGCGGCTTGTTAGTGCACCCGATAAATAGTAGGCAGTCAGCCTAGTTTAGACTAGTAGTAGTCTAACTTTTGTATAAGTCCTTGTTGGAGGCAGAATTAATATTCTTTTTGATGTATATATATATACATGACCTATGAGAGGGTTTTTAATCACAAGAAAAATTTCCTATGAATCGTGTAATTAGATCAGAATGTCAATGAATTCGTGTGACGAGAAATTTAAGTCTAACTTGAAAGTTAAAAGATTTTGAAGTAATATCGAAACTATGTTCGACATATCGTTCCGTGAACTTGATTAAGTTGAGAACGAGCTAGTAAGTACTAAGAGCGATTAACAGAAAAGACTAATGAGAATTTCAATTTTCCTTAGATCAAAGAAAATGCCGCCAAGAAACGTTAACAATAGGAGAGGTCGAGGACCTGGAAGGCCTCGAGGACGTGGGAGACGTCAACCAGAGAACGACAGAGAACAAGAGCAAGAACAGAATAATACCCCATCCCCATCACCATCCCCATCACCACCCCCATCACCACCACCTCCACCACCATTCCGTAGGGATATTAAGGATTTATTCCTCAAACGAAACCCCCCGATGTTTAATGGAATGGGCAGCCCTAGCGATGCTGAGCTATGGGTAAGATCTACTGAGAAGATATTCAAACTCCTCAGATGTTCTGATGAGGAGAGAATGCTATGTGTCGCGTTCGAACTAACTGGATCGGTAGATTATTGGTGGTAATCAAGGCAGAAGGTGATACCCGCAGAGCAGCTGGCTCGTTTCACATGGGAAGAATTCAAGGAAATACTATTTGATAAGTACATACCCAAGACGTATAGAGCTCAGAAGGAAGCTGAGTTCTATGGTTTGAAGCAAGGAAAGCTGACCGTAACAGAGTATGACGCCAAGTTTTGCGAGCTGTCTAGGTATGCACCGACTCAGGTTGATACCGAGGAGAAATTATCAAAGAAATTCCAAGGAGGACTACGACATGAACTGGGAATCGCATTAGCTAGTCATGGGGGACTAAGCTACACTGACATTTTGGGAAGAGCATTGGAAATGGAGGCTGTCGTGCCTGATGAGAAGAAAGTTGTATCAACCACAACAACACCAGCACAGAACCAGAACCGAGGCTATTATAACAACAATAATAGCAACTATCAGGGAAAGAGGAAGTGGAATGGAGGAGGTAGTGGAGGCTACAATCAGAGTTATAACAACCAGGGTAATCAGAAAAGGGGCATTCAGCAGGGCTATCAGCAGCCTGGTCAGAACAATAACCACAACAACAACAACAACAAATGGCCGTGGCAGGGAAACAACCAGTCGGGGTTGTTTATTTAGGGAAATAAGCAGAACTCACCATGGAAGGGCAACGGTCAATAGAACCAGCCGCAAGGGCAGCAACGAAACTTCAACCAGGGAGGAACTAACCCAGGGAGGGTTACCATTCCTGTCTGCCCTAAGTGCAACAGAGCCCATCCTGGAGTCTGTCAGATAGGCACCCCCAACTGTTTCAATTGTGGACAGAAGGGGCATATGAAGAAAGATTGCCCGAAACCGCTGCAAGCCATACCTCTCCGAGCCATATAAGCACAGCCGCAGCAGCAAATGAACCAACAGCAGTTCCAGCAGCATGCACAGTAGCAACAGAATGCGAGGGCATGCGCTATCAAACAGGGTGGCCAGCACAAAGGAAAAGGCAACCTAGAAGGTATGGGAAAACTACACAACATCCCTATTAAGATACTGTTTGATACTGGCGCATCGCATTCTTTCATTGTTGGCTCGTGTGCCGATAACTTAGACATCAGGCCTGTAAGAGCTGCACATTCTATGAGAGTAGCTACACCTTCAGGAGAGATCACTACTTCCACGCATGTTTGCTCTAACCTAGAACTAGAAATCGGAACTCTTAAGGTTAAGGTGAAAAACTTAAATGTTATGATAATGTAGGACGTAGATATAATCCTAGGAATGGATTGGTTGTCAGAGAATTATGCCACGATTCTCTGCAACGAGAGAAAAATCTCTTTTCAACCCCCGAGTAAAGAACCAACCGAATTCTACGGAATTTCCATGAGTAGAGGCGTACCAATAATATCAGCCCTTCAAGCCACGAAACTCATGAAGAAGAAAGGTACCACAGCTTATCTCGTGTACCTAGTTGGAGAGCCAGGAGCCAAGAAGACCATCCAAGATGTAAAAGTTGTGAATGAATACGAAGACGTCTTTCCAGAAGTGTTACCAGGATTGCCACCAGATCGTCATGTGGATTTCACGATCGACTTAGAACTAGGAGCAACTCCTAAGTCTAAAGCCCCATATAGGATGGCACCGAAAGAACTAGAAGAGCTCAAAATCCAGTTACAAGAATTGCTAGACCTTGGTTTCATCAGGCCAAGCGTCTCACCTTGGGGAGCACCAGTGCTATTTGTTAGAAAAAAGGACAGATCGATGAGAATGTGTATAGATTATCGAGAACTGAACAAGATCACACTCAAGAACAAATATCCTTTGCCAAGGATCGAGGATCTGTTCGATCAGCTCAAGGGTGCAGGAGTCTTCTCCAAGATAGATTTAAGGTCAGGATACCATTAGCTGAAGATCAAACCTGAAGACGTACCGAAAACCGCCTTTAGAACCCGATATGGCCATTATGAATTCCTAGTAATGCCGTTTGGTTTGACCAACGCTCCAGCTGTATTCATGGACCTTATGAATAGAGTTTTCCACCCTTACTTGGACAAATTCGTTTTAGTATTCATCGACGACATCTTCGTTTACTCTAAGAATGAAAATGAACACGAGGAACATCTACGGATAGTGTTGGAAACACTAAGAACCGAGAAACTCTATGCCAAATTCAGTAAATATGAATTTTGGCTAAAGGAAGTAATGTTCCTTGGGCACATAGTATCGGCGGAAGGAATCAAAGTGGATCCAGCCAAGGTACAGGCAGTGCACAACTGGAAGTCACCAACGAGTCCGAATGAGATCAGAAGTTTCTTACGTTTAGCAGGCTACTACAGAAGATTCATCGAAGGATTCTCCATGATTGCTAGGCCAATAACACAGCTACTCAGGAAGGAAATCAAATTTAAATGGACGGACGAGTGTGAGAAGAGTTTCTAAACGCTTAAGGAAAAGCTAACCACAACGCCAGTATTAGCTCTTCCAGACGCAAACAAGGAGTATGTAGTTTACACCGACGCCTCGAAAAATGGATTAGGCTGTGTCTTAATGCAAGATGGATGAGTGATAGCTTATGCTTCACGACAACTTCGACCTCATGAAGTTGAGTACCCAACCCACGACTTAGAACTCGCAGCCGTGGTGCATGCGTTAAAGATTTGGAGACACCATTTCTATGGTGTAAGGGTTGAGATATTCACTGATCATAAGAGTCTGAAGTACTTTTTCGAGCAGAAAGAACTGAATATGAGACAAAGGAGATGGATCGAACTAGTTAAGGATTAAGACTGCGGAATCAACTATCATCCCGGAAAGGCTAATGTGGTAGCAGACGCTTTGAGTCGCAAGGCTCCAACGAAGTTAGGATGCCTCTTTGTAGAGGAAGAAACTTTAGTGCGAGAATTCGAGAAGATGGATATCAAAGTGCTCGACACGCCAGCTACGATAACAAGTCAGATAGCAGCATTAGAAGCTACACCAGATTTGAAAGAAAGAATCATCAGTGCTTAGAGGAAGGACGAGTCAATGGAAAAGTTGCGATTAAGGATAAGAACAGATAAACCAGATGGATATTCTGAAGCACCAGACAATGTGATCCTTTATGAAGGCAGAATTTATATTCCTAATGACGACAGCGAACTGAAAAATGACATGATGTGAGGCTCATGATACGCCTTATACAGCACATCCAGGAAGTACGAAAATGTATCAAGATTTGAGAAGGAACTTCTGGTGGAAGGGAATGAAACGAGACGTTGCCTCATTTGTAGAAAGATGTTTGGCATGTCAGCAAGTTAAGGCTTTACACCGACGACCGTATGGATTGCTACAACCATTGGATGTCCCAGAATGGAAATGGGAAGGCATAGCTATGGACTTTGTCACAGGCTTGCCTAAGTCAAGAAGAGGAAACACAGCTATTTGGGTAATTATCGATAGACAACCTACGGATCAGAAAAATTAGCTCAGTTGTACGTCAGAGAGATTGTACGTCTGCATGGAGTACCGAAGGTCATAATATCAGATAGAGACGCCAAAGTTACCTCGAGATTTTGGATTACGATGCAGAAAGAACTGGAAACAGAGCTTAATTTCAGTACAGCGTTTCACCCACAGACAGATGGACAGTCTGAGAGAACGATCCAGATTTTAGTCGATATGTTAAGAACAATGGTTTTGGACCGAGGCGCGAATTGGGAAGACATTCTACACTTAGTCGAATTCGCTTACAACAACAGCTATCAGGCCACGATAGGAATGGCGCCGTATGAGGCTTTGTATGGAAGGAAATGTAAATCACCACTTTATTGGGACGAAGTAGGTGAGAGAAAGAACCTAGGCCCCGATGCAGTAAATGAGATGATTGAGATCGTTCGGCAAATACGAGATAGAATGAAAGAAGCCCAGAGCCGACATAAGTCTTATGCCGATGATCGTCGAACCAATCTTGAGTTTGAAATAGGAGATAAAGTTTTCCTTAAGATATCACCGACCAGAGGAATCCTTAGATTCGGAGTTAAGGGTAAACTAAGACCCAGGTTCATAGGACCTTATGAAATCCTCGAGAAGATAGGACCCGTCGCATATAGATTGGCCTTACTGCCAAGTCTAGGAAGTGTCCACAACGTATTTCACGTTTCTCAATTGAGAAAATACGTCTGTGATCCTAAGCACGTCATTAGTCAGCAAGACGTAATTCTTGAATCTGACCTAAGCTACGAAGAGAAGCCGATATCGATTTTGGATAGGAAAGTCCAAGAATTAAGAACCAAATCGATATCAATCGTTAAAGTGCTATGAAACCAACACGGGCAAGAAGAAGCCACGTGGGAGCTCGAGGAGAAGATGAAGGAGAGATATCCTCATTTTTTTGCAGAAGGTATGTAAATTTTGGGACGAAATTTTTCGCAAGGGGGGTAGGATGTAATACCCCAGAATTTCCGTACAGTCTTAAAAATTTAAAGTTAATAATAAAAATGGCTTTGCACGCCTAAGTTTACGATTTTGAATTCTAAGAGCAACGGTGAAATCCGTTTCCGAAAATAAATTACGGAAGTCAGTTAGATGACTACTGTATTTAGGGTTATCGCGTACGAAAACTTTTTAGTTCTAGAACTCAGAACGGAAAACCGCCTGATTTTTACATTCATGAAATCGCGATATGAACTCGCCCGAGAAAGTTTGTTTTTTTTTATTTTCCGAACGAAACTCGGACTGTGACGTCCCGAGTTTTTGTCGGAATTAAGTTTTTAAATATTACTTTCCGATTAAGTTTAATATATAGAAATTATTGGTCGAATCGGATTTTGACGATATTGTGCCGAGATACGTTTTTCGTCTTTCAATTTCCATAACGTCGTATCGCGCCAGAAAAACGCGTATTTTCTCTTTTTCTCCCCTCTTAGCCGACTTCATACCTCTCTCTCTAGCTGGATATTTCATTTTTATACTAATTAAACCTTATGACTAATGTCCTTTTTCTTTTTAATTACTTTACACCTAAGGTATCACTATTCTAAATTGCATTAGTCATCACCATCCTCATAACCGTCCCTCCCATTTTCGGTACACACACACTCCCTCTCTCTCAATTTTCTTCCATCTTCCACTGAAGAAAGCTTCAAGTTCTTGACAAGGAATCTTCACAAGTTCATCATCCTCCATCAATCTTTAAACTTCCTTTATTAAACTTCAAGGTATTCATCTCCTCTACACTTCTATCCAAATGGATTTCATTTTTTTTTTTCTCAAGTTGGATCGATTTTGATTATGATGGAGATTAGATATTTTGATCTTTAATTAGTGTAATTAGATGGATTAGATATGAATTCTATGATTGAATTGATAAAAAAATGAAGAACCCTAAAACCTAACTAATACCGAAAATTAGGGGTATTTTGTAGGATGATTGGTTTCATTAATTATTTGGATAATTAGACTTAAGAGTATCTTAATTGTTGATTAAAACAAAGAGAAATCAAAACCCCTATGAATTTGAAGAGGACCGAAATTTTTGGCTTAGGGTTTGAGGATGGATTTCAAATTAATGATGTAATGAGACTTGAAATTGGTTAGATTGATGTGTAGTAGTTGGATATATGGATTAATGTTGTTTATAGATGAAGAAAACCATTTCCCCTAATTAATTGTTAATACCGAAAATGAGGAAAATATAGGGGTTTATGTAGTTTGATCTTCGATTAAGGAAATGTTGATGGATTATAGAGCCTAATGATATTAGATGATGATGGGAATTAATTAGAATTATTCTAAAATTGTTGTGTAGAACGTAAGAGACAAGAATTTAGGAATGAATCGAGATTGGATGATGATATGAGGTGATTATATTTATAATAATGAATCTCGATAGATGATGATTAATGTCGTAGAAAATGAACGAATTCCGATAACTTTTGAAATCTTGTAAGAGACGAACAAGTGGATGTAAATAATAATCGAAAAGTCAAGTAAGGATTTCTAACTAGATAATAATGATTATAATGGATTAAGGCACGACTTTGTAGTTGACGATATGAGCTTTTGGATTATTATATAATGAGTTGTAGTTATAATCTAGAACTAGAAACGAGAATTTGTTAACTTGTTGTTGGTATAGTAAATGGTAGTTGAAACGACGAGGTTTGATCGTCGTGGTTATAAACGAGTTTTGAAAAGGAGTCCTTCACGTACGGGAGTACGTGTTGACTGCCTTGAGAGTGAAGTTTCGTGAGAAATCGAGTACGAGAACTTAGAACGAGCCTAGGAAGTCATACGTCGATTCTATCGAACAACTAGGGTTAGCCGCGGCAGTTTTGCGACCCTTCCCGAAAACTGTAATATCTTTTAGCTCGTTTATCGGATTTGAGATCCAAAAATTGGAGAGAAAACTAGACATCCCAAGCTTTTCAACGGTATAGGGCACATCCCCTGTTTTCAATTGCTCTGTTCTGGGCAGCCCCCAGAACTACTGCATTGCGCAGTGAAAATTTCAGAACTTGTTTTCCTAAGTTGTTTTCTTCGCAACTTAGTTTCTTTCGATCGTTAAAGCCGTAATAAGTTAACGACTACCTTTTCTACTGACCTAAGAGTCGAGTATGAAACCTTTCAAGTTCTAAACGAGATTTGTTCAAGTCTCGTTCCCGTTTAATTAAAATAAAACTAGTAGCGTGCAAAGGCCTAAAGAAACAAAACGACTAAAACCTAATTCTAATTTCCATATTCGATTATCTTTTACGACCGAATTTAAAGTGTGATTATTTTACGATGAAGGAGGAAGCCAGCACTAAGGAAAGGACGGAAGAACAGAAGAACGGGAACCTGTTTAGTAGTTCTGTATCATCGAGGTGGGCTTTTATATGTAAAACAAAACGAGCAATGCTCGAAAACCTTTCTTTATCGCTTTGATACCTGTGTTTTCAAAGTGATAATTATGGCATGAACTCTTTTATGTTTCATGTGATTTCTCTTGTACCTATCTGAGTTAACATTCTTGTTTTCCAGAATTTTTGAGTTAACCACTAGGATTGTTAACTAACGATCGGCTCTGAGTCAGCTATTAAGTGCTTTCTAGAGTTAGTGCACTTTGTAACCTATGGTGTATGTGGTATCCTGTTGAGGGGTAACCAGCCACGGTGAATGAGAAATTGGTCAAGATTTGAACGTAACATACCAGAAAATGCTCGGCCGAGTAAATTGTGAAAATAAGTCAGAAAATGTTTTAGTAGACACGGGTTAATTTTAATTAAAACCCCGATGTGCTACAAATTATGAAATGCCAGATTATCTATACTTATGTTAATGTTTTCGGCAACGTGCCCACTAAGTACTTTTGTACTTAGCCCTGCATATGTTTTCTAAATGTGCAGGTTGAAGCGACGAGAGCGGCGATGGTTGAAGTTGAGTTGAGTTTAGAAGTTAGGAATGCTTTAGCTTATGACCTACTTTCCGCTGCAAAACGCTAGACCTTTTGACGATATGTACATTTGGTGAATCACTGTAGTTTAAGTATGTAATCTTTAACTTAGATGCTTTCGAGTACTTTCTGTCGAGTAATCCCTCGGGATTAACTCTTCCTTTTTAAATAGTAACGTCTTGTTCATTGAATGTATGATGTCTTTTATGTATGTTTAATTAGTCAGTCCCCTTCTTCCCCGCTTCTTTAATCCAATCCCAGTCGCACCCCGGCTTCTGCTGTCCCTCGGGATTTGGGGATGTGACATTTTAATTAAAATCTTTGAACCTAGAATTAATTCTAAGATCATTGAGATAAGATAGAAGCTTATCCGAGATTATTTTGAGAAGGTTATAAGAATTGATTTATTAACGGATTAATAAGCCGATTAATTCTTAAGTTCATTCGTTATATGGAATCTAGACTAAAAAATTAGATAATCGGAATTCATAATTTATCTATTGAGACGTGAATTAGGTTTGAAATGTTTTAATGTCGGAAACGAGACGAAGAGAGATTAGACCCATTTTGAGCATAAATGGAATAATACGGACGTTTTATCCGGAAAACTTTTTACGACCGGGTAATTAATACCCGTAATAAAATAATGAGATAAATTCTACTCATCTCTCTCTCTCTCTACCGCCACCTCTTTCTATCTCTCTCCCTAATCTCTCTCCAAGTCCCTATGTAACTTTAATCATGATGTCTTCACCACAATCTTAACCAAAGATTGCATGCAATTGCAATCACATCAAACTATCAATCAAACTTAATTACACCAATTTCCAATACAAACATTATCATACTTATTCTCTATGTTGGAAACTAAATACATGCATTCTATCTCTCTCTCTCCATACAAAAGGAAAATTTCTTCATCCACAACTATCTCTCTCCCTCATTTTCGAAATCCTCCAAGAAAGCAAGAAAGAAAACTCTCCTTCTCTCCCTACTCTCTCTCCCTCTCGGCAATACACACACACCTCACACACATTTGAGTTTCTTCCATGCAAGCTTAGTATTCAAGCTCAAAATCCATGGAAATGAAGTAAAGATCATCATCCTTCATCTATTTCATCCATACCTTCAAGAAAAAGGTAAAAATTCATCAAGTTCTTGAGTATTAAATTCAAATAATCATCCTTATTTTCTTGTGTTTTTCAGCTATAAGGCCCTAGATGGATGATTAATTGTTCCTTATATTTTTTGAGGATTCAAGAGGAGTTCTTCCATACATCCAAGCTAAAGTTTGAAGCCCTATTTTCCCTTCAATTCGATCCCAAGAAGCCAAGGAGAGGAGATCTAATTTTAATTTTCAATGTATGTTAATTCATTTGATTAATTGTATATATGTATATCTCTAACCCCTAAAAGAAAGAAAACATGCATGCATGGTATTTATTTTATGTTTAGGCAAACTTAGGTAATCGATATGAAGATCGAGTGAGAAGAAATCGATAGGAGAATCGAACACTAAGATTTAATCGATGAATTAAGAGAAGAAAAAGAAATTAAAATCCTAAAAATTTAGTTAATGCCGAAAATACGAGAAAAAAATAAGAAAATGTGGACTTCTTGAGTTATTATTATATTGATGCTTGATTTATGATTTTTATCATGTTGTGAATGAGTATATATGCATTAAAAATTGAAAAACCGATTGCTTTAAAATTGGCATGAATGCCGTGTGTTTTGGGAAGAAAAAGAGAAATTATTTTGTTGATTTTGTTGATGATCTAGTTGATGTTTTGATCATGAAATTATTATATGATATGTTGATTTAATCTTGTATGTGGTTAAGTATAAGAAAATCAAATTGCATGTGAAGTTATTGAAGAAAATAATTTGTGATAATTTAAAAGATTTGATGATTTTGATGTTAATGTGTATCAAAGTGTTAATTTGGTCCATAATTGAAGATAGAAAATTTTGTGAGAAAAGATTGAAGTTTTAAAAGCTTTAAAAGTATTAAGAGTTGAAAAAGGCATAGAAAAATATATCTAATAAGTCTTCTTGTAATAAAATTTGAAGATTTGAATTTTTAATAAACTAAATCAAAAAGAAATTTTGTAATTAAATTAATAAGATAAACTAGTTTTTATAAAAATTAATTGAAGAATAAAAGAAATTGTTAAATAAGAAATTGGTCTTAAGTTAAGAACAAAGAAGAAAAGGAATTTATTAAGTAAATAAACAAGAGTCGAGAAATTTGAGTTAAAAAGAATCAATTAATAAGAAATAAAAAAGAAGTTTTAATCGATCCGAGAAAAAGATGTTAGACGAGTTAAGTTAAATACTCGTTTAGTTTAATCAAAAGGATAATGGAATAAAATACGAGTAATGGTTTTAAAAGAAATTAATTAAAGTTAATTAATTAATTAAGTTATTTTTCAAACCATGTAAATTGAGAATAAACCGAGGAGAATTGCCGAGTTAATAATTGGAAAGATAATAATCGAGTTAAGAAATGAGAATTGAATTGGAAACGGAAAAGAAATTCCTATTTCATAAGTGATTAATAAAAATTAAAGAAAAATTTTATTAATTGAGTAAAAATTTATAAAATGCTTCATAAGATAACGGATTTGGAAAAGCGTCGTTTATAAGTCAAGAAAAGATAAATTATATTGTTTGAGTTTTATAAAAAGGAATTCTTATTTGAGTTAAGTTCTAAAATGTAATTGAATAAATGTTAATGTGTCTTGAAATGTGTTTGATTTATTTGGATTTGTTGTGCAATTAAATTAAATGTTTGAGTGAATGTTATTATTTGTGATGTGAAGAATTACTGAGTTTAATTGTATGCAAATAATTGAGCTTTTGAGTTGTTAATTAAATCGAGAATTGATTAAATTTTGAAAAGAAAGCTCGAGTAATAGAAATTAGATAGACGACGTTTCATAATTAAAGCGTGGAGTGCTAAGACATTGGTTAGTAATATTAACCAATCATCGAGTAGAGTTAATGGTTAAAAACGAGAATGCGAAATCTTTTAGAAAAGATAAAGCGTAGAGAGAAACGACTCAAGTAGAAGTCCTTCAGTCGAGACCGACGCTTTTTATCCGTCTTGCGTAGTATCTTATTTCCTTATCGATGTCAATTTGTGAAGGATCAAGCCGGACGGATCGATAAGCGAGGACGAATAGCCCTTAAACCGCCTAGCTAGAATCTTCGGAAGTCAGGTGGGCTTTTCTGAACCAAAACCATCGATGAATGTTATTATGCTATTGAGTATTATTATATGATTTTAAATGCGATTGACTTGCCGTTTTATTGAGTTTGGTATGCGTTATCATCTGTTTGCTTGAGATTATTATCATGTGAAAGACAGGAACCCACGTGTGGTAAGTTGAATGTTGAGGTGGCGGTGAGCCTTGCTTCGGCTAGGCCGGTCACAGTGTTTGAGAAGGAGGCCTACTTCTCGGCACAATGAGTGAATTTATGACAGATGATGCATACTATTGATATATGTTATGTTTTGACTGTACAATCTATTTGAAAGAAAATGTTTTAGCATGCACAAGTAAAACCGTTTTGAATCGTATAGATACTTGTGATGCTTCGGCAAGGAAAGTTCAATTGATATAGCCCTTAAGAGCATCTTTCTTCCAATTGCTTTCGGCATGTGTTCACTGAGTACGAAGTACCCAGCCCTGCGTGTTTTTCTAAACGTGCAGGTTGACAGGATGGTGATGGCATGGACGCTTGGTGGTGTGGTGTTTTTGGTTGAGTTGAGTCGGATGTCGGACTGGCATTTGTACGTCTTCATACGTGTGAATGTTGGGAATTGAGTCAAGTTTCCGCTGCAAACTCTTTTGAAATGAAAGTCTATTGAAACACTTTGATATTTCTTTTTGATTCCGAGCAATGTGCTCGATGGTTTTAATGTTTTTGTTTAATCTCGTTCTCCTTAACTTGAAGTACTTATTATATCCTTGTTGATATCTGATTTGAAATGCTCGGTTATTGCTTCATTATGTCCTTGATAACCTTATTCGTATGCGTTTGCTTTTCATTAAGGTTTCACCGAGCATGTTCCCCGTATTTGAGTGATGGTTAGTTGGTTAAGTTGTGTTGTTGTTCGTAAGTTGCACCTCAGGAGTCGGGGTGTGACATAAGCACTGCAGGGATGTGTTGGACTGTGTTTCAAATTCGGCATTCCAATTGCGTGTTGTTAGCAAGCTAGTTTGTTCATGGTTTTGAAGTTGAGGTGATTAAATCTCTTGTGCCATAGCCAACTTATCTCTGAGCTACTTTTGAACACAAGGCACGTTTCTAGTGAGCTACTCAACTAGTTTGTGTAGTAGACTCAACCTTTAATGAAAATCGTCTACCATATATAAGAATCTGCTTGGTCTTGACATCTTTAACCCTGCACACATGTGCATAAAACTTCACAGAAAAACCATTATCGCACAGTTGGCCTATGGAGAGCAGGTTATGCTTTAATCCATCAACCAAGGACACATTTTTGATAGACACCAGCTAAGTTTCGAATGTACCAGATCCTTTGGTTTTTCCCTATGAGTCATCACTAAAAGTTATAATACCTCCTTCTCGAAGCTTGATGTCTGTGAGAAGATTCCTTTGGGGTGTCATATGTTTGGAGCATCCGCTGTCCAACACCCAGACGGATTTGGCAGCACTTCTCTTTCTCAGCTCATCTTGGTCCTTATCAGTTGACTCTTCAGGCAATGCCATGAAGTACTGGCCAGTTCCCGCTGAGTTGGATGGCGAGTCAGTTTCTTCTCATTCTGACTCGGTGAATACGTCGGTGTCATCGATGTCTTCCTCAACAATCATGGCCTTGGACTTCTCCTTGGCCTTTCCTCGGAGGGATTCCTTCTCCTTTATGGAGAGGTCAGGATAGTTAGCTTTGAACTGTCCTGGCTTTCCGCATTCAAAGCATCCTTCGCTTTGAATTTTTGAGGAAGGGTCAATTGAGCTACGCCTGCTCCTGTTGATCATCCTATACTTCTCGATCATGGAGTTCATCTTCTCGAGTTGCTTGGTAATTTCGTTGTCCTTTTTCTGAAGTTCAGACCTACTCGGTCGATCCGTAACTGAGGAGTCAGGAGACCGTGAGGGTCTGGCGAACTTGGATCTGCCCGATTCAGCTCGAAGCGCCATTAATTTGGTAGCTGAACTCTGCTCGATCTGTTCTAGTTTCACTTAATGGTCTTAGTAACGAGTATCTCGTATATGGGGCGGGATACACCAGTAGCAATTTTTACTTTACTAAAGTCTTTTCAATGAGTTATACTGCTCAGGTCAATTGGCTCGACATCTAGATAAGTCAGCTGGAGCAGCTCTACAACTGAGTTGCTCAGTTGGAGCTAATCAAACAGCTGGCAGCGCAAGTGGCTCCTATGCCTGAAGTTTAGCTGTATGCGCCAATAAAGGTTTTAAATCAGTTTTGTGTTGCGGAATGGTGGCGTTTAAACTCGTTACAAAAACTAAAACCTTTATGAAGAGAGGAAGGTCAAGTTCCCAAATTAGTGCAGTTTGATAAATATGCAATTTGTATGCAAAATGTTGGGTTAGTTGGTTAGGTAAACTGAATTTGAAATACTGAATGTTAAATGCAGAGAGTAAGTACACAATATTTTAACGTGGTTTGGGGATCGACCTTCTACATCCATGACTTCTTTTTTGGGGAAGTAATCCACTATATAGCTTAAGCGTGCTTACCAAACGGCAGGGAAGTAATCAACTATATAGCTTAAGCGTGCTTACCAAATGGCCCACTTGCATTACAGGTTCCAAGCAAACCTAACTAATTCGATTCCGGGTTGGTACAAGGCCTTACAACACTTTTCTGGGCAAGTGTACAGCCTAGTCTTAGATTCCGGGTTCTGAGGGACCTATTCTTAAATTTCGGGTTCCAAGGGACCTGGTATTGGATTACGGGTTCCAAGGGACCTAATGACTTTGATTTCAGGTTCAAAGTCAGACCTAAGGTTTGGATTTGGGGAGAGATATCCAATAAGGAAACCTTCTACACTGAGGGAAGTGGAGACTTCAACCTAAGGTTCCAGACTCGATCTCTTGCAAGAGAATCTGGTCAGACACAATACAAGCAAGAACCTGTTTCTAGACTCAATTAGAAAGGGGGGATTTCTAAGAGACTAGATGGAAGAACAGGAGGAGAATGAACATTCCACTTCAACTGGACTTCGCCGGAGGTCTTCTTGCTCGGAGAGTAAGAGGTGATAAGTTGCTGCAACGTCACTCTTGATTTTTCTCTCTAGGAACTTCTATTGTTCGCTCTTGTGTCTGTTTGAGCTTTGGTGTGGAGACATCTATTTATAGAGAGAGATCAAATCAGCCGTTGGAAAGAGCCGTTTGACCTCTGCCAAAAGTATGGCACTCCACCAGCTTTACTGAAAACTTTCCTAAAATAGTAATTGCGATCTTTGCTTTTTGCACGTCGCTGTTGTTGGCCCTATCTAAGAACTTCCTTCTTTAGTCCAGCTAACTTCTTCTGCTTGAAACTTGTAAAAATAAAATCCCTACGCTCAAAAAGTGAGCTCTAGTTAAGATCAGACTAAAGGCATTCATCTACTTGGTTGAGGTCAGTTGGGGTTTTGTTATCTTTCGAAACCTTTTAATAATTTTCCCAACAAGTTGGTATCATGTTATGGTTGTCACATCCTAAGCTAAGTATCAAGGAATATAATGAACAATATCAGCCTAGTGGTGGGATCGATATTCTTATTTCAATTTTATCAACACTATGTATGTTAAGTTGGTTGTACTAGATTTTTCAAGTGCACTTTATCTTTAATGTGCCATGAGTAAAATTTATCCCATAGGCATATTTAGCGACTGTAGATTACTCTTGTCATAATAGATAAGTTAATATCAATGACATTACTCGTCTTGACCTCAAGAATGCTCTCAGTAGTATCATTGGCTGCAATATATTTTTATCTCTCTTCATACATAACTTTCTAAATAAACATATCTCACAAAATGCAAATAATGAGTATGGAAAATCACGTTAGGAGATTCAAATTGCTTCACTGAACATTGTCTCGTAAGTCATTCTAGTATTTCTATTGATTGCCAAAGTGGAAGTAAAATTATAGATTTGCTATATAAAGGGACCCGAAGGAATGGTGTGTTTTGAATGTTTATGTCACAATTTTGATCTATCGATCTGACTAATTTGGTTCACTCATATCTTGTGAATTTATGTTAACTTTGGTTGAAGTGTGGTGATTGTAGGGATTAGAGACGAAAAACATAGATGTGTAGCAAAATGTGCTGAGAAATGAGATCAATACACAATGTGTGTAGCAGAATGCAGAATGTACAAAATGAGGTCAGCCACCATTGTGCAGCAGTGTGTGTTGGTCGTGGGGGATTTTAGGAGCCCAAACTAGTCTCAATTGGGGATCAGTCAGCACTGGCTCGTCTAATCTGAGCCAATGACCAGCGCGAGTTGGTGCATCTGGTAACAAGTAATTGGTGTATGGAGGGAATACACCAGTAAAGATTTTTAACTAAATTTTTTTTTAACTCTTGGCAAACTTCTCAGTTCATCTAGCTCGACAACTATAAAGGACAGCTAAAGCACTTCACTCAGTCAGGATCAAAGCTGACTGAGGTTTTAACTAGAGCTTTTAACTTTGCGGAAGTTGGAGGGTAAAAGACTCGTTACAAAACTGAAAACTTTTTGAAAGAAGGTCAAGTTCCCTAAACCGTTTTAGTGCAGAATGAAAGTTTGTTTCGTGCAAGAATTAGATGGTTAGATAACTGAATATAAAATAATGGAACATAAACCACATAGTATTTTAACGTGGTTCGGAGATCAACCTCCTACATCCATGACTTCCTTTTCAGGGAAGTAATCCACTAGATAAGCTTACACGTGCTTATCAAACGTGCCGCTTGGTTTACGGGTACCAAACAACCTAACCAGTTTGATTACGGGTTCGAACCAAACCTTACAACACTTTTTTCGGGCAAGTGTACAGCCTACAACTCTTTTACGGGCAAGAGCAAAGCCTAGGTCTTAGATTGCGGGTTCTAAGGGACCTAGTTTCTTTGATTACGGGTTCAAAGAAAGACTTGGGGTTGGGGGTTTTCCAACTATGAAGCCTTCTACACTGAGAACAGTGGAATCTTTTTCCTAAGGCTTAGAGACTCAATCTGCAAGAGAGAGTGTGCTTATTATTTATGTGTAAAGCGAGAAATACTTTTGAGCTCAAGCTCATTGTATCGACACCAAATTAGAGTAAAAGTGTAAAGGCAAATAAAACATTGTTGTTTATGCAGCGGAATAACATACTCAAGTCCCAACAATTACATGTATGAAGACATGCAATTGCAAGCTTAAACAAAATGACTCGACTTATTGTAACACACTGTCGAGTACTTTGTCCAAGCTAACCTAGACGTTTAGAAAACACATGCAGGGCTGAGTACTTCGTACTCAGTGAACACATGCCAAAAACTATTTAAAACATGCTCATTAGAGCTATATAATTGAACTTGTCTTGCCACTGCATCACAAGTGTTAGTACAAATAAAACATTTTACTTGTGGATGCAAAAACATTTTCTTTTCTTGAAACGACTGCAAAGTCAACATGTATAATAATAAGGAATGAGCTATAAATCAATCTACCACATTAACTCTTTGTCGAGAAGTAGGCCTCCTTCTCAAACACTGTGACTGATCTAACCGAAGCAAGGCTCACAGTCACCTCACATAATTCAAATAACAACATGTGTGTTCCTGTCTCACACGGGATAATAATAACTCAAGTAGATGATCAAACATACCATAACTCAGATAAAATGGCAAGTCAAATAAATTAAAAACTCACATAATAATAATCACTAAGTACTACTCCTTCCGTTCAGCAATAAGAGTCCTATTGTAGGCTAGGCACGGAGATTAATAAAGCTAAAAAAGTAGTTTTTGTAGGTGTCAAAGTTAGGATATAGGGTTATTGTTAATATAAGTGTTTATATTGTTAATCCTTGTTTAACTTACACATGCTTTTTAAGAAGAAAGTGGGTGCCTTTGTTTTAATTTGTTGAGGGGTCTCCATTTAATTTCTTAACTTGTTTTAATTTTGTTGAGTGATTTTTTTTTTATATTATTTACAGGTTCTTTTCTTTATTGTTTATAACTTTTAATTTAAGGTTTTTTTCTTTCCAATTAATGTTTTTTGGTTGGGGGTCTTTCTCGTTGTTTACAGGTTTTTTTTTTAAATATACTTTTCTTTATTAAACTGTAATGAAAAATAGTGAAAACATGCAATGATTTCGAATGAACAAATAATAAATAAAAGGCACCCACTTGAAATCCGTTAAACTAAACTTAAATGGATTACAAGGAGGGAAATGAAATTTTCCGTCTCCTCGACTGCCTTCAATGAATTTTCCAGCAACAACCCTTTAATTTTAGATTCAAGCGGAGTCAACGATGAGAGATCGATAAATCCTCTGAAATTCACCAGAGATTTAGAGGGCCACATCGAGTCGAAGACGGCTCCTGGCACCACCGTCGATTTAAGAAAAAAATTGGAGAAATTAGAATAAGGGAGATGAAAGGAGTTAGATCCATTCACCTTCAATTCAAGAAGAAAATTTGAGAAATCAGAAGAAGGGAGATGAGAAGAGTCAAATCCATCTATCGTCGATTCAACACACAAATTGGGGAAATCAGAAGAAGGGAGATGAGAGGAGTCAGTCATCGCCATTGAGAGAGAGAGAGAACACATCTTAGGTTTGAGAGATTGATTTGGGGGCGACAGCGAATGTAGGGTTTGGGGGTGAGAATGAGAGAGATAGAAACAGAGTGAGAGAGAGAGAACCGATATTAGGTGTGGGTAGGTGGGCTTTTTTTTTTATTTTTGTTTTATTAGGATATTATTAGGGTTTAATGAGAGATATCATTAGTGGGGTAACTAATTGGGTTAAGTGAAATGGGGTGGGTCCATCAATCGCAAGGGGAAGTAATATTAGGAGAATAAAAAGGGTAGTGGTGTCCAAAAAGCGAGTACAACTCTTATTCGCAAACATTTGAAAGTGGGTAAGTACGACTCTTATTCACGAACAAAGGGAGTAGCACTCAATAATTCTCGGTTTATAAAGTCCACCTGACTGCTAAGGGTTAGTCGGGGTAGCTTCCTTCTTCTTCTTCTTCTTCTTCTTCTTCTTCTTCTTCTTCTTCCTTCACTTCTCGATTCCGCTCGTTTGTTCAAAAATAACATCTTATAAGGACGAGACTACTTTCTCGAAAAATGAAACGACTTTTAACGCTCGGCTGAAGGACTTCTACTTGACTTGGATTTCTTAACTTATCTAGGCTCGACTAACTCGATCTTTCTCAATTTCTCGATTCTACCAATGTACTAAACCAACAGACTCTAAGAATCGGGCACTTAACTCGATAACATCAAATAAATTAAAGTTAAACAATTACTGAAAATCGAGAATTCACTTTTCATGACATAAACTTTGAATTTCTCGATTTCTCAAGTCGAATGAACTCAGAAATTTACGAGATTAATTCTCGGTTACTAAAATTACAAATCATTCAAATTCAGACTTTCACATCAAGAATCAGACATTCACAGATAGGTAAACAACTGACTTCAATAGATAGACGTAAAAAGAAAAATTTTCCAAATATCTCAGAATATTCCAGAAAATTTCCAAAAAATCAGATAATTCACATAAACATGAATATCAACTCAGTAATTCATTTAAGTCTCAAAATAGTCTCATGCTGACTCGATACTGCTCGACTTTCAACTTTGAAAAATAAAAGTCTATGGATTTTAACAAAAATAGTTTCGTTATTCGTAAAATTAATCAAAGAATTCAACTATGAAATCAAATTCAAAATTCGAAACCTTAGACAAAATATCTCGGATTAAGGTCTACGTCACTTTTTCTCGTAAAATATCCACATGCTTGAAAAATTATCAAACTTGACAGGTTAACTCAAAATAATTCCAATTGATTGATTACTCGATCAATTTAACTTAATTTCACTTTTATCTTTCGAAAATCTCGATTTTTCATTCTTAACTTTAATTCTCTATAACTTTTGCATACAAATTCCGATTCAAGAATTTCAACAAGCTAACTTATTTGCTTTTACTCCAATTTCATCATTTAATCATCAAATTCATCAAACAAAGTCAAGAACACAAAGTCCCATGCTTCATTTCCTCTTAAGCTTTGAAATTTTCACATATGTATCTATACATGCTTGATTTTAGAAATTCAAAGCTCTAACATGCTTAAAAATAAATCCAATTTCATGAATTTAGCATCAATTCACTCAAACAAGCTGAAGATCAAAAATACCCAACTTAGAAATCCTAAGTGATTTGAAATTTTTGGATTTTAATGCAAAACTTGTCCAAATTCAATAATTCAAGTTTCTATCGTACTTATAAAAATATCAATTGATCGATTTCTCAACCAATTTACTCAAACGAGCTTAATTACTAAAAATCTTCATCTTAAACTCATTTTCATCGCCATTTTTGGGGCTTTCTTTATAAAAATCCGATTCCAATGGTTTCAAGTTCTATAATGCATCAAATAAATCTAATTTTACTAATCTAACATCAATTTCATACTTAGAACACATGATCACAAAAATCACAAGTTCTTATGCTCATTTTGTTCGACTTTTTCAAACTTCTTAGGCAAACGAATTTCTTTTTTCGATTCTTCTCATACTTAAGCTCAACTTATATTCGAATTCACTTATCACTTATTTAACAAACAACCAAGACTTCACAACATCAAAAATCATCAATTGCTTCAGGTATTTTGTCCGAAAATTTTTGAGATAAAATTCACAAAAAATTCACACTTCTCCAATTCCCATTTATTCATGCTTAAATCATCATATAACTCCTAACAATATGAATTCTCATCTAAATCAACACAAAACTATCAACTTTCTACACACATATACTTCGACTTATTTTCAAGAGAACTAGCAAACAATTCATACTCTTTAATTTCTTCATTTATCAAGCATCCATACTACTCAAATTCAACAATAACATCATCAATTCATCTTCAAGAACAACACAATAAAAACTCCTAATTTTCTACCCTATTCCATTAGTTTTTAAGAGGGAAAAGGGAGGAAAATCCTTCTCATTTAATCAATTACATCAACACTATTCGATTAATTTTTAGAGCTCAATTATATTATAAATTTCATGCTAAGATCATCAACATGAAAACCCCTATTTTAAGCCTTAAAATCGGCACTCAAGGCTTGGGTGATCAAGGGTTTTTCTCTTGGATACTCATGTATAAAACCATGCAAGGATTGATTTCTAGACCTCAAAAACAAGCTAAAATCGAACTCTTCTCCATAGCATGAAGGTGCCGAAAGCAAATGGAGAGGAAGGAGGGTGATTCTAGTCTTGAATTGATCACAAGATCGAGGGGATCAAGATTACCTCATTGGATTGATCGATGAATGATCGGTAGCAATTTTCCTCGCAACTCTAAACCTTCATCTTCATGTCTTCAATGGAGGAATAAGGCTATAAGTATGGTGTGTATGTGCTGCCAATGGAGGAGGGAGAGAGAGAGAGGGGTATGTCGGCAATGAGAGAGGGAAGGGAGAGAGAGAGAGAAAACGTAGAGAGAGAGAGAGATTCATGAGAGAGAGAGAGAAAATGTAGAGAGAGAGAGAGAGAGATTCACGAGAGAGAGAAGAGAGTGAGAGTGCGTGAGGGAGAGTGAGAGTAGGATAGGCTTTTAATGAGTTTAGATTGCACCCTTTAGTAAAAAACGCGATATAAAAATCGTCGGATGAAAATGTTCTGTGCAATTTAACCCTAATTTCTCATTAAACTCTCAAATGACTTAAAACTCACCATGACTCTTGAAATCCAGTTTTCAAATTAAAATTTCGAGCAACGAAAAAAATCTCAAAAATCACTATTCATATTAGAATTCTTGAAATATTAACTCAAATTTTTCTCAGATGATTTTAGATGACTCTCAAATATATCTCAAAGCTTCTAAAAGAATTTTTATACTCAAAAGACACTAATTAGATGAAATTCGCAAAAACTCGATGAATAGTGAAAACTTAGGAAAAATTATTACTTATCGAAAAATAAAACTTCTCAAAATTCTCCGAAACTCATACTCAGACTCAAACTCATATAATCATGCTAAATTAATTCATCACACATTCGATTCGGATAACCGAAGTGAGAAAAATCACGTAAAAGCACTCAAGGGTATTTTAATTTTACGAGAAAATTTATTTTCTCGGAAATTTTTATCACACAAAAGCACATTATCAAGGCATATAAACGCAATTAAGATGAACTTAAAGAATTATAAAAGATCGGGGTATTACAAGAACAAAAGGAGGACTTAACACTCGACTTCTACTAGTTCTTCAGCTCGGCGGTTCTTGCTCGAGAGAGAATCTGTTTCTGCTTCTTTGCGCGTGTCTGCTCTTCTGCACGTCTCTTCTCTCTCTCTCTCTCTCTCTCTCTCTCTCTCTTTCTCTCTCTCTCTCTCTCTCTCTATCTTGTAATGGAGAGACCTCTATTAAAAGAGAGGGAGCCAAACAAGCCGTTGGAAAGAGTCGTTTGACCTCTGCCAAAAAGTATGGCACTCCACCTACTCTTCTGCAACAATTCCTAAAATGGTAAGTGTGACCCTTTATTTATGGAAGTCCTCTTTGTCGGTCCATTTATGGAAAGCTTCCTGATTTTCTTGAGGTTCTGAGTAGATTTGAATTTAGAACTTCAACTCATCTACTTTCTCTGTATTTAAGGTCTTCTCTTATGACTTTGGTACGTCTGACTTCATCACACCTTCTCGACATGCTTGAGTTGCATGGATCAACTGTGGAGTCAATTGAGCTTCTGTTCGACTGACCAGTTTCCCTCTTCAATCTGGCTGACTTCTTCAATCCGGCTAACTTCTTCATCTTGATCTTCATCTTCAGATCTTCCTCAGAGCTGGTCTTCATCAAGGCTGGCGGCTGGCAGCTCACGTCAGTTGAAGGTATTCTCCTCGGCTCAACTGAATACCTGCCTCAACCAGCAGGGCGAGGCAACTGATTTTACATCAGCCTTCTCTTCTTCAGCCTTTTCTTCTTTATTCCTGCGAGCAGTACACCTGAGGTTGCATCAAACTAGAGTCATTAAACTGAGCAACACTTTGAAGGTGCCTTTTTTCACTTCTTCTCCATTTTTGGCTTCAACAAAAAGAAGATGAAGTACAAGCTTCGCAGAAAGCATTCCAGGTGAGATTCGCCAGAAAGTGGAAATCTATGTCTTCTTCACCATCTGCTGACTCCTAGTTCTTTTGGTTCTGTAGATGAGGCAGCTCTTGTGGAAGGATGCTCGACTGAGAGAAGTTTGTGAACAATGAATGGCCTTGCACGAAGCACTATTAGGAGGGAATGCCTGGGTCCGAGCAGGCCTCCTAATACACAGGTTCCAGATGACCTGCCCACATGACATGGGGTTGCTGATTTTCCTCCGCCGATACTCCAAGAGGTTAAAATAGAGGTAACCTCTAAAGTCCTTGATGCGACCGTCGTTCAGTCGCGGCAAAATACAATTTGTATTTTCCTTGCCCATTTCCTAGGATCAGCTAGTCATTAAGTAAGGGTCGATCCCACGAGAAATTGATGCAATATTCTCTTGAAAGTATCCTGTCACAAGGTTGGTTTGATCTATTCATACTAATGTCTTGGGCAAAGTCAAGTAAAGTAAAGTAAATGCCGAAATAAAACAAGTAAACGATTAGTAATAAAAGGCAATTTGGATTTAGGTTTGATTCAATTTTAATAAGTGTAACTCGATCATAGGTGCATAGATATTCGCTACGTATGTGTGTCAACGGTTATAGGCAAACCGCGTCGTAGTCCTACTGTCACATTGTCACGCCTACAACTACAACTTGCCCAGCTCGTCCTTACTTAGTGAATCCTGCGTGGCATTCTCACCCTAGTCTTCCTAACTTGCCCAACTCACCCCCAAGAATTCCTCAAGGGGTATAGACTGGAACAAGCAGCTTTTAGCACTAGACGAACCCATTCCGACCCTATGAGATACAAGGATCCAGCTTCGACTTTTCACCAGCATCAGCGTACTTCGTTCGGCTCCGCCCAAGTTCAACCTAAGATTTGCCGCCCTCAAGGAGCGTGAGGCAAACCTCTTCCGGTCCCTGTTGGTCTAAGCTACCTCCCTTTTAAGGAATCTGCCGCACTCCAATGGCCCATCTGCAGTATGGTCTCTTGGCTCAAACAGACTACTTTGAAATCATTTCCTAACGCCTTGGGAACACACATATATATAGCTATCTTGCCCAATTCGACCTCACGAGTTATAAAACACTTAAATCACATATCCTCTACCTAAACCTAGATCGATAAGTTTAGCTAGACATAAAGTAAATAACAATAACAAAAGAGATAGAAGAAAACGTGCTTGAATTAATACTTAAACGATAGTCTGCCCAAACTGAGACTTAACAACAGAAAAGTAAAGTAAAAACGATGTAAAGTTGTAAAGGTGTGTAAAGTTGTGTGCTTGAAGCTGCATGCACGTACATATTTATAGAGTACAAGGATCATGAGCTTAAAACCCTAAAAACCCACATAAGGGCCTTCGATTGATAGCTGGCAGCTTCCTTCCTTGACCGATTAGGACTAGGAAAGATTTGTTTCCTTATCGGTAAGATATCTTCTTTATCCTTTTGCTTCCTAATCTGAGTAGAAGTTATCTCCACGTTTCCTTCACCTCAAAGGAACGAATTACTTCCTTGTTGGTCCTCCGGATGATGTCATACCAGCTGCAACGTGTAGAACCTCGTACTCTTGATGAACTCATATTTGTGTCCATCTTTTCTTGTGTTTTTCTTGTATTTTTAGTCTTTATCGAGTCAAAGTTTGTCTGGGAGAACACAAAGTCGAGAGATGGTGTGCAGGGAAGAACAGGTGGGATGTTGGGCAAATTCGGTGGAAAATCTGTTGTTGAGATGCTGAAATGGCAATACGATGCGAATGGGCATAGGGCTGGAGACTTGTAGCTGGGAAACAACGTTTTACATGCTCTACAAGTCAGGAAGTACCTCCCCATATCCTTGAAGCCAACAGACAGAGTACCCGAAGGAGCCAGGATCTTGGTCAATACAAGAAGCAAACCAGGATGCAAACATCGTGGGCAAGGAGTGAGTCGGGCCAGCAGCAGATTTCTTTTCCTTCAAGGAAGAGGATAAGGATTGGATCTTTCTTTCCTTATCCTAGCCGGACCTAATTAAAGGAGATATCTACCAAGTAAGGAAAGAGAATCATGGCTGCATGCATGAGAGAGAGAGGTGGATATGCATTGAAGAGTCCTTCATCAACAAGGAAACTTCCCTAAACCCTAATTTCCATCACCTATATATATGGCCGGCTCCTTTATGTAATGTGTGCCGTTTTTATTCTTAGTTCTGCATTCATAGTTTGAGAGGAAGAGAGGAAAAAACAAGTCCTACGGGCAATTTACTTTTACGTTGGTTTTATATTTTCTGCAGTAGTTTAGTTGTTGGCATGAAGCCAAGACCTTGGTTGCTGACTACGCTTTTGGGCAGCAACCTGTTTTCTGTTTTATGATAAGTATATTTTCCTTTATATATTTTGTGTTTTCGTTTACTAATATGTCTAGCTAAATTTATTGTTTGGGTTGGATGTAGATGAAGTGATCGTAAATTACTCATTCTAAACTCGTGAGGTGGAATTGTGTTAGTTCGTTAATTGATTTTGTTCCCGAAACACTTAGGATTAATATTAGACTTAATTGATAGTGATATTTGATTGATCACCATCTAGATATTGAGATTAAGTCATTGACAGGAGTTGGGATCAACTCGAGAGTGTCTCTCGTGCCCAAGAAGGTAAAGAGTGTTGGAGAGCAGTCGGTAGTGACCTACCTCTTAGCTGTCTTGGGTCTGTTTATTCTTAATGCCTTTTGGACAACATCGTTACTGAAGTGTCTTCGTGACTTTGTTGATCAAGAGAGGAGATCTTGCCTTCTGGTCAAGATCTGTAAAATTGGATAGACATAGGCTAAGTGTGTTTATATCGTGACTTCGTGACTTTTTGGGTATAAACTAATCTTTGTCTTAAACCAAGTGATAAGATCAGTTAATTGAATATCTTTGCACCAATGAACGAGTGATGAGTAATTAAGATCATGGATTCGAAACCCAATCCAAACTCTTTTGTTATTTGATATTTTTACTTGTTGAGTTACAGGATACATTACAGTCAAAACCCCTTTTGTTGAGTTCAATTTGAAGAGCAGATCTACGCCAAGTCCCTTGGGATCGACCCCACTTGCCATTAACTACTACCTTGTTGGGCAAGAGGTGTTTATAAATTTATTTGTGCGAAGAGTCTAACGATAGCGCTTCGTTAACTCTTCTTCCTCTTCGCCTTGCCCAGAGTCCTCCTGCCATCTTGACTTATTTTGAATGACTGCGCAAGGTCTGGATTGGTCATGCTGACTGGTACGGAGCAACTTCTTCATGTTTGGACTTCTGCGTTCGGTATCTCTAACTGCGAGCAGATCTCCTTGACCATTACATCGTATCGATATGCTCACTTTTACGTGCAAATCCACTCCAAATGCCCAAGTTCCTGTCCTTCCCTGCCTACTACCAAAAGTGTCCTCTCAGACATTAAAACAGACTAAAAAGACACAAAACTAGACTCGATCTACACCTAAAAAGACATGATGAGCATATAAAATATGGTCTCATCATACCCACACACTTAAAGTCATACTTGTTCTCAAGTATGGTGCATGAATCGCCACAAAGACTCAAACAGAAATGACTCAAAAGATAAAGACTCAACAAAACAAAGACAAAGGATAGCTTGACCAAATCAACATATTAGAATGAGCATAATCAATCCATATGAGGACAAGTAAGTAGAAATAGTCAGCACAATAATCAATTAGGTTAGAAATGAACAATTGAGCAGAAGTTGTTCCTCACCACACTCTCACTATTCTGTATAGGCTCGCGTTATGCTCAGGACATGTCATCTTGGCCACACCATAGGCTTGTCTGCCTTCTAACTTCTCCACCCCTTAGACTAGATCAATCAGCACCTATCATTAGGTCTTTATTAGGTTGTAATTGGACTTAAGGCATAGGTTGGAAGTATTTGGATCTGGGCTTTGGTCATTCGGACTTAGGTTGGCCAAGCGAAGCGGCTAACCTGACCTTCTTTCCTCCACCTTCTTTTCCGGGCTGTAGCACAATATACCTTAGGGCTTTATTCTTTTCTATATTTTTTTTTACATATCCTTTTTTTTTCTTTTCTTTTTCTTTTCTTTTTCTTTTTATTTTTATATCATCTAGCCCTTTACTCTCTCTCTTGCCCATTCTAGGCTTTCTTCATACCCTACTGCACTCTTCCCCCCACTTCATCTTTTAGCCTAGTCCTCATGACCGGGTAGGATAAACTATTTCATGGCCAATATTTGTGAATCAAAAAAATTATTAAGCTCAAAGGGGCTAACAAGGGATTACAATAGGGTAGGCTTTTTAGGCTCATTTGGGCTAATAAAAAGAAAATCACCTAAATCCTCTAAGCACTTCTTAATCTATGTCAATGGGGTCTCAAAACAGAAAATAGGCAAGTTCTAGGTGGCTTCAAATGATCATGTCAAATACTCTCAAAGAATGAAAACTGCATTGGGCAAGGAATATTGCAGTTAGGCTCAAATTCTCATAGGGTTGTGCTCAAATTGCTCGTTCGTCATCCCTAACCACATACTATCATGCTCAACTGTCCTAACATGCTTGCATAAATATATTAAGCTCAAATAATCATGCTCAAACTAATCGCATCAACCTAGCATGCCAACCTAGACACAAACAGACGCTCCTCCCACCCACACACTTGGCCTTCGGCCGAGTGTCGGTAAGAAGCACATAAAAACAACTTTTAAAAACCTTTAAAAATAAATGACATATGTCAGCCCCCCATACCCACATACTTTGCCTTAGGAAAAGTGAGTAGTAATGATGGGCAAACAAACACATACAGACTCAAAACTAAACCTTTTAAAAACTTTCAAAACATGGGAGGACAATTAAGTAGCAGGTCGGTTTAGGATCATAACCTGGATTTGACTTTGCTCGATAATTCTATGAAGGCAGCAAGGACTTCAAATTGAGTTGTTGATTGGCCAAAATGACTGTCTCCATGAGGGCAATGGCTTCCTCTAACATGACTAAGCGATAAAGGATTCCAACTTGCTCTACCTCCAAATATAATCACTCTCTCTTCTTCAGCTGCTTGGTCATGGTTAGGAGAGTTCTCAAACCGTATCTTATCCAGCTTTCTCTTGGCCAAGGCATTTCTTCGTTTTGCCTCACTACTCAGATTAGGAAGCAAAAGGATAAGGAAGATATCTTACCGATACAGAAACAAATCTTTCCTAGTCCTAATCGGTCAAGGAAGGAAACTACCAGCTGTCAATCGAAGGCCCTTATGTGGGTTTTTAGGGTTTTAAGCCCATGATCCTTGTACTCTATTAATATGTACGTGCATGCAGCCTCAAGCACACAACTTTACACACCTTTACAACTTTACATCATTTTTACTTTACTTTTCTGCTGTTAAGTCTCAGTTTGGGCAGACTATCGTTTAAGTATTAATTCAAGTACGTTTTCTTCTATCTCTTTTGTTATTGTTATTTACTTTATGTCTAGCTAAACTTATCGACCTAGGTTTAGGTAGAGGATATGTGATTTAAGTGTTTTATAACTCATGAGGTCTAATTGGGCAAGATAGCTATATATATATGTGTTCCCAAGGCGTTAGGCAATGATTTCAAAGTAGTCTGTTTGAGCCAAGAGACCATACTGCAGATGGGCAATTGGAGTGTGGTAGATTCCTTAAAAGAGAGATAGCTTAGACCAACAGGGACCGGGAGAGGTTTGCCTCACGCTCTTTGAGGGCGGCAAATCTTAGGTTGAACTTGGGCGGAGCCGAACGAAGTACGCTGACGCTGGTGAAAAGTTAGAGCGGGATCCTCGTATCTCATAGGGCCGGAACGGGTTCGTCTAGTGCCAAAAGCTGCTTGTTCCAGTCCATACCCCTTGAGGAATGCTCGGGGGTGAGTTGGGAAAGTTAGGAAGACTAGGGTGGGAATGCCACGCAGGATTCACAAAGTAAGGACGAGTTGGGCAAGTCGTGGCTGTAGGCATGACAACGTGACAGTAGGACTACGACGCGGTTTGCCTATAACCGTTCACACACATACGTAGCGAATATCTATGCACCTATGATCGAGTTACACTTATTAACATTAAATCGAACCTAAATCCAGATTGCCTTTTGTTACTAGTCGTTTACTTGTTTTATTTCGGTATTTACTTTACTTTACTTTGCCCAAGACATTAGTAGGAATAGATCAAACCAACACTGTGACAGGATACTTTCAAGAGAATATTGCATCAATTCCTCGTGGGATCGACCCTTACTTACCGACTAGCTGATCCTAGGAAGTGGGCAAGGAAAATACAAATTGTATTTTGCCGCGGCTAAACGACGGTCGCGTCAAAATTGGTGCCGTTGTCGGGAAATTTATTTTGTGGTATTCTCTTCCGTGTTTATTCTTTTGATTTTCTTTTATGCTTAACCCTAACCCTGCAGAGAGTTCACAAGCTTGGTATGACGATAATATCAACCAAACACTAAGGCAGATTAAGGCGGAGGCAAGGAGGAAAGCGGAAGAAGAGGCACAACGCTTGGCGATTTTGGAGAAAGAGCGGAACTTTTCGGAAAAGCAATGCGATACACCTATTGAGGAGCAGTTTTCCTCAGATAGCGAAGAAAGGAGAAGTCTACAAGAAGAAGCAATGGCTGGAGAAGAAGAAAAGACTATGAGGGAGGTGGTTTTCCCTAGCACACTAAACCTGAGGCCATCAGGCATCACCTTGCCCGAGCCAACGAAACCCTGGAAGCTGAAATCTTACTTCTTCCAGATCCTGTCCAAGTTTAGCGATCATCCAAGGGAGGACCCACAAAGGCACTTACAAGACTTTGAGATGACCTGCGGAACCGTTCATACTGAGAGGAACCTAGATGAGTATGTGAGGCTAATCGCTTTCCCGTTCTCTTTGGAAGATGGGGCAAGAGAATAGCTTTACACCTTGCCCGCGGGGAGTGTGAAAACATGGCAAGAGATGCAGCAAAAGTTCTTGGAGAAATATTTCCCAGCTGCACGTATTCAGGAAATGAGGAAGAGAATCACTAGCATTAAGATGGGCATTAACGAGACGTTCTATGACTATTGGAACATGTTCAAACTTATGCTTACAAAATGCCCACAGCATCAGATTCCTGAGTATGATTTGGTCCAGTGCTTTGTGGGAGGACTTCGAATTGGAGAGAAAGCCTTGGTGAATGCAGCTTGCCAAGGAACAATCATGAACAAGCCTCCTAGCAAAGTTTTTCAAATCATTGGAGAGATGGCGGAGGAGTCTAGGATGGATGAGAGCGGCGAACTGCCCACTGATGAGAAGATCGATAAGCTAGCCGCGCACATGGAGACTCTTATTACTCTAATGGCTAGTAACAACAAGAAAGCGGTGAGGGCATGCGGGATATGCACAGCGTGTCACACACCCAACGGATCAATGCCCAACACTTTATGAAGAAGAAGACGTAAATGCCATAGGTTTTAATGCCAATCAAGAGAGGCAATATGATTTTCCCAAGTTTATTATCTCGGATGGAGGAACAATGAGAATCTAAGGAACGGAGGCAACAACTATCAGCAGTTTGGGCAACATGCACAGAAACCTTAGCAGCCACAGCAGCAATACCCACCTCGTGATCCGAACAAGCCATCATTGACTGAGGTGGTAAATAACCTGATTCGAGACCATACCAAGGCACAGCAAGAGAATGATCAGTTTAGAACAGAGACACGGGGTGCAATTCAACACATCACTGCCCAATTGGCACATCTTGCCAACGCTTTGGGCAAGATAGAAAAGAAGCAAGGAGAACTGCCAGCCCAAGTGGAGGTGAACAAGGCTTAGGTTAATGTTGTTACGCTTAGAGGAGGAAAGGTTTTTCCCAAGAGAGATCAGATGCCGGATTCTGAAACTCTTTTGCCTAAGGAAAAAGAGTTAGAGGTTGAGGAGAAGGAAAAGGAGAATGAAGAGATGAATGGTTGGGATGAAGAGGTATCTCCCGAGCCTACATATGTCAAGCCTAACCCCATTATTCGAGCACCTTTTCCAGGTAGGTCGAAGCGAACTAAGATGGACCAAGAGATGGACGATATGGTTAACATTTTCAAAAAGGTTGAGATAAACCTACTTCTTCTCGCTGCACTGCGCAACATGCCCAAATGCGTGAAATTGTTATAGGATCTTTGCATAAGAAATGTATGGAGTTATGATGGAGCAAAAGCTGTCATGGGGGAGAATGTGTCGACAGTCATTAAGAGGAATTTGCCCAGGAAGTGTCGAGATCCCGGCATGTTTGCTATCCCATGCCAAATTGGAAATATGAAGATTGAGAAGGCCATGCTGGATTTGGCCGCGTCAATCAACGTCATGCCGTTGTCCATGTATGATTAGAATGTTATGGGACCACTTCGAACCACTAGAGCAGTTATCTAACTGGCGGACAAGTCACAAGTGCATCCTAAGGGCATTCTGGAAGATGTCCTAGTCAAAGTAGAAGATTTGATCTTTCCAGTAGATTTTTATGTGCTCATCATGGGCAAGACGGGAGGAGACACATTGGGTATGCTGTTGGGAAGACCATTTATGAAGACCGCCAAGACCAGGATAGATTGCAATACTGGGCAATTGACATGTGAGTTCGACGGAGAGAAAGTGTCATTTAACATTTTCAAAACGAAAGAACCTTCTCAAGACACTAAGGCAGTTAAATACATTGACCAAGTCGAGCAGTCAAAGGGGAACGAGTTACCTCAGAATGGGATGCAAGGTCAGATGAATAAAGTCAAGGAAGAAGGAACCATTAGACGTGTTTCCAAAGATACATGGGATAAGGTAGTCAGAGGCAAGAAGAACTTGAATGATGAAATTGAAGAGCAACCTCAACCATCTTTTCCAAGTGTGCCCACATCTTGGTTAGGAAAAAGGCTGATTGATCAAGTACCAAAGATGGAGCCCAAGCCTTTGCCCAAGCACTGGAAGTATATTTACCTGGGAGAGAACAATACCATGCATGTGATAGTTAATTCTGAGCTGAGTGTTGAAGAAGAACATATGGTACGAAGCAGTCCAGGGCAAGACAAGGAAGTTCTCGGCCTGATCTCAAATGATAAAAATGGTGTTACTCCCATAGTTTACATGATGCCTGAGAATGAAGCTAATCTAGTGCGGAATCCTCAAACCAAGTGTGATCAGATTAAGGAAGAGGAAGTTGCAAAGGATATTCTAAGAAGTTATCTCCACGTTTCCTTCACCTCCAAGGCACAAATTACTTCCTTGTTGGTCCTCCGGATGATGTCATACCAGCTGCAACGTCTGGAACCTTCGTACTCTGCTTCCTGTTCGCCTTGCCCAGAGTCCTCCTGCCATCTTGACCTGTTTGGAATGACTACGCATGGTCTGGAACTGACTGGTATGGAGCAGCTTCTTCGTGTTTGGACTTCCGCCTTCGGTATCTCTAGCTGCGAGCAGATCTCCTTGACCATTGCATCGTATCGATGTGCTCAGTTTTACGCGCAAATCCACTCCAAATGCCCAAGTTCCTGTCCTTCCCCGCCTACTACCAAAAGTGTCCTCCCAGGCCCTAAAACAGACTAAAAAGACACAAAACTAGACTCGATCTACACCTAAAAACACATGATGAGCATATAAAATATGGTCTCATCAGTCATTCTCTGGAATAAGGGGCAAATCTGTAACAACCTGATTTTTCTAAGCGTAGATTAATCGTCTTAAATGTGATTACGCATGCTTAAGTGCTTTTAATATGTGTTTATATGTGATTATATGTGAATGTGTGTGATAAAAATTTCGGAGAATAAATGTTCTCATGAAATTACCAAAATACCCATAAGGATAAAATCGTAATTTTTCTCGCTTTGGCACGAAGAGAAGATGTGAAGAGTTATATGAGGTTAGTTTTAAGAGTTTTAGCATGAGTTTGAATTCCTGAAATTTGTGAATAGTTGACTTCCCGATGAATAGTAACTTTGACCGATAAGTCAACCCCCGGTCAACGAGCTCCGAAATTTAGTCTAATTAGTGTCATTAGACTCTAGAAATTATTTTAAGACTTTTGATGCGAGATAGAGAATTTTCCGAGACCATTTGAGATGAATTTGAATTTTATTTTGAAAGCCTACTAAAATGAATAGTAACTTTTACGACATTATTCGTTATTCGGAATTTATACCTAGAAGTTGGGCTTTTCCGAATCTAGAAATTATTTTATGACTAATGGTGAAAATTAGAGTGAAATGTCTATAATTTAAGTTATAAACCATATTAGTCGAGAGGATGGAGATAAATAGTAAAATTTCTTGATTTCTTCGTTTCTTGGAATTTTGATTCGAAACTTAGGTTTTCTAAATATATAAAGTATTTCGTGAGTATTGGTGCGACGTAGAGTGGATTTGGATGTCAGGAGTGTGCCGAGGATAGAGTTTAAAGTCGAGAGAATTAGATATTTTTAAAGAGGGATGCTTTATACCGTAAAATCTTTTCTTCCGGAGATTTTTACCCAATAAAAATCTACACTCAATACACCTAAGCATCTCTAGAATTTTCTCTATATTTTTCTTGCCCACTCTCGGCACACCCTACCTCATTTTACCCTCAAGTTTTCATCCTCACTCACATTTTATTCTCTCATTTATACTCTCTCAAACTCTCACATTCTCACGTCATAAAGGTGAAGAACACTCACTCCATCTCATCTTCTATAATTCCTCTAACACACGGCTCCCTCAACATACACTACAATCTCCCAAAGTTCCCCACTCTCATTCCCACTCTCACGCCTAACATACACACACCTACACTTCTCTCCTTCTTTCCATCGGTTTCTCCCTCTTTTCCTCCCTTAAAGTGCCAAAACTAGTAGCAGCTCTTTAGCCTTCTCTTTTCATTGGTTCAAGCGTAAGGAAGGAGGTAGAGTTGAGAGGAATAGAGTCTAGAACCAACGAGCAAAAAGAGAAGTAAGATTTCCATCTAAATTACCATGATTTTGATGTCTTTATCCTCCATGAAACTATCAAAATTTCTGCAGATTTTTATTTGTTGGTTTAGTCTTGATTTTCAAGGTTTCATTCCATGATCATTCATCTATTCCATGCCTTGAATAAAATCGAAGATTTTCCATTTCTTTCTCTTTTCCATGATCGAATTTCAAGCATGAAAATAGGTAGTTTTGTTCTTGAACTTCCAATCATGAGACCTTGATCAAGCATGTTTTCCATGCACTAGGAAAGAAGAAAAATAAATCCAAGCTATGCATGTATATGTGTGTATACCATAGGGTAGAATAGTAGTAGGAGTTCTTGTCTTTTAATTTCTATCATGATATTATGAGTAGATACATGTTCTACGGATGTTAGTATGAAGAAGTTAAGAACAAAAATCCATGAAGAAAAAAAAATGGTAGAAACTGAAAATGAAGAATAAATTAGGGATTTGCATGCTTTAGTTCTTTTTATGATCTTATTGATGTAAATGATGTTATTAGAGCATGAATATATGTTTTAAATGAAGAAAGAAGCTTGTTAATGGAAAAAGTATACTTGAGAAAGATGATGAATAGGTAAAATGAAAATTGTGAAATATGACTCATATGTTTAAATTGAAGATAGAAATCCACAATTCAAATATATTGGAATAGGAAAATATGAATTAATTGAAGTTAAGAATTTATTTTCTATATACGTGCCTAATACCGAAAATTATGCCCCAAAAGTATATAATTATAATTCTTATGTTATAATTAATCAGTTGATGGATTAAAAATGAAATTAAAAATATACGAAGAGTAAAACTGCCATCAATCAAAAGAAATAAACTTATATGATTTAATTAAAGTTATAAAAATAAGATAAGCCTAAGTTAGAAAAGAATTGAAGAAATAATCTCCCTAGCATAAGAAAATTCTGAACCATACCAAATGGATGAATCAAACAAAGAATAATGAAATTCAAATTAATTAGAACAAGATAAGAGGTTAAAATCAAACATTAGTTGATTAAAGAGAACCCAATTTATTCAAACCTTATGAGTATAAGAAAATAAAATTCTAAGTGTTCTTGAAATCAAGAAGATGAATTGATCCTAAAATAATGAAATTAAGATTTATTGGAATATATTTGTATATCCAAATGAAATAAATAAAAATATAGGAATAAAATCCTGAATTAATTGAAAGAAATTAGGGTTGAATAGTGATTTTTCATTCCTATAGCTAAAAGATGAAATTGATGAAGGAAATATGCAATTATAATTTTTATAAGTATGATAAGACTTTGAATTAACAAAATTGAGCATGAATTCTTAAAATTATAAAAAATTTCGAAAGTCTCAAGAACAAGAATTAGGAACTTTTGATTTTAAGAGGAATTGGATAAATTGACGTTATAAGAGTTAAATTGGAGTAATTCTAAGCATACTAGCAATTGAAAATATTGAAAAAGACTAAGTATAAAGAAAATAAAAGAGTGCAGAAAATTTAAAAAGGAAATTGATAAATTTTGGCTAAGTAAAAGATGTAATTGATGTTGCCAACATGAAATTGAGATCAAAACAAGTATGATAGCCACTTGAATCACTCAATTTGAAATTCGTACGACTAAGTTATGAAAAAATCAACTAATTGTAAAATAAGGCTAACTTACGAGAAATTAAGCAAATTAAAGAATTAAAATTGTCTGAATAATTAATTAAAGCATGTTAGAAGTTGAATCGAGCAAAAACGAGCCCTTAATAATAAAAGAGGTGAATACCGAAATTTAATAAGTAGAAATAGTATTTTCTCGATTCTCGAGTCTAAAAATATAATCGAGTGAGAAATCGTTCTATTAGAACTATTTTTAGTAAGATATAAAAATTTGAAAATATTTCGAACAAGTCTATATATATATATATATATATATATATATATATATATAATATATAGGAAATAGATCATATGAGAATAAATATTATCCTAAGAAATGAGAATAGATCTTCACCATAAATCTATGGGTGATGGAGGGTCAAGATTTGGCCAAGTCAAAGTGGGTCAGCCCGTTGACTTTTTTTTTTCGATTTTTTTTTTTAAACTGTCACCCAAGATGCACAACTTCACATATTCGGATGCACCACTCTATATAACTAGATGCACCACTAAGTGCATTTAGATGTACAAGATTTTCAAGTTTTTTTTTTCAAGTTTTTTTTTTTAATAAACTGTCACCCAAGATGCACAACTTCACATATTCGGATGCACCACTTTATATAACTAGATGCACCACTAACTGCATTTATATGCACAAGATTTTCAGTTTTTTTTTTCAATTTTTTTTAAACAGTCACCCAGGATGCACCATTTCACATATTCGGATGCACCACTATACATAATGAGATGCACCGCTATGTGTAGTGAGATGCACCGAATTTGTAAAAAAAAAACTGAAAAAAAAATTGGATGCACCACAATGCGTAACTAGATGCACCACACAGTGTAACAAGATGCACCACATTGTGTAACTAGATGCACAATGTTTTACGAAAATAAAAAAACGAAAACAAAACTAGTGCATCTTAATGCATTTAGTGGTGCATCTCATTATATAGTGTGGTGCATATGAATACATGATGTGGTGCATATGACCTAACCTTAAAAAAAACGAAAAAAAAAACATAAAAAAAAACTTAAAATCTTGTGCATCTCAATACACTTAGTTATGCATCCATATATGTTTATTGGTGCATCTGAATATGTGAAGTTGTGCATCTTGTGTGACAGTTTATAAAAAAAAAGAAAAAAAGAAAAAACAAATCGAAAAAAAAAAGTCAACGAGTTGACCCGGGTTTGACCCGCTTTGACCAAGCTAAATCTTGACCCTTCGTGTAGATAAGATCAATGGTGGAGATTAATTCCTATTTCTCACTTTAAGCGGAGTTTGCATGGGAATCACTCCCTATCTATATATATATATATATATATATATATATATATATATATATATATATATATATATATCTAGCGTTGACTCGATAAAATTAGTATAAAGTCTCGAATTCTAAAAAAAAATGTCATAATTAGAATCCTTGAAATTTTCTAAGTGACTTGAAGTTAATTGCATAAGAAAACGAGAACTAAAAACTCGAGTTAAAAATTCGAGCAAAATAATAATAATATATAAATATTGATTATTTATATAAGTATGTATCTGTAGTTAATTGTCATGTTGTGTGAATAATCGAGAATAAATCTCGAGAAATTTTTTAAGTAAATTGACTAAGGAAATTTAGAATTCGATTTTGCTAAGTAGTAAGTTATTGATTTCCAATAAGAATTGGAAATTAGATTATATTCTCAACTTAGGAAATTTGAGAGTTTCAACCCGTGATTAGAGCTTGGGTAGAAAATAGGAGTCGAGCGATTAAATAGATAAATCGAGAGTCTCGAAGACGAGTCAAGTAGAAGTTCGAATATACGAGACAAGTATTCTTTGTTTTCCGAAGTCGTCCTTATTAAGTATTATTTTGAAGGAACGAGTGGAAGCGAGAAATGATCAGCGAGGAAAGAGAATAATCGAGTGAGTGTTGCCAGCCAGGTGAGCTTTTCTAAACTAAAACAAATGACGTGTGTGCTTTTTAAATTAATTGACTTGCCTAATTGTTTGAATGTTTTGGTATGTAGTCATCTACGTGTTGATGTGATTATAAGTCATGTGGATGCACGGGGTAAAAGTCTTGTGTAATGAGGGACGATGCATGCATTAGTTAAGGTGACTGTTAGCCTTGCTTCGGTTGGGCCAGTCACGGTGTTCGAGAAGGAGGCCTACTTCTCCATACAAAAAGAAGATAAGTTGTAGATTGATTCATACTTAATGTTATTTCCGCGCGGATTATTTTAAGAAAAGCAAAAATGTTTTAAAGGTTGTCACAAGTTGTATACTTTTCAAATGATAATTTTACTAACACTTGTGATGCAGCAAAAGAAGCAAGTTTCAATTTATAGCTCTATCGAGCAAGTTTTCAATTATTTTCGGCATGTGTCCTCTGAGTAAGTACTCAACCCTACATGTTATTTCTAAAATGTGAAGGTTAGCTCGGATGCAGGTGTGCAATGAGCTTGGGCGGCCGTTGTTTAAGATCGAGTCTTTTTGGTTTAAGCTTCCGGTTACATGTCTTCATACATGTAGCTGTGGGACCTTAATGTGTATAGTTCAATACTTGTTTCCGCTGCAACACTGCTTTTTTACTTACTTTGCTTTTGATACAATGAGCTTTGTGCTCGAAAACTTATTTCTCCATATTCCCATGATTTCTATTTGACAATATTAATGCTCGTTAAATTATCCTTAACTATTCGGCATGATTAACCTTTGTTATTCCTTTTTTAATTATTGAAAGCATAAAAGTGCCTTGTTATCTCTTTCAATATATAATTCCTTGAATTCGAGCATGTTCTTTGATGGATGTTTAGTCGTTTAACCCTCATTGCCCCTCATATTCTAGTTTTTTTAATACATTAGAAACTGGGTTGTGACATAATGGTAACAGAGCAGCTCGCTGAAGCTTACTCTTTCCTAAGAGTCGAGTCTAGAATTGCATTCCCTAGACTTATTTAAGATAACAACAAGCCAAGCACCACATCTCATCCGGCTAACAGGTACGTAAAATTTTCAAAGTTTTTTAAGTTTTGAATTTATTTTCAAGTTAAAGTAGAATATTATTTGTTCTCGACGTCTCGGAGTTAAAGAGCTAGGTAAGTAGCTTGAATAACCAGGTCACCGTAGAGCCTTATCACTAATGTCTGCTTTAATGTGGAATTTGAATGGATGGAACATTTGTGCAAACTTTTACGTGAAATGGAATTACCATGTACCTCGAAAAACTTCGGTTGGGAAAAGAAAAGAGTATGTCTTGCTTGGGGAAAATTTTATCGAATTATTTGTTTTTTTGTGCGCTTAATATATGCTCGAGTGTGTAGGATGGATGACGAAGAGAACCGAGAGATAATGCGAGAGTATGAGTACATTCGAAAGAATTACTTAGAGACGTTGGCTGAGTTTTTAGCCTGTTTCCACAAAATTTGGCTAGTGGTCCAATACCTCAAGGTTAGCACTATCGAAGGAATGACACATCTAATCAACTTCCTCCTAGATGAATGGAGATAGTGGGCAGCCTCCCTAGTTCCCAGTCACATCGGAAGACAATACGGTGGAGAATACGTATACGTAGATTGCAACGGTCTCATTGCTACAATATCCGATCAATTCATCCACTACGAAGCGCCTCCTTCCGGCCCGTTTACGGAAAATCAACCCCGAGACGACACTCTCCTGTATCTTATACCACCTCAGCCCCGTCCTCCGTTGAGTGCGGCGTTCGAATATACCTGAATTCGTAGCCTCGCCTAGTTCCCCAGTGATCATCTGCTGATCAACGCATATCCACCCGAGTTCGTAGCCTCGCTTAGTTCCCTGAAGACGCAGCCCGATGGGTCTTACAACCCATTCCAAGCCTTCCCTACTTCGAGTGACAAGTTAGACGTGTTCTTCTCCACTTCTCAGGCAGCCAAGTCTCCCATCTTCACCGATAAAGCAACGGTAGGATATGGCTATCTTCAGCCAATTTTTGAAGTCCGCAACGATTCGTAGCAATTGCCCTTTAAGTATCCGACCGGACTTGATGACTATGCCGACGTATCAACTTATCTTAGGTTGTACGTTATTAGTAGCGACGAGACGCCTCCGAGTGATGATGATGACGATGAGATTCCACCTTGGATTACCCCAGTTACACCAGAAGAGAGTCCTACCCGTAGTGAGCAAATGGCGGCAGCATCCGAGAGTAGTGAGGAAGAGGATCCGGAATAGGAAGACCCGCGAGGAAACAACACATAAGGTCTAGTACGAGAAAGCTGTGGAAAAATAACCTTTTCTTTTATCGTTTATATGTAAATTATAACTCGAAGCATAACTGGTTAGGAGAGAACTCGAGCATGAAGTAGTAATCCGAGTATCGCGTAGAAGTTAGGATAATTTTGAGTGTAATTATTTATCCCTTCTTCTCGTATAAGTCCTCAAAAGAGGCCATTATCGGATGATATTAAAATGAGGTTTTTAGAACAAATATTTCGATTGCTATGTTTTAAATAATTTCGGCTCAATGTATTTCAAGATAAATAAAATCTTTGAATCAAGAAGAGAAAAGATAAATTATTTTTCCAAGCAAATATTCAAGTTGAGATATTAAAAAAAAGTTGGTGTTTTCTTAAGAAACTTTTTATGGTGCAAAATAATGAATAAAAATAGTATTTGAAATAATACTTGAAAATAATGCCAAGAGTTGAGCATCGATGACGTGCCAGTCGTTAGTGAATATAAGGACATTTTTCCCGAAGTTTTACTAGGATTCCCGCCCGATAGGGAATTAGAACTTTCAATCAATTTAGAACCTGGATCAGCTCCAATTTCAAAAGCCCCGTATAATTAGACTTGGGTTTTATTCAACCGAGTGTGTCCCCTTCGGGCGCACCAATTTTGTTCCTTAAAAAGAAAGACGGTAGTTTGAGGATGTGCATCAACTATCGAGAACTGAATAAGATCACGCTTAAGAACAAATACCCTTTGCCAAGAATAGACGATCTTTTCGACCAACTCAAAGGAGCTAGTGTATTCTCCAAGATCGATTTACGATCTAGGTACCATCAATTGAAGATCAAGCACGAAGACGTTCCCAAGACAGCTTTTCGAACAAGATACAAACATTACGAGTTCGTGATAATGCCATTTGGATTGACAAATGCTCCAGCAGTGTTCATGGACCTAATGAATCGCATTTTCCATGAATTTTTAGATAAATTCATGATTGTGTTTATCGACGACATCTTGGTTTACTCGAAAAGCAAAGCCGAGCATGAGCAACATCTTAAAATCGTGTTGAAAAAACTAAGAGCCGAACAGTTGTATGCCAAATTCAGCAAGTGTGAATTTTGGCTGAAGGAAGTGACTTTCCTCGGACATATTGTTTTGTCGGAGGAAATCAAAGTAGATTTGGCTAATGTGCAAGTAGTGCAAGAATGGAAGTCATCGACCTCACCCCACGAGATTTGTAGTTTCTTAGGTTTGGCAGGCTACTACTGAAGATTCATTGAAGGATTTTCCAAAATAGCAAAGCTAATGACGAGCCTATTGAGGAAAGATTCCAAGTTTAAGTGGACGAAGGATTGCGAAGAAAGTTTCCAAGAGCTCAAGAAGAGATTGATGTTTGCACCAATTTTAGCCCTTCCCGAGTCAAGAAAAGACTATACCATCTACACTGAAGCATTATGGAAAGGACTTGGATGTGTTTTAATGCAAGAAGGAAAAGTCATAGCCTACTCTTCGAGACAACTCAAACCTCACGAGCAGAAGTACCCAACGCATGATTTATAACTAGCAGTTGTAGTGCACGCTCTAAAGATATGGAGACATTATCTTTATGGAGCCAAGTGTGAGATTTTCTCAGATCGAAAGAGTTCAAAGTATTTCTTCAAGCAAAAGGATTTGAATATATGGCAAAGAAGATGACTCGAACTAGTGAAGGATTATGATTGCAAAATTTCCTATCACCCCAGAAAAGCCAACACTGTAGCTGACGCCTCAGAAGAAAAGGAAAATCCGAGTTAGGATTCCTTCTCTCGGAAGAGAGCAAACTAATAAAAGAATTTGGCAAGATGAGAAAAGAGGTCGTTGAACCTCCTTTGATGATGGATCAAGTAATGCATCTCTTACCATTTTCCCCGATTTAAGATCTCAAATCGTTGATGCTCAGAGGAAAGATGAAAAGTTAGAGAATCTCAGGCTTAAGATTCAAAAAGGAGTTGAGAATTTCTAAGAGGCAAAAGACAACGCTTTGTTGTACCGTAATCGAATCTGCATGCCAAATGACGAAGAGTTCAGAAAGGAAATCATGAGTGAAGCTCATGATACTCCTTACACCATGCACCCAGGAAGTACGAAAATGTACCAAGATTTGAAACAACAATTTTGGTGGGAAGGAATGAAGAAGGATGTAGCAAATACGTAGAAAGATGTCTAGCATGTCAACAAGTAAAGTCCTTGCATCAGAGACCTTTTGGTCCCTTGCAGCCATTACCAGTCCCGAAATGGAAATGGAATGGTATCATGATGGATTTTTTAACCGGTTTACCGAGAACAAAAAGGAAAAATACCGTTGTATGGGTAATCGTGGATAGAGTGACGAAGTCAACTCATTTCATACCTATCCCTATTACCTATGGTGCCGACAAGTTAGTTTAGATATACGTGAAAGAAATTGTACGTCTGAATGGAGTCCCTAGTACCATTAGATCAGATCGAGACTCCAAATTTACGGCTCATTTTTGGAGAAGTTTTCAAGAAGAGTTAGAAACACAACTGCAATTTAGTACCACTTATCACCCGCAAACAGACGGTCAGTCAGAATGAAAGATCCAAATCTTGGAAGACATGTTGAGAGCAGTCGTGATAGACAAAGGAGACGATTGAGAGCACATCTTACCCCTAGTTAAGTTTTCCTATAATAACAACTATCAGAATACGATAGAAAAGGCGCCTTATGTAACACCCCTCCAAAACCGGTTTATGAAAAACCCGAATAAATTAAAATTTTTTAAGATAGGTCCTTATCTTCAAAGGAATATAAATTCTTTAATTAAGAAAAGAAAAAGACTTTATTTATAAAGTCAAAAAGGGATTTTATTTAAAATAAAATTTAAATTCATTTTCGAATAATTTATTTTATCATACTTTCAAAACGAGCACAAGCATAAATTTCTACATTCATTGCATGGTATCCTACGTATTGCATTCTAGATGATAATAAATTATTGATGTGAATTATCCGTAAATTTACTATAGCGTAATTATAGAACCAACCAGTTAAGCTCGACTGTACGAAATAAAATTACGATATCGCAGTAGGCATTTAGGCGAGCTTAAAGAAAATAAATAATTTATAATTATTTATATGATTTTTAGTTGATGCAAAATATTAGAATTTAATCGATAAGAACTTTTTTGTCAGGCCAAACTATGCGTACCAGACCGGACTCGTATTGCGATAATTAATAAAAGCATTTCTATTTGGGAAGATTAAAGAAATAAAGAGAGAGAGAGAGAGAGAGAGAGAGAGAGAGAGAGAGAGAGACGCATGACAGAGGGAGAAAGGAGAAGTAAAACCGCTCTCTCATCCCAAACCAAAACCAGCGGCCACCACCCCTCTCCCCAATGAAATCATGTAGAAGCTAGGGGTGAGCATTCGGTTATTCGGTCACCGAACCGAACCGAATTAAAAAAACCAAATTATAACCGAATTATATAATAAATAACCGAAGCCGAACAGAACATGGCTAAAACCGAACAAAACCGAACCGAAATATTTCGGTTCGATTTCGGTTAAAACCAAATAAACCGAAATAAATACACAATATATTTTCTACATTTTAAATAAGTAATTAACATTTAATATTCAAGATTTCAAATCCGCAAAAAGTAATAATCCAAATTCTAAATCATCTTTAACCAAACATAAATAAATCAGTGATGTTTGTTGATGTTGCGGGTCCAAAATTTCAAACATCTTAACCAAAACATAACCAAAATTCCAAAACATAAATATAAATATTAATAATAATCATTTTAATTTTTAAATATATATAAAAATTAATAAATTATTAAATTAATTATTAATTCGGTTCGATTTTCGGTTAACCAAATATTTTTTTTTAAAAACCATATCCAAACTGAAAAACCGAAAAGTTAAAAATTCAAAACCAAAACCAAACCGAAAACCAAAATAACTGAACCGAATTAGTATTTCGGTTAGGTTCGACTCGGTTTTTCGGTTTTAATAGAATTTTACTCACTCCTAGTAGAAGCTCATCATTCTTCTGCAAACTCACTATTCTCACTCTTCCTCTCCCCTTCAAATTCATGCTACCACCATGACATTCCCTCAATCATTCATCTGCAACCTTCTTCAAGGAAGTAAAGGGTTTTCTCCATCCCCAAAAGCCCTAGCCACCCAAGCCACCGTCTAGCCGCCGCCCCTCCTTCTTTTCTGGTGCAAACTACCGCCGTGGAGGCACCAAGGAGGCCCCATCGTCCCTTAAAGCGCAAGGGTAGAGGCAAGGAAGAAGAATCAACACCTTTCCCCCAACCCTTCAAATTGCCGCTGCTCTACCACCATCCTTCACCCGTCGCCACCGCCGCCTCGTGCCACCACCACCGTTGGCACAGCTTTCGGGAGAAGAAGGCGGAGCAGTAGATCAAGGAAGGCTAGAGAGAGAAGACAGACACGAGAGAGGGAGAAACCGAGAGAAAAAGAGAAGGAAAGGGCTAGGCATAATTATTCTCCTTCTCTTCCATTGCTCTTTCTATTCTTTCTTTGTTTAGGAGCATGATTAGGCTTGTGAAAGGATTAATCGTATGTTATAGATGAGATATGAGAGAGAACGAGAGAGGGCATCCTTGTCTCCCTCCTAGTGAGACCTCGAAGATGTTTATGTTTTATGTTTCGTGTGATTCTTGTTGCTTGTTTTCGAATTCATGATGATCTCTACGCGTTTTAGAACATATATTGTCACAGCCCCAAATCCCGAGGGACGGCAGAAGCCGGGGTGCGACTGGGGTTGGATTAAAAAAGCGGGGAAGAAGGGGGCTAACTGACTAAACATACATGAAAAGACATCATTAAACCATGAACAAGACTTTAATATAGATAAGAAAGAGTTAATCCCTAAGGATTACTCGACAAAAGTACAAAAGAAGCTAAGTTCATAATTACAGACTTAGACTACTGAGAATTGTTCAAAGGTGTGTTTGAAAAGATTTAGAGTTCTGCAGTGGAAGAGTTCTAACTAAAGCATCCTATCTTTCAACTCAACATCAACCATCGCCGCTCACCGTCGCTTCAACCTGCACATTTAGAAAGCAATGCAGGGCTAAGTACAAACGTACTTAGTGGGCACGATGCCGAAATCATAATCATAAGTATAAATAATCTGGCATTTTATAACCGTAGCACATCGGGGTTTTGTTGAAAAGGACCCATGCCTACTAAACATTTTCTGACTGATTTGTATAAAGCAGCTTGCGCAAGCATTTTAGAGTATGTTATGTTCAATCTTGACCCAAACTAATTCACCGTGGCTGGCTACCCCTCAACAGGATACCACATACACCACAGGTTACAAAGTGCACTAACTCTGGAAAGCACTTAGCAGCTAACGCAGAGCCGATCGTTAGTTAATCTAAAATAGACTAACTCTAAAAGTCTGGAAAACCCGAAGGTTAACTCAGAAATCTGGAAAACACGAATGTTAACTCAGATAGGTACAAGAGAACTCACATAAAATAGTTGAAACAGTTTATGCCAAGATTATCATTTTGAAAACACAATTATCAAAGCGATAAATAATACTTTCGAGTTGTGGAAAAACCCACATTTTATTTGATATAGATAAAAGCCCACCTTGTAAATACAGAACTTAAAGCAAAACTTCCAACTTTGGATCTTCCGTCCTTTCTCAACAGTTGGCTTCCTCCTTCATCGTAAAATGAACATACTTTAAAAACGGGTTGTAAAGGATAATCGATTAAAGATTTAGTTATTTTATTCTTTTGGGCATTTGCACGCTTACTAGATTCGTTTTACTTAAACGGGAAACGAGACTCGTATCAATCTCGTTAGAACTTGGAAGATCTCATACTCGACTCTCGGGTCAGTAGAGATGGTAGTCGATATCCTAGTACGACTTTAAAGATTAAGAGAAGCTAAGTTGGAAGGAATCAACTTAAGCGATTTACTTTAATTCTTTGAACGATTTAAAGAATTTCTCGTTTATTACTTCTTTAAAGAAAAGATAAGATATAAGGTCTCGACTGATCTCCATCAATAGAGGTCTTGTACTTGACTTTAGGGTCAGTAGGTAGATGTTCGATAGACAAAAACGGCTTAAACGATTGAAAGAAGCTAAGTTGTGAACTAAACAACTTAGAAAACAAGAAACTGAAAATTCACTGTACAGTCCAGTAACTCTGGAGGCTGTCCAGAACAGAGGACTTGGAAACAGGGGGTGAGCCCTGTATCATTAGAAAGCTTAGGAAGTCTAGTTCGCGCTCCAATTTACGGATCACAAATCCGATAAACGAGCTGGAAGATATAACAGTTTCCGGCGAGGGTCGCAAAACTGCCGTGGAAACCCTAATTGATTGATAAGTTCGCCGTATAACGTTTAGGTTCGTTTTAAATTCTCGTATTCAACTTTTTTAGAAAATGGATTCTTAAAGCAGTCATCACGTACCTCCGTACGTGACAAATTCCTTTTCAACTTGTTCAAAAGCACGACGTTCTAACGTCGGATTTCAACTATCAATTACTAAACCAACAAAGAGAATCCAAACGCATTCTAGTTCTCGATTACAACTATAACCCATATTATATCAACTCGGATGCTTATGATGTCAACTATAAAGTTATTCTAAATTTCATTATAAACAATAATATCAAGTTAGAATTTTTATCCGACTTCCCTATTATTAGTTACAACAAGATATTCGTCTCTTACGCGATTTTTCAAAAGTCGTCGGTTTTCGTTCAAATTTTACGACGCTAAACTATATCTAACTTGAATCATTTTGGTGCATGCAAACACATCTTAACATCTTTATAACTCAGTTTATAAGGTGATTTTAGTCTCTTACATTTCATTAAACATTTTTAGAAAAATTCCAATTAACTTCTATAATTAACTAATATGATTTGTATTATAATTCCATTAACAATTCATCATTTATATCAAGCATGTATAAACTCCTAATTATTCTATAAATTTCTGGTTTTATATAAATGTTAAGGAGTTGATTTTCTTCTCCAATTAGCAACATTTATTTACTAAACATACTCTTATATCACCAATTAATCAATTGCAATTCTATTATCAATTAACATGCAAAAACCCCTAATTTATACTTCAAACCCTAATTAAATTTCATAATAACATAGGGCTTTCAATACCATTTCATCCCAAACACTAATTAAACCTCTACTAAGCATGAATTCATGATCAAAAGAAGAAAAACTAAAATCCTACAATTTCCCAAAAAAATTTCTGCATTCACATAATAATTAAGGTTCTTGTTTTTATTCCATTTTAATCCATGATTATCCTATCTAACATATCTAATTACATTATTCTAAGATCAAAACATCCATACTAAACCTTAAAGAATTCGAACATGAAGGAAAGAAGGGGAAAAGAAAAAGAATTGGATAGGATTAAAGATCATCATCATACCTTGAAAAATAAAGAAAGAAGTATGGTGTTTGATGGATGATTGAGGACTTGTGTTCTTTCTCCAAGCTTTGAAGGCTCTTCAATGGAGGATAGAGGTGGATGAAGAAGATAAAGATTGAGGGAGAAGAGAGAGATGGCCGAGAGAGAGAGAGAGTGAGAGAGAGATGAAAATTTGTTTTGTCTTAGAATTGAAATGATGAAAAATTGAATTTGTATAAAGTGGATTTAGGTGTCACTATTTTAACTAAGTCAACACATGCATGTTGACACCTATTTAAGGTGAGGTGGCGGCTGCATGCATGGGGTTAGGAGGGTATGGGTTTTTCCGGCGCGATCCGACGTTACGGAAATACGAACAACGAAAAATATTGTTCGGTACAAAAATCGTCGCGATTCGATTTGACTTAAAAATTCTAATGTATGAACTTAATTAGAAAATAAATTTGTAAAATTTATTTTGACAAAAACTCGGGACGACAAGTCCGAGTTTCGTCCGGAAAAACGTAAAAACAAACTTTCTCGGCGTGTTCGTATCGCAATTTTGTAAACGTAAAAATTAGACGGTTTTCCGTTCTTAGTTTACAAACTAAAAATTTTTCGTATGCGCTAATCTCTAATACAGTAGTCATCTAGCCGACTCCCGTAATTTATTTTTAATAACGGATTCGACCGTTAGCCTTAGAATTCAAAAATTATAAACTTAGGCGTGCATAGCCATTTATTTAATTAACTTTAAACTTTTTGAACGTAAGGAATTTACGGGGCATTACATCCTACCCCCCTTACGAAAAATTTCATCCCGAAAATTTGCTTTCCTCTATAACTGCTTGAAGTACTTCTTACTCGACATGATTTTCTCTCGCATGTGATGATCTTATAATGCTATTACTCTTCGTCCCGACTTGCTTTTTAACTTTTGCTCTTTTCGATCTAAGATCGCTTTCGATCTTTCCTAATAAATTTAGTCGATTTCAAGAACGACGTCTTGCTGATAGAACTTCGTGTATAAAAACGAATATATGTTACTTTCTCGAAATGAGATATACTTAAAATGAGTATTTCATAAACTTGGTGATAAAGCCATAACTATTCGTATTGGAACTATCTTTCCCAAGTTACTTACTAATTATATAGATTTTTGTCAAAGCCTGAACTTGACACGAAACTAACGTTTCTCATTAACGGAGAAAACTTAAACAGCTTTCATTTTCCTTTTCGATTATTAAGTTCGAATTATTGTATATACTTAGGACTTTTGTTTTCTTTAAAACTTGTTTTCTTCTGACTTGAATCTATCGAATGATCTCGGTCATTTCATTGACTGCATTTGGTCCTAAATTTTTGCTTTCATCTACCTTATAACAATAAGGCAGCTATGTAAATCTTTTCCTTTTACAAGGTCTCGTAAGTCGCAATACCTATCGTAGCTTAATAGTTGTTGTTATAACAACTCGGTTGTTTGGCTACGTGTTTTTCAATTCACTCTTCGGCTAATATTATCGTTCTTAGCATATCAACGAGTATTTGAATCATTTTCTCGGACTATCCATTCAACTGGCGGTGAAAAGCGGTACTAAAGTTAGGTTTGCTATCTGACTTTTCTGCCTTGCAACCTACAACCATCTCGTCGTCATCGGAATTACTAAGTTCACTTTTAAATTTCTATCACGAACTCATTGCTTCAAAGTCGCTGTCTGGTTTTATCCATTCTTATTCTTAGTCGAGGCTTATCCATTGACTCGTCTTTTCTCTTGATACTTATAATCTGTCTCGTATAAGCGTTTCTTCTCCAACGTTGAGATACTTAACTTTGTTGGAGTCTCACGACTCAACGTGTCTATTCTTACTCTTAACTTTACCTAGATGGTAATTATTTTCACAAACGTAATATCTTACTAGTTCAAGCTATCTCCTTTGTCTTATGTTAATTTCTTTGCTCGAATACACGCTCCTAATTCTTATGATCTGTGAAGATCTCATCCCTTGAACCATATAGATGGTGTGTCCAAATTTTTAATGCAAGCTCTACGGCTGCGAGTTCTAAGTCGTAGGTTGGGTACTCAATTTCTTGGGGTTAACGTGTCGTGGAGCGTAAGCTATGTAGTTGCGCCATAAGTTTTAGTAATCATAGGGAATTCCTTAATGGAAATCTCTATTTTAACTATCCAGCCTGGGAACTTCTCATTTTATTTAGACTGGTAAGCGATTTTCCATTTGAGTACTGTCTCTACCTTAGCAGGAATCTATCTTAACAACTTCTGTCTACAATGTTTTATCCAAGAAACATTACCTCTCTCTTCGAGCATGTTCTTGCTAATTTGGCATCTAGCTCCCGACTCTATATGTTCTAGTATTATTCGCAAGTATTCTTCATATTCATCTTCATTCTTGAGTAATTGGAATTATCATTGATAAATACTGAAATGAATTTTTTTTTTTTTTTTTCTAAGTCTAGTGGAAAAATTCTATTCCTGTGGTTTATGAATACTACGGAGCACTAGCCAATTAAGCGGCATAACTAAACATTCGTGATGGCCATATTGGCTTGAAAGATAAATTTTTGGATACATCTCCAGTTTACTCTTTTAACTAGTGATGCTTAGACCTTAAGTCTATCCTTACAATTGTACTTGTTTCCTTTTAAATTTATCACGGGTCTTCTATTCTCGTTAAAGGATACTTACTCTTAAGGGTTATCTTTATTTAATTTTTGACAGCCTATATACATTCTTGCAGAATTATCCTTCTTTGATGATGAACATCTAAAATATTTTCCATGGTGAAAACGTTTGTCTAAAGAAATCGTCATCTAACAACTCTTGCAGCTAGATCTTAAGCTCCTCTAACTTTTTTTTTGATACAGTTCTACATAGGGCCTTTAATTTGGGAGCTGCTCGAAGTTCTGAGTCGATCGTGAAACCTACGCGTCAATCTGGTGATAAATCAGATAATATTTCATATAATTCTGTAGGTTCTCTATTTGGGATTTTTTTTTAAAAAGAGATTTTTTTCTCGTTGTCGAGAATCGTGGTAATTCTCAAACAACTAGTCTTTTCCTAAATTTATATATATAGTGCATTTTATTACTTCCCAATCGATTGCTTAATGAAATTAAGGGGTTAACTCTCTGAGGTCATCAATACTCCCTAAAGCGTAGTTGTTCTGATTTCAAGATTAGATCGTTCTAGTCTTTAGTCCTATAGGGTAAAAAGGTACTCGTAAACTTGTAGAAAGTTCTAGTTTGGGTCAATAGTTTATGACAGGGTAATTTATAAGGTTCGTCCAATACTCGTTAAATCTTCTTTCCTTCACTAAGCCTCTCCTGCCTAATCATGTATGCGTTCGCATTCTGTTGTGATTGCATCATTTGTGGCTGTGACTGGACTTGAATGGTATTTGATGGTTGAAGCTGGCCGTACTGATTTGGTTTTGCCGTCCGGAGCAGCGTAGGACAACTCCTCTTTATATGCCCTGTCTGCCCACAATTAAAACATTTATCCGTGTTTGCCAAACACGCACTCTTATGCTTCTTACCACATCTAGAACAAGTAGAAAATTCTCGTTTATGTTCTACTGCTTGCCACGGTTCAGGACAATCCCTCTTAACATGCCCCTTACGTCCATAGTTAAAGCAAACACTAGTTTTTGCTAAACAAACACAAGGGTGTTCCTTATTACACTTAGGGTAATCGGGATTAGTGATTTTTCCTTGGTTAACGTTCCTTGGCTGCCCTTGCAGCTGTCCTAGTAGATGGCTTCTCTTGCCTTGACCGGATTGTTCATTTTTCTGCGGCTTACTCTTTTGTCCTACTTTCTTTCCATAGTTACTTCCTTTCCCTGGTTGGTGGAAACCCTGCCGAGCGCTATTCTGTTTCCCTTGACTGTTGTGGCACTGGTAACAATTACTACTACTTCCTTCCCATTTCCTTTTTCCCTTAAGGTTAACCTTATTGTTGGAAAGATTTTGGGCTGAGGTCTGGTTTGGTGCCGGTGTGGGCAATACTATCTTTTCCTTACTAGGCACTACTGCCTCTATTTCTCGGACTCGTTCTAGTAGTTCAGCATAACTCAATCCTCCCTGTCTAGCTATTGCTATTCCCAGATCATACTTAAGTTCTCCCTGAAGCTTCCTTGCTATTTCCTCCTCAGTCTTGACTTGGTTGGTTACATACTTTTCATAATATGCCTTCTTAAAACCATTCCAGGTGGTTAGAGCCGCTTGTTCTACAGGCATAAGCCTCTGTCTAGTTTTCCACCAATATTTTGCTGGTCCGGTTAGCTGATACCCAGCGCATGCTAGGCGCTCTTCATCACTAAGTCTAATTGGTTCAAAAATTCTCTCTATAGTATGTATCCATTGCTTGGCCTCACTCGGATTACTAGATCCATCGAAATATGGTGGTTTGCTTTCGAAGAATAAATCCTCAATGGTATGACGTTGTGGAGATAGGGGTAGTGAAAAGGTTTTTTGGGTGTTTTTGTCCTTCCTCTCTTAAACGTTGTTCTTGACCTCTATCAGACTCTCTAGGACTATCAGGCCCTCTCCGATCATTAACAGCTCTCAGCGACATTTTTAAGACTGTAAGATACAATTTTTTTTTCTTATTAGCACTTGTTTTTAAGCCTTCATTTTCTCACTAACCCCTTTCTTTTTCCCACTTAATACTTTCATGTAAACGAGAATAACAAATTAACTTTGACTCTATTTTTTTTTTCAACTTTTATCCTCTAAGGTTAAATTAAACTCTCGTTACACGAGTTTTGTTTGATATTCTGGTTTAGTTATACGATTCATATGAAACTTCTTGTGACTAAAACCCTCTAATGGGTCATGTATATTATATATATACATCAAAAGATTATGTTAGTTTTGCCTTCAACAAGGACTTATACTAATTAAACTACAACGAGTCTAAGCTAGGCTAACTGCCTATGTGTACAGAATGCACTAACATATTGCATTACCGTACTACTGAAAGTACTAGAACGGAAACGATTCATAAAATATTTGTATCCGTTGGAGTACTACGAAACTATCTAGTTACTGATCCGACTATGTACAACTAAAGGCTACTATGCTACTATGCGTCTCTGACGCCTAGCTTAACAAACTACGGTCGAGTCACTAATGCCCACCATGGCCTAATCCTCCTCGGGGTCCTTATCCGGATTCTTATCCGAATCCTCATCAGTGTCCTCTTTCGGATCCTTATCCGGGTCCTCATCCTCTGACTCTGAACCGAAAGCAAATTTAAGTGTCTCGTCGACCCTCAAAGTAGTGCCATCCACAAGTGTAAGTGATGGTGGTGCAGGCACATCTAAAACTGTCATCTCTGAATCTGAAACCGGGTAGTCCCAGCAGGTCGCTGAGGCCCGCTTCTTCAGAGGTAGCAGGTGGTCGGGAAGTGAACAGGACTCATACTTCTCTGTAGAATGGATTCTGGACGGTCCTGCCTCAAACTCAGCCTGAACCCTGGCCAACTCCGTGCAAATCTCATCAAGGGGTCTGTAAGATGATGGAAACTGTAATAGGGCGGCCGTGTCTAAATACTCTGGTCCTGACTGAAATGGTCCCTGAACTCTCATAGAAGGCTCATGCTGGAAAGGAGCGGGTAACCCTAGGCCATCCGCTGTCTCTGTAACTAACTCTCTTGTGTCCACACTAGGTACCATCATTGAAGGAATCTCCAACTGTACAATCATCTCTGGACCTATCTCACCATGCTCTGACTGTGAATCTGCCAGAAAGTGAGTATAGGGAGGATGCGCCTGAACAGGATATGCTGTTATGTGTCTGCTCTCGAAGAAACGCTTGTGTACCTCCAAAGCGAAACCATTGTAATTACCTGTTTGCTCTATATCGTTGTCAAACATCCCAAGGTAGTACCACGCCGTGTTGTGTGCCCAACCACGCCATTCCTCTGGTAGATAGCTAACCAAGTCAAGTATAGCCTGACTCTCTGGAATAGTATGCCGGACTGGATAATAAACTGACGAGAAGTAACTAATCCTCTGTCCTACGTCGTGTTTTGGGTTTGCCTCATAATCTCTATACCTATCTAATAACTGATCTGCCCAAGTACGCTGTGGCGGGGACTGATTCTCAGAAGTCGTGTTACTACTGGAAGTCATCCTACAAAGTTTTTAAGAAACACGGATCCGTAACGGTAAGATGATACCTTATCTTACGGAAAATCTTAAGTTACAAAATGAATACTCCTTATTCAATTGTAATATTACCACACCTAATCTGACAACTTATCTTAGACATTTAGCAATTTTACAAAAAATTGCTCTCGTACTCACAATATATAGAAACAAAATTTCAAGGTTTTATTCTCATTTCTTATCTCATTCTTTTAATTTCTTACTTTAATTCCTTACTTTCTTTCATTAATCCTTTATCTCTTTCTCAAGGAAAAAAATTTCTTATCGATTCTTTAAAACAAAGCACGTATACTTTGTTCATGTTACTTATGCGAAAGCAACATTCATTTACAAAAGACTTTGTCGTTTACTAATCATAATACTCATACGTGTCGTATTCTTTGTTCAAGGATGAAGTATAAAAATATAAATTTCCAACGGAGAAATGGAATATATCCTAAGAATAACTTTTTAGAACAGGTTCTATTTGTCAATGCTAAAATCGAACGGTCGTTAGAAAAATTTAATCATGCTTCGTGCTTGACTCTTAATAGTAAAACAATTCTCTTCGCAAGGTTCGAACGAGGCGAGCACTATAACAAGAAATGAAAAGAAAAGGAACGACGTCGTTATAAGATACTTATACGTAAGTAATATTCTCTCTTTAAACCACTTATATCATACTAAAAAGGTTTTACTAGCAGGGCATAAGACCCATATTACTGAGTTTCTTATTATGTGGGTTGATCAGGTCCACATAACAGTCCCTCAATCACATGGAACTTCTGTCTCGCTCTATTGATTACTTCATACAGATTTTATTTTTCTAAATCGAGTAGCAATTTCTCGAATTGCACACACAACTACTTTTTAAAAGAAATCTTTGGAAATTCTCCAATTTAGCTCAGAATTCTCAATCTTCTTGAGGAAGATACAATTTTAAGCTAATCGAATACTTGAACGGCTCCTAGTAAGTAAAACAAAGCCATCTCCAAGGGACTTTGTTCATGCCCTTACAACTAAGGTAACATTCGGCTCTTCCGTTTATTTCAATTTATCCTTCTTGTTTCAACCTTTTCTCAAATAATTTGGAGTCACATTTTTCTCACACGTCTATATGTTTCTTTCGTTCCTTTCGTACATATTTACTTTATTTTAACATTATTTATTTCATTTCCCTCGAAGGAAATTCTTATCGGGTTGTAAAACAAAGATCGACTTTGCCGAGTCTTTATTCATGTCACTAAGCGCACGTGACATTCATCAGAGGAAGTCCTTCTCGCGTTAGGGATCTCCTTTCAAAATCATTTGAAATAACGTTTCTTAAAAACGTCTAAGTTTTCGAAGAACCGGAAAGTTCTTAGGTTTCAAGTCTACGTTCTCATTGAACCGGGAAAATTCCTTAAAATCCTTCTAAATTCTTGTGCATCAAAAATATTTTCAAACAAAAGAAATTATTTCACAAATAATTTCACATAACATAGCACTAGTGCTATCACATAATCACATAATATAGTTCTTGTACTATCACTCAATCTCATAAAGTATAAAAATTTTACTTCCATAAAATTCTTAATTTCGGAACACAACTCATTCTCATTCTTAATCTCATTGCATACTTGTTCATAAAATTTCTTGTTAAAAGAAATCATATTATTAAAATTCTTTCCTTTTCCTTGTTGAGTCAACGTAGCGGGCGGTTGAGTTGACATCTATGTTCTCAATCTTAGCTTTAGAGTTTAACTCTTATCTTATACTTGAAAGATGACTCTAATCCAGAGTATACACAAATACCGTGTCTTACGACTTGAAAGGAGACTCGATATAGAGTACAAATGAATACTCTATATTATTACTCGAAGGAAGACTTGTATATATATATATATATGTCACTCTTGTGATATTACTAGAAGGAATGACTCATACTAAGAAAAAATGACTCACACTAACTCATACTAGAAGATTGACTCAGAAGCAGAGCAGAAAACGAACATTGCTCTGATACCACTCTGTCACAGCCCCAAATCCCGAGGGACGGCAGAAGCCGGGGTGCGACTGGGGTTGGATTAAAGAAGCGGGGAAGAAGGGGGCTAACTGACTAAACATACATGAAAAGATATCATTAAACCATGAACAAGACTTTAATATAGATAAGAAAGAGTTAATCCCTAAGGATTACTCGACAAAAGTACAAAAGAAGCTAAGTTCATAATTACAGACTTAGACTACTGAGAATTGTTCAAAGGTGTGTTTGAAAAGATTTAGAGGTCTGCAGCGGAAGAGTTCTAACTAAAGCATCCTATCTTTCAACTCAACATCAACCGTCGCCGCTCACCGTCGCTTCAACCTGCACATTAAGAAAGCAATGCAGGGCTAAGTACAAACGTACTTAGTGGGCACGATGCCGAAATCATAATCATAAGTATAAATAATCTGGCATTTTATAACCGTAGCGCATCGGGGTTTTGTTGAAAAGGACCCGTGCCTACTAAATATTTTCTGACTGATTTGTATAAAGCAGCTTGCGCAAGCATTTTAGAGTATGTTATGTTCAATCTTGACCCAAACTAATTCACCGTGGCTGGCTACCCCTCAACAGGATACCACATACACCACAGGTTACAAAGTGCACTAACTCTGGAAAGCACTTAGCAGCTAACTCAGAGCCGATCGTTAGTTAATCTAAAATAGACTAACTCTAAAAGTCTGGAAAACCCGAAGGTTAACTCAGAAATCTGGAAAACACGAATGTTAACTCAGATAGGTACAAGAGAACTCACATAAAATAGTTGAAACAGTTTATGCCAAGATTATCATTTTGAAAACACAATTATCAAAGCGATAAATAATACTTTCGAGTTGTGGAAAAACCCACATTTTATTTGATATAGATAAAAGCTCACCTTGTAAATACAGAACTTAAAGCAAAACTTCCAACTTTGGATCTTCCGTCCTTTCTCTACAGTTGGCTTCCTCCTTCATCGCAAAATGAACATACTTTAAAAACGGGTTGTAAAGGATAATCGATTAAAGATTTAGTTATTTTATTCTTTTGGGCATTTGCACGCTTACTAGATTCGTTTTACTTAAACGGGAAACGAGACTCGTATCAATCTCGTTAGAACTTGGAAGATCCCATACTCGACTCTCGGGTCAGTAGAGATGGTAGTCGATATCCTAGTATGACTTTAAAGATTAAGAGAAGCTAAGTTGGAAGGAATCAACTTAAGCGATTTACTTTAATTCTTTGAACGATTTAAAGAATTTCTCGTTTATTACTTCTTTAAAGAAAAGATAAGATATAAGGTCTCGACTGATCTCCATCAATAGAGGTCTTGTACTTGACTTTAGGGTCAGTAGGTAGATGTTCGATAGACAAAAACGGCTTAAACGATTGAAAGAAGCTAAGTTGTGAACTAAACAACTTAGAAAACAAGAAACTGAAAATTCACTGTACAGTCCAGTAACTCTGGAGGCTGTCCAGAACAGAGGACTTGGAAACAGGGGGTGAGCCCTGTATCATTAGAAAGCTTAGGAAGTCTAGTTCGCGCTCCAATTTACGGATCACAAATCCGATAAACGAGCTGGAAGATATAACAGTTTCCGGCGAGGGTCGCAAAACTGCCGTGGAAACCCTAATTGATTGATAAGTTCGCCGTATAACGTTTAGGTTCGTTTTAAATTCTCGTATTCAACTTTTTTAGAAACTGGATTCTTAAAGCAGTCATCACGTACCTCCGTACGTGATAAATTCCTTTTCAACTTGTTCAAAAGCACGACGTTCTAACGTCGGATTTCAACTATCAATTACTAAACCAACAAAGAGAATCCAAACGCATTCTAGTTCTCGATTACAACTATAACCCATATTATATCAACTCGGATGCTTATGATGTCAACTAGAAAGTTATTCTAAATTTCATTATAAACAATAATATCAAGTTAGAATTTTCATCCGACTTCCTTATTATTAGTTACAACTAGATATTCGTCTCTTACGCGATTTTTCAAAAGTCGTCGCTTTTCGTTCAAATTTTACGACGCTAAACTATATCTAACTTGAATCATTTTCGTGCATGCAAACACATCTTAACATCTTTATAACTCAGTTTATAAGGTGATTTTAGTCTCTTACATTTCATTAAACATTTTTAGAAAAATTCCAATTAACTTCTATAATCAACTAATATGATTTGTATTATAATTCCATTAACAATTCATCATTTATATCAAGCATGTATAAACTCCTAATTATTCTATAAATTTCTGGTTTTATATAAATGTTAAGGAGTTGATTTTCTTCTCCAATTAGCAACATTTATTTACTAAACATACTCTTATATCACCAATTAATCAATTGCAATTCTATTATCAATTAACATGCAAAAACCCCTAATTTATACTTCAAACCCTAATTAAATTTCATAATAACATAGGGCTTTCAATACCTTTTCATCCCAAACACTAATTAAACCTCTGCTAAGCATGAATTCATGATCAAAAGAAGAAAAACTAAAATCCTACAATTTCCCAAAAAAATTTCTGCATTCACATAATAATTAAGGTTCTTGTTTTTATTCCATTTTAATCCATGATTATCCTATCTAACATATCTAATTACATTATTCTAAGATCAAAACATCTATACTAAACCTTAAAGAATTCGAACATGAAGGAAAGAAGGGGAAAAGAAAAAGAATTGGATAGGATTAAAGATCATCATCATACCTTGAAAAATAAAGAAAGAAGTACGGTGTTTGATGGATGATTGAGGACTTGTGTTCTTTCTCCAAGCTTTGAAGGCTCTTCAATGGAGGATAGAGGTGGATGAAGAAGATAAAGATTGAGGGAGAAGAGAGAGCTGGCCGAGAGAGAGAGAGTGAGAGAGAGATGAAAATTTGTTTTGTCTTAGAATTGAAATGATGAAAAATTGAATTTGTATAAAGAGGATTTAGGTGTCACTATTTTAACTAAGTCAACACATGCATGTTGACACCTATTTAAGGTAAGGTGGCGGCTGCATGCATGGGGTTAGGAGGGTATGGGTTTTTTTGGCGCGATCCGACGCTACGGAAAAACGAACAACGAAAAACGTTGTTCGGTACAAAAATCGTCGCGATTCGATTTGACTTAAAAATTCTAATGTATGAACTTAATTAGAAATTAAATTTATAAAATTTATTTTGACAAAAACTCGGGACGACAAGTCCGAGTTTCGTCCGGAAAAACGTAAAAACAAACTTTCTCGGCGTGTTCGTATCGCAATTTTGTAAACGTAAAAATTAGACGGTTTTCCGTTCTTAGTTTACAAACTAAAATTTTTTCGTACGCGCTAACCCCTAATACAGTAGTCATCTAGCTGACTCCCGTAATTTATTTTTAATAACGGATTCGACCGTTAGCCTTAGAATTCAAAAATTATAAACTTAGGCGTGCAAAGCCATTTATTTAATTAACTTTAAACTTTTTGAACGTAAGGAATTTACGGGGCATTACATCCTACCCCCTTACGAAAAATTTCATCCCGAAATTTGCTTTCCTCTATAACTGCTTGAAGTACTTCTTACTCGACATGATTTTCTCTTGCCTGTGATGATCTTATAATGCTATTACTCTTCGTCCCGACTTGCTTTTTAACTTTTGCTCTTTTCGATCTAAGATCGCTTTCGATCTTTCCTAATAAATTTAGTCGATTTCAAGAACGACGTCTTGCTGATAGAACTTCGTGTATAAAAACGAATATATGTTACTTTCTCGAAATGAGATATACTTAAAATGAGTATTTCATAAACTTGGCGATAAAGCCATAACTATTCGTATTGGAACTATCTTTCCCAAGTTACTTACTAATTATATAGATTTTTGTCAAAGCCTGAACTTGACACGAAACTAACGTTTCTCATTAACGGAGAAAACTTAAGGAGCTTTCATTTTCCTTTTCGATATTAAGTTCGAATTATTGTATATACTTAGGACTTTTGTTTTCTTTAAAACTTGTTTTCTTCTGACTCGAATCTATCGAATGATCTCGGTCATTTCATTGACCGCATTTGGTCCTAAATTTTTGCTTTCATCTACCTTATAACAATAAGGCAGCTATGTAAATCTTTTCCTTTTACAAGGTCTCGTAAGTCGCAATTTTTTTCCGGATTTTATTTTGTTGACGTCTCAAGGGAAAATTTCCAGAAAAATGTGTCCTAATTAATTCATGTATTTAAATTCGGTTTTTTTGGAAATATATGGATGTTTGGCTTATAATGACATGTTATAAAGTTTTACAAGTTAAGAGCTCGAATTGTGATTTATTGGATGGATAAACGTATTTTTTCTAAGCGATATTATGCTACTTTCGAAGATACGAGCCTCTATATTAAATTAAATGGACCTAGATGATCATGTACTCGTTGGGCTAGAATGGTTGGGCCAAATTTGCAGTATTTTTCTAAGAAGACTATTATGTGTTTTGGGCTTCAACCCATTTACTTGCTTATTATTTTTTTTCGAAAGCACAATACATTATTATTATTATTATTATTATTATTATTATTATTATTATTATTATTATTATTATTATTATTATTTAACTATTAAAGTGAGCTAAATTACTAAGTTTGGACCAGAATAAAATCTTATGAATTGGACTTGACGTATTGGGCTAAATTAATTATTTATGTATGAGGACTAGTTGATTCGGGCCTTGATCAGAATTGTTAATAAATTAATATAAGTTTGGATCATATTTGTCTTATTAAATTATTTTCTTTAAGAGATTCAACCTATTTAATTAATTATTTTAGGCCAAGACTAAATTAATTATGTAGTTAATGGACTCATATCTAATTTTATTTAATGAATTCCAACGTGATTATTATGTGTTAGTCCAATTTACATATTTATTCATGTGACATATACAAATATATATATATGATTGCTGAGTCCAATAAGATTAATATTTATTTCTTGGACCTATGTGTTTGGGTCTTGAGCCACTTTTGCCTAATCAATTTAATTAATTATAAATAGTCCAAGACCATTATTTTATGACTCAAATTTCTTAAAGATTAATTAAATTATTTATTTAACTTATGTCTTAATGACTAGCATATACTTAAGTTGTGACTTGATTAATCGTGATTAATAATTAATTGTTAATTAATTATTTCTATGTTATTAATTAAGTAATTTACTTTTAATTAATTAATTATGCATTGATTAATCATGGGTGGATTAATTACTGAAAGTATGTGTTAGTTAATCGTGATTAATTAACTTAGTATATGATGAAAACTATGTGCTATATTGCTTAAGAATACTTGTTGAAGCATGCATACTTATATGAAACATGATAAAGCATGACATGGCATTCTATAAATAGACATGATTTCAAAACCAAGTTTTGATTTACTTCAAAGTTGCATGTCTTAGCTAAGTATCTATGATTCAATTTCTATAAAACCTCAAGGCTATGCCTTAATAGATTTCAATTGCAAATGTTAAAAAACCGGCGGAGGGCCACAAGAGGATATCCATACGTCAAGGACAAGAGGTGGGTCCTATTTTCAAACTGTGGGTTATAAGCCCTAACTGTTTTCATGAAAAGTGACAATGCATGCTAAATATTTTTGCTCACTACTCGTGTTACCATATATGAAGTTATTTGCTTCGATCGGCCTTGGGACCCGTATACCTCAAGGTAGTGTGCACACAGGTACTTATGAGGGTTTGGAGAGTGGGATTGGCTCTCCACTCGAAGAACCGGGGAAGGTAACACGGTAGGTGAGCTATGATGTTGCAAAGTTAAGTTAAAATATTTTTGCATATGTTTGGGTTAAATGTTTTCTTTTAAAAGTTATAACCCTTGTATATGAAATGAGCATGCCTTATCTTTCAAATGACTCTGCAAAACTGTCACAACCACAAATCCCGAGGGACGGCAGAAGCCGGGGTGCGACTGGGGTTGGATTAAAGAAGCGGGGAAGAAGGGGGCTAACCGACTAAACATACATGATAAACATCGATAATCTATGAACAAGACTTTAACATAAATAAGAAAGAGTTAATCCCTAAGGATTACTCGACAAAAATACAAAAAGAAACTAAGTTCAAATTTACATACTTAGACTACTGAAAATTGTTCAAAAGTACATCAAAAGGAATTCAAAGTTTGGCAGCGGAAGGGGTTCTAACTAAGCATCCTATCCTTTACTCAACATCAACCGTCGCCACTCACCGTCGCTTCAACCTGCACATTTAGAAACAATGCAGGGCTAAGTACAAACGTACTTAGTGGGCACGATGCCGAAAACATAATCATAAATATATATAAATATGGCATTTTATAAACGTAGCACATCGGAGTTTTATTGAAAGAATCCGTGTCTACTAAACATTTTCTGACTTTTTCTCATAAATCACTCGGCCGAGTATTTTCAGGTATGCTATGTTCAATCTTGACCAAAACTAATTCACCGTGGCTGGCTACCCCTCAACAGGATACCACATACACCACAGGTTACAAAGTGCACTAACTCTGGAAAGCACTTAGCAGCTAACTCAGAGCCGATCGTTAGTTAATCTAAAATAGACTAACTCTAAATCTGGAAAACACGAATGGTGACTCAGATGGGTGCAAGAGAACTCACATAAAAACATAAAACAGTTCGTGCCATAATATCACTTTGAAAACACAGATATCAAAGTGATAAAGAAAGATTTTCCGAGCATTGCTCGTTTTATTTGTATATAAAAGCCCACCTTGTAAATACAGAACTTAACGCAAAAGCTTCCAACTTGGGATCTTCCGTCCTTTCTCTACAGTTGGCTTCCTCCTTCATCATAAAATAAACATACTTAAAAACGGTTCGCAAAAGAATAATCGAAGAAAGAGAATCGAAGAAAGATTTAGTTATTTTATTCTTTTGGCATTTGCACGCTTACTAGATTCGTTTTACTTAAACGGGAAATGAGACTCGTACTAATCTTGTTTAGAACTCGGAGGATTTCATCCTCGACTCTCGGGTCAGTAGGGAGATGTTCGTTAGCTAAAAATGGCTTAAACGTTTGAAAGAAACTAAGTTGTGAATTAAACAACTTAGAAAACAAGAAACTGAAATTTCACTGCACAGTCCAGTAACTCTGGAGGCTGTCCAGAACAGAGGACTTGGAAAAAGGGGGTGACCTGTACCACTAGAAAGTATAGGAAGTCTAGTTCGCGCTCCAATTTACGGATCACAAATCCGATAAACGAGCTGGAAGATATTACAGTTTCCGGCAAGGGTCGCAAAACTGCAGTGAAAACCCTAATTGCTTGATAGGTTCGACGTATAACGTCTTAGGTTCGCTCTAAGCTCTCGTATTCAATTTTTTTAAAAACTAGACTCTCAAGGCAGTCATCACGTACTCCCGTACGTGACAAACTCCTTCTCAAAACTCGCTCAAAAGCACGACGTTCTAAACGTCGGATTTCAACTAACAAGTACTAAACCAACAAAGAAATTCCAAACGTCTTCTAGTTCTCGACTATAACTATAATCCATATTATTTCAACTCGAACGCTTATGACATCAACTAGAAAGATGTTCTAAATTTCATTATAAACAATAATATCAACTTCGAATTTTCATCCGACTTCTCGATTATTAGTTACAACTAAATGTTCGTCTCTTATACGATTTTTCAACGTTGTCGGATTCTATTCAAAATTTACGACGTTAAACTACGTCTAACGTGAATCATTTTCAAGCATGCAAACACATCTTAACATCATTATAACTCACTTTATATGGTGATCTTTGCCTCTTATGTTTCATTAAACATTTTTAGAAAAAATCTCATTTAATTTCTATTATCAACTAACACTATTTGCAACATAAATCAACTAACAAATCATCACTTATGTCTAACATGTATAAACCCCTAATTACTTATAAATTTCTGGTTTTAAACATATGTTAAGGGGGTGATTTTCTTCTCCAATTAACAACATATATTCACTAATCAACATCTTATATTATCCATTAATCGATTATAATTCCAAAAACAACTAACATGCATAAAATCCCTAAATTCAATCCAAAACCCTAATTGACTTCCACAAAAAATATAGGGCTTTCAATTCTTTTTCATTCCAAACACTAATTAATCATCTACTAAGCATGAATCCATGATCAAAAGAAGAAAAACAAAAATCCTACAAAAAGCCTAAAAAATTCTGCATTTACAAAGGTTTTAGGATTCTTGGTTTTGATCAATTCTAATCCCTAATTATCATATCTAACACATCCAATTACATTATTCTAAGATCAAAATATCTAAATCAAACCTCTAAAATTCGATCAAGATGGAAAAATAAAAATAAAAGAAATCTAAATGGATAGGATTGTGGAGGATGGAAATACCTTAAGAATTAAAGAAGGATGTGTAGAGTTTTGTTGGATGAATTGTGACTTGTATGAACTCTTCTTGTTCTTGGAGGTGTTCTTCAATGGTGGATGGATGATGGAAAAGATGAAGTTTGAGGGAGAGAGAGAGAGAATTGCCGAGAGAGAGAGAGAGAGAGAGAGATGGAATTGTTTTGTGTAAGCTTTGTTATGATGAATAGGTTGAACATGTATAAAGGTAAGGTTAAGGTGTCATAAAGCTAATTAAGGTCAACATGCAAGTCTCCACTTATGAGGTTAGGTGGCGGCTGCATGCAGCAATTTTTGAGGGTTACGGGTTTTCCGGCGCGATCCGACGTTACGGAAAAACGAACGACGAAAAACGTTGTTCGGTACAAAATCGTCGCGATTCGATTTGACTTAAAAATTCTAACGTATGAACTTAATTAGAAAATAAATTTTTTCAAAATTTATTTTGAAAAAAACTCGGGACGACATAGTCAGAGTTTCGTCCGGAAAAACATAAAAACAAACTTTCTCGACGTATTCGTATCGCAATTTCGTGATTGTAAGAATTAGACGGTTTTCCATTCTTAATTTACAACTAAAAACTTTTCGTACGCGCTATCCCTAAATACAGTAGTCATCTAACTGACTTCTATAATTTATTTTCAATAACGGATTCGACCGTTAGCCTTAGAATTCAAAAATTATAAACTTAGGCGTGCAAAGCCATTTATTTGGTTAACTTTAAATATTAAGAACGTAAGGAATTTACGGGGCATTACAAAAACGTTTTCAAAAAGGGGCACGAACATCACTGAGTACCAAAAGTACTCAGCCCAAAATATTTTTTTTTTCAAAATAGGTTGAGTGACGATCAAGATGGAGGTGTGTTGGCATTGAAGATCTTCCGGATGACGATCACTTGGATCGTCATCACTTCTTTTTTTGAATGCATGATAGTTTGTTAAATTTCAGGTACAAGTTCAACATTCATACAAACTCCGACTAACCCGATTGCGGTTAGTCTCAATCGATGCTTCCACATTGCAGGGCCAAAGTCCTTATACTTTGACCCCAAGACGACCAAGCTAGGGTAATGGCAAGTTGACGAAGTCTTCTGAATTCCCTTCCAAGCCAAATTTTTTGACGTTTCCCTTCTTTTTGTAAATTCAACTTGTGTAAGTCAATAGTCTATTGTACGGTTTCAAGTGACAGTCCAGTTATGCGCATAGGCCGGGTAGTGGGCTGTTACAGGTGGTATCAGAGCCCGGTTTGTTTGCTCTGTACCCTAGAAGACCATTCCATGGAATTCTGAAAATACCCTTCCTCTTAAAAACCCGACCTTATCCCTCGAATCATGATAACTTTCCTTCAAACTCAAACTAATTCCTTTCTTAGTCCTCAGACTCCTAAATCCCTCAAAATTTTAAGACCTTCTAAGCGGTCACAATTTTCAACTCGAGTGTTCCATTTTCCAGTATAAAATCAAATATCTGCTTCTACTCTGAGTCTCCTCGACACCTAATGATCTAAACCCTTATGTAATACCTTAGATGTTTATTTCGTCATTAAAATAAAAAGTTAATTAATAATTAAGGCTTCGCACGCCTAAGTTAAGGATTTTCGATTCTAAGATTTACGGTGAAATCCGTTTCTGAAAATAAATTCCAAAAGTCAGTCGAACGACTACTGTATTAGGGTTTTCGCGTCCGATAGATTTTTCGTCCGAAAACTCAGATTGAAAAACCGTCAGAATTTACATTCACTTTTTCTTCGATACGAGTTCACCGGAGAAAGTCAGTTTTTATGATTTTTCCGGGCGAATTTTAGACTGTCTTATCCCGACTTTTTCTCGGATTTTGAAAAATGAATTAGGTTTTCCGAGTATGTGAATTATTTCTAATCTAACGGACGAATTAGATTTCGTCGAATACGTAACCGACTAAGAAATTATTTCTCGACTTTTAAACATCGTTCTAGACCCGGAAAAGAGATTTTTCTGACAAATAAAACGCATCCAAACGTTCCTTAGTGTGTCACCACCTTTGTTGTTAAAACGCATCCAAACGTTTCTTGTTCTTCAATACCGCCCCCCCCCCCCCCCCCCCCCATTCTCTCTCTCTCTCTCATTTCTCTCTCAAATTTCCTCCATTAAAGAGTTCATCCAAGCTTTTCTCAAGAACACAAGTCTCTCGTCTACCGATCGATTTCATTTCCGAGTTCATATTTCGCAAGGTAAGAACTTCGTCTACGTTATGAACCGAACAAAAACTTGTTTCTATCTACTTGATTTTTTCGAAAAAAATGGAATTAAAGTAGGATGATGCACCTTTGATTAATTCATGTTCTAGTATGCTTAGGAATAGATTTTATGGATCGAATCATGAAGAAAATTATCACTCCCCTTAATCTTGTCATTGCCGAATTTTTTGGAAAATTTAGGGTTTTTGCAAGCTCGATTTTGTCACAGCCCAAAATCCCGAGGGACGGCAGAAGCTGGGGTGCGACTAGGGGTTGGATTAAAGAAGCGGGGAAGAAGGGGGAATGAATAAGAATGAAAGAATAAACAGACATTAATAACAGAATGAATTACTATGAACAAGGCTTTAATATATAAAAGGAAGAGTTGATCTCGAAGGATCACTCGACGAGGTTCTCGAAAGAAACTGAGTTAATTGTACGGGGTTTAAACCCAACAGAAAGATACATTAACTTTCAAAAGAGATTGGAGTTTGGCAGCGGAAAAACGTAAATCTGAATACGAGTTCTTATTCTAGTCATGACTTCTTAATTCAACATCAACCACCACTGCTCACGTCGCTCAACCTGCACATTTTATAAAACATATGCACAACTAAGTACAAAAGCACTTAGTGGGCATGTTGCCGAAAACATAATAATAAGTATAGATAATCAGGCATTTCATTCTGTAGCACATCGGGGTTTTTCAATAAATTTTCCGTGTCTACTAAACATTTTCTTTCTCATTTTCATAACTTAGCTTGATCAAGCATTTTTCATAAATGTTACGTTCAATCTTGATCATTTATTATCACCGCGACAGGTCGTCCCCTCAACAGGGTTCCATACTTCAATGGCTACTGTGTACACTTAACTTTGAAAGTCCCTTTTGACTAACTCAAAGCCGATCGTTTAGTTAACCCCTTTTGGCTAACTCATAAGGTACAAGAGAACTCACATAAAACAAATAGTTCATACCATAATTATCACTTTGAAAACACAATTATCAAAGCGATAAAGAAAAGGTTTTTGAGCATTGCTCATTTTGTTTCATATATAAAAGCCCACCTGACTGATTACAGAACTATTATTCGAGCTTCCATCTCTGGTCTTCCTTCCTATCCTCGGTGCCGACTTCCTCCTTTTATCGTAAATAAACAGACTTAAGAAACTTGAACGCAATCGATAAAAGAAACAGGAAATCGAAACGGTTTTTAGTTCTTTAGGCATTTGCACTTTACTACTTCCTTTTGATTAATTAATAAACGAGACTTCGATCAATTCTCGTCTATAAACTGACTCGGAAAACTGCTCGACACTTAGGTCAGTAGTTAAAAAGGGTGTCGATAACTTAGAACGACTTAAAAGTTCACAAGGACCGAAGTTGAAAAGGATTCAACTTAGGAAACTAGACTTTGGATACTTACTGCCCAAGTCAGTAAGTTCATACAGAACAGAGCATACAATAACAAGGGATGAATCTTATACCAAAAGAAAGGTACGGGCGTCTAGTTTAGTCTCTAATTTACGGATCTCGATTTTGTTAAGTGACCTAAAAGGTATGACAGTTTCCGTGAAACGTCGCAAAACAGTCGCGCGTAACCCTAATGCTCAACAAAACTCGACGCATGATTCCCTAGGTTCGATCAATGCTATTCCACTTTTATTTTTATGAAATTTTCATCTTAAGTCAGTCTATATGCAGTATCATTTAAACGGGTTCACCATCACGACTTTTGATTAACAAACGACGAGCATTTCCTCGTCATTTCCAACTAACCATTTACTATACCAAAACGAAATTCAAATTCTATTTCATTCAACAACTTCTCGTTTCAATACTATATCTCATAATGTCTCATTTCTCAGATGGAAAAGTCGTCAACTACAAAAGTGTTCGTCAATCATTAACAATCATTATTATTAAAAGGGATTTCCTTATTCAACTTTTCTACCGGCTTTTAAACTCGATTCTTCTTCCCCTATTCAAAATCGAAACTTCTTAGAATTCGTTGAAACTTTACGGTTACGATCATTAACTATCAAGATTATCAAAGGTTCGAATCACAAACCTAAAACATTATTCATTCTCGACTTAACGTCGATTGTTCGTCTCTTAACGAAAATCTTACGTTCTCCGTTTTCGTTCAAATTTTACAACAACGATTATCATCTAACGAGCATTACTAATATGCAAATCATATTATCAAAACATTATTGAGCTTCAACTAAACGACACATTTTCGTCTCTTACATTTTTCGTTTTATTTTTAGAAAAATCCCAAATAAATATATAATCATCCTCATACATCGTATATCTCATTTCTATTAATCAATCGAGCATATCATAAAATTTACTCTACTAAATCATGCATTCTTCCTCTCTTATCTTCCAACTTTATTTTTAGAAAAATCTAAATTAATTCATAGAGTCGATTAACAACATGTAGAACACTAATTTATCGATCAAACATCAAAGAAATCGAGCTACGAAAAACCCCTAAAACTTAAGAAATTTTCGGTAATAACAAAGTTCAAAGGGGAATGATTTTCTTCATGATTTGATCCATAAAATCTATTCTTAAGCATACTATATCATGAAATAAACTAGAAACAACATGCTTCTTCATGCTATATGTTTCGAAAAAAAATGAAGTTAATGGAATCAAGATTTTGTTCGGTTCATAACGTAGACGAAATTCTCACCTTGTCGTATATGAACTCGGATCCAAAATTAATCGGTAGATGGATGACTTGTGGAGCTTTGAAAAGCTTGGAGGATGAAGAACAATGGAAGAAAATGAGAGAGAGAATGATGGGGGGTGGGGGTGGCGGCAATTGGGTGTGTGGGAGAGAAGAGAGGATGATGACTTAGTTAATGAAATAATATCTCACACATAGGTGTAAAGGTTTTGGAACAAATAAGAAACATGAGTCATAAAGTAAAAATAAATATCCTATGATGACTAAGGGATGAAGTCGGTTGGGAGGGAGTATTTTTACTCAAGATATCACATTTTTACGGTCTAATACGACGTAATAAAAGTCGAGAAATAATTTCTTAGCTAGTTACGAATTCGACAAAATCTAACTCGTCCGTTAGATTGGAAATAAATCACGTACTCAGAAAACCTAATTCATTTTTCCAAATCCGAGAAAAAGTCGGGATTAGACAGTCTAAAATTCGCCCGGAAATTCATAAAAACTAACTTTCTCCGGTGAACTCGTATCGAAGAAAAAGTGAATGTAAATTCTGATGGATTTTAATTCTGATTTTTCGGACGAAAAATCTATCGGACGCGAAAACCCTAATACAGTAGTCGTTCGACCGACTTCTGGAATTTATTTTCTGAAACGGATTTCACCGTCAGTCTTAGAATCGAAAATCCTTAACTTAGACGTGCAAAGCCTTAATTATTAATTAAATTTTTATTTCAAAGACGGATTAAACATCCGGGGTATTACATCCTACCCCTCTAACAAGAAATTTTGTCCCGAAATTTGCATATCTTCTTTAAGCTGTTAGGGGTACTTCTTTCTCATCTCTTTTTTTTCGAGTTCTCATGTGGCTTTTTCTTGCCCGTGGTGACTCCATAGCACTTTTACTATTAGTATCAACTTGGTTCTTAACTCTTGTATCTTTCGATCAAAAATTGATAATGGTTTTTCTTCATAACTTATCTCATACTCAAGATCAATGTCTTGCTGGTGGGTCACGTGTTTAGAAACGAACATGTACTTTCTCAATGAGATATGCAAATAAAATAAACATCCCATAGACTTGGCAACACGGCTAATCTATACGCATTAAAACTATCTTTTTCAAGATATCAAATAATCACATAATTTCTAAGCTGACATGATTCTTTTTATCAGAGAAATCTTAAGAAAACCTTATCTCCTTTTTTTTGAATTTTAGTTTTGATCGGCGTATATCACATAAGACTTTCGTCTTCTCTAAACTCTTTTCATTCTTACTTGAAACTGCCAAATGGTCTCGATCATTTCTTACTGACCATATCTGGTCCTAGGTTCTTTCTTTCACCTACCTTATTACAATAAGGCAGTATTCTAAACTTCTTCCTATACAAGGCTTTGTAAAACGCAAACTTATCATAGTCTGATAACTATTGTCGTACATATATTTAACTAATGGCAAATCCCCCCCCCCTCCCTTTTTTTTCCAATTCTCACTTAGATCCAATACTACCGTTCTTAGCATATCAACGAGTATCTGAATCGTCCTTTCGGATTGTCCATCCGTTTAGGGGGTGAAAGGCAGTACAAAAATTAAGGTTGGTACTTAGCTTCTTCTGCATAGTAGCCCAAAACCTTGAAGTAAATTTGACATCTCTATCAAACCTCATCGACTTTTGTATACCGTGCAGACGTACAATCTTACGAACATACAACTAAGCTAACTTTCTGATCTAAAGGTAATTGGAATTGGTAGGAAGTGAATTGATTTTGTGAACCTATCAATAACCACCCAGATGGCAGTATTTCCTCTTATAGGCTTTGGGCAAACCCGTCATAAAATCCATGGCTATATCTTCCCACTTCTACGTTGGAATACTTAATAGTCGCAACATCCCTTGCGGTTATTGGCATAAAGCTTTCACTTGTTGACAAGCACAAAACATCTTTCTACAAATGAGGCTACGTCTTGTTTCAATCCGTTTTACCGAAAACTCTTTCTTAAATCTTAATACATCTTCGTATTCTCTAGGTACGCTGTATATGGAGTATCGTGAGCCTCACTCATGATATCGTTCTTTAATTCGCCGTTATTAGGGATATAAGGTCTACCTTCAAATAAAATCGCATGATCTAGTGCTTTAAAATAACCATCTGGTTTATCCGTCCTTATCTTAAGCCGAAGATTTTTGATCGACTCGTCCTTTCTCTGGGTACTAAAGATTCTTTCTTGTAAGCCTGGTGTAGCTACTAGTGCTACTATATGGTCTGTTATCGTTTCAGGTGCATCGAGCACTTCTAAGTCCATTTTCTCAAATTCTCATACAAGAGTTTCATTCTCAACAAAGAGACATCCTAACTTGGTTGGAGTCTTGCGACTCAGTGCGTTGGCTACAACGTTTGCTTTTCTGGGACTATAATTGATTCCACAGTCATAATCCTTTACTAGTTCGAGCCATCTCTTTTGCCTCATGTTCAATTCCTTTTGCTCGAAGAAGTACTTTAAACTTTTATAGTCCGTAAAAATTCTCAACCCTAACACCATAGAGATGGTGTCTCCAAATTTCAACGCATGCACAACGGTTGCTAGATCTAAGTCGTAGGTTGGGTATTCAACTTCATGAGGTCGAAGTTGTTGTGAAGCATAAGCTATCACCTTTCCATCTTGCATCAAAACACAACCTAATCCATTCTTTGAAGCATCTGTATAGATCACGTATTCTTTATTCGCTTCTGGCAGAGCCAACACTGGTGTTGTGGTTAACTTCTCCTTGAGTGTCTAAAAACTCTTCTCGCATTCGTCCGTCCATTTATACTTATTTTCCTTCCGAAGTAGTTGCGTCATAGGTCTAGCAATCATTGAAAATCCTTCGATGAATCTTCTGTAATAACTGGCTAAACCTAAGAAACTCCTAGTTTCGTTCGGACTTGTTGGCGATTTCCAATTGCGTAGTGCCTCTACCTTTGCAGGATCTACCTTGATGCCTTCTGCTGATACGATGTGTCCAAGGAACATCACTTCCTTTAGCCAAAACTCGCACTTACTGAATTTGGTGTAAAGCTTCTCGGCTCTATACGTTTCTAAGACTATTTTCAAGTGTTCCTTATGTTCTTCCTCATTCTTGGAGTAAATGAGAATGTCGTCGATGAATACCAAAACAAATTTGTCTAAGTATGGGTGGAAAATTCTATTCATGAGATCCATGAATACTGCGAGAGCATTAGTCAAACCGAATGGCATAACTAGAAATTCGTAATGGCCATATTTGGTTCGGAAAGCAGTCTTAGGTATGTCCCCGGGTTTGATTTTCAATTGATGATTCCCGGATCTTAAATCTATCTTTGAAAAGACTCCTGCGCCCGTAAGCTTATCAAAAAGGTTTTCTATCCTTGGCAAATGATACTTATTCTTAAGGGTAATCTTATTTAATTTACGATAGTCTATACACATCCACATAGAACCATCCTTCTTTCTTACAAACAAAACTGGTGCTCCCCAAGGTGAAACACTCGGTCCAATGAATCCAAGGTCTAACAATTCTTGCAGTTGGATCTTAAGTTCTTCTAATTCTTTCGGTGCATCCTCCTTATAGAATGGCGCATTTAATAGATAATTAATTCATCCCATGGGTTTTATCTATGTCGAACATTTTATTACGTTCTGATGGCTTGTTAAGATCTTAAAAAGATCCTAAGTTAAATTCTATGTTCGAGAAAAACTAAGGAAGTGACGATAATTTCTCCTAAGGCGTGGTTATTCTTATTTTATGATTAGCGCACTCTGGTCTTACTCTTATAGTGTCGACAGGCACTAGAAATAACGAATGTAAGGTTTTGGTATGAGGTAGAAGAATGACAAGGTAATTAAGAAGTTCGTCCTATACCTGCCAATTTTCCCTTGCCCTTATTGCGCGCATCTTGTTCGATCGCGAATGCCCTAACGTTCTGTTGCTATTGGTCGTACTGTGGAAGCTGCTGCTGCGGCTGAGCCTGAATCACCCTCAATGGCTGGGGCTGTCCATACTGATTTTGTCTTGCCGCTTGCATCGGTTTCGGGCATTCTCTCCTAAAGTGCCCTTTCTGCCCACAGTTGAAGCAACTTTTCGAGTTTGCTTGGCAGTTCCCGAAGTGTACCCTATTACCCTTCGGACAGGCAGGAACGGCAGCTCTTCCTCGGTTGTTTTCTCCCTGGTTATTCCTTTGTTGCCCTTGTGGCTGACCTTGCTGATTCGATCCTACTGGTTGCATCGGGTTTGGACAATTTCTTTTCATATATCCTTTCTGTCCACATTTAAAGCAAACACCAGAGTTCGCTTGACAGACATCGTAGTGCATCCTATTACACTTAGGACAGACAGGAACGGTAACCTTTTCTTGATTATTGTTTGTTTGTTGCCCCTGCCTTGATTGATTATTCTGATTTGGCTGCTGAAAGCCTTTCTGATTTCTTCTCTGGTTCCCATAGCAGCCACTGTTATTTCCTTCTTCCCATTTCCTTTTTCCTTTATAGTTGTTTTTGTTGTTGGGAGGGTTTTGAACTGGAGCCTGGGTTGGTGTTGGTATGGATGCTATACTCTTTCTTTTATTCGGCACAACTGCCTCTATTTCTAGGACTCATCCTAGTATTTCCGTATAGCTCAGTCCCTCGTGACTGGCTAATGCTATTCCTAATTTATGTTTAAGTTCTCCACGAAACTTCTTTGCTATTTCCTCTTCGGTATCCACTTGATCGGATGCATACTTATCATAAAATGCCTCTTTAAATTCTTCCCAAGTAATTGGAGCCATTTGCTCTGCCAGCATAACTTTCCGCCTAGCCTTCCACCAATAATCAGCTGGTCCGGCTAGTTGAAACGCAACACATGAAAGGCTCTCCTTATCAGTATATCCTAGAAGCTTAAAGATTCTTTCTATAGATAGTACCTAAAGCTCAGCATCACTTGGGTTACTGGATCCATTAAAAATAGGTGGATTTCTTTTGAAGAATAAATCCTCAATGTTACGACGGGGTGGTGGTGGAGGTGGTGATAGTGATGGTGGTAGAGGGGTATTATGGTGTTCCTATTCTTCCTCCCTGTCATTCTGCGCTGGACGTCTACCACGTCCCCTGGGCCTACCAGGTCTTCCTCGATTGTTTACTACTCTTGGCGGCATATTTTCTTTTGAAACTATAAGAACAAAACTCTTATTAGCACCTTACTTTTACGCCTTCTTTTACTTACTAACCCTTTTTCTAACTTAAACAAGTTCACGGAAAAGAAAACTGATAATAGCTTCGGTACTTTAGCTCTTTTAAACTTTTAACTTCTCGGTTAAACCAGAATATTCATCTAATACTTTTCTTATAATCACGCTTAGAAGAAACTTTTTCATAAGATTTAAGCCCACTCTCGGGTCATCATATATATATTATATACACATAAAAAAGAATATTAGTTTTGCCTCCAACGAGGACTTACACAAAAGGTTAGACTACGACTAGTCTAAATTAGGCTAACTGCCTATCTATGAACCGGGTGCACTTACAAGTTGCATCTCCGTATCTACTGGAAGTACTAAAACGGAAACGAGCCCAAAAACTTCGTATCCATAGGGAGTACTACAAAAAGGGTAGTTACTGATCTGACTATTTACAAGACAAAAAGAAACTTCTACTGCTACTACTATGCGTCTAAGACGCCCTGCTCAACAAGCTGCTGTCGAGTCACTACCGCCCTCTACGGCCTGCAATTCCGCGGGGTCCTCATTAGGGTTCTCCTCTGAATCTGAATCAAAGACGAGCTGAAGTGCCTCGTCGACCCTCAAGGTAGTGCCGTCTAAAAGTACAAGTGGTGGTGGTGCAGATATCTCTGAAACGGTTCTCTCGGAGTCTGAAACCAAGTAGTCCAAATTGGTCTCTACTGTCCTCTTCTTCAGAGGCAGCAGGTGTTCGGGAGGTGAACTAGATTCGTATTCCTCTGTGGAACGGACCCTGGATGGTCCTGCCTCAAACTCTCCTCGGACCCTCGCCAACTCTGCACAGATCTCCTCGAGTGGTCTAAATGGGAATGGAAATTCTATCATAGTAGCAAGCTCTGTGCCGATCTCTAGGTATCCTGTCTATGGAACTAACTCATTGGGTGAAAGGACTAGTGGCAATTCTAACTGTGCGGCCATCTCTGGATCCATGTTTAAAGACTCTGCCTCTGGCTCTGAAAAATGACGGTAGGGGTGGTGCTCCTGAATGGAAATTGACACTATGAATCTGCTTTGAAAGAAACGCTCGTGTATGGCGAGAGCAAATCCTGAGAAATCTCCTATCGGCTCAGTGTCATCGCCGAACAGTGCAAGGAAGTACCAAGACACATCATGTGCCCATCCGCGCCACTCATCTAGTAGTCGAACAATCAAATCTGCTATAGCCTGACGCTCTATAATACTGTGTTGGGCTGCATGGTAAACTGCTGAAAAGTTACTAACTATATGTCCAATGTCGTTATTTGGGTCTGCCTCGAAATCTCGATACTCATCCAGTATCTCATCTTCCCAAGTACGCTGTGGCGGGGATTGATTCTCCCGAGTCATGTCACTACTAGAAGCCATCCTATAAGGTTTTTAAGAAATACAGATCAATAACTGGTAGGATAATAACTTATCTTAAAAAAAATTCTTAAATTTACAATTAGAATACCCCATTATTCAAAATTGCAATACTTAACCACTTAATCTCAGCTTATCTTATCCATCTAGCAATTTCAAGAAATTGCACTCAAATACTTTAAATAAAATAAAAAAAAAAATCCTGGGATTTTCTTTCTAATTTTTAATTTAGACTTCGTAGTCCCTCAAGAAAACTCCTAACCGATAAATGCATATCGTTCTCATCATTAGAAAGAAATATTCTTAATGCCACATTAAAGTGGATATAAACTCCTCTCGATACTTGAACCTTGTACTTATCGTATTCTTCATTCATTTAATAATTGTGAAATAAATTCCAAGAAAACGGAATATAAGTTGGAGAATAACTTTAGAACACAAGTTCTAGTCGTCGTTGGAATCGAACAATCGTTGGAAATTAGCTAATATTCGTACTGGATTCTTAACAATTACATCAAATCTGTTTCAACGCCGGGGAAGAGTTAACTTATTCATCCTTATTTTTCTTATTATTCTTTACATTATTTCCTTAAAAGGAAATTCTTACGGCTTTCATTTCCAAAAACAAGTTGACTCCAATGAGTCTGTTAGTTCATGTCACTTTACGCAGGTGACATTCATTTATTCGTTTTGATTCCCTTTATTCTGTCCTTTCCGATCCGATCGCTTCTGGGAAATTTTGGAACCAACGCTTCTTAGAACGTCTATATTCTCAAAGAATCGGGAAGGCCTTAGAATTCGTCTAAATTCTCATGCCAATAAAACATTTCAAACAAGAAAATTATAACTCATATACTTTCACATACTTTTGCATAATTCACAAAGTATAACTCTATACTTTAAATCAAATAATACTTGGCATACTTAATCTCAAGTTCTTGCATGCTTATTTGCAAATTCTTGCATACTTATCCTCAATCATACTTTCATACTTAATTCTCAAATTTCTTCTTGCATACTTTAATTAGAAATTTCTTTAAAAGAAATCATACTTCTGAAATTCTTTCCTTACTTTTCTTCTTTGGTTGAGTCGACGTAGCGGGAGGTTGAGTTGTCGTCTACACTCTTAAACTTTAGTGTTACGACTTAACTTTACTTTGAAAGAAGACTCGGGCATAGAGTATATACAAATACTCTATCTTACTACTTGAAAGAAATTCGTATGCAGAGCAGAAACAATCACTCTGATACCACTCTGTGGTATCACTAGAAAAATAACTTATGACCAGAGCAGAACCGATCGCTCTGATACCACTCTGTCACAGCCCCAAATCCCGAGGGACGGCAAAAGCCGGGGTACGACTAGGGGTTGGATTAAAGAAGCGGGGAAGAAGGGGGAATGAATAAGAATGAAAGAATAAACAGACATTAATAACAAAATGAATTACTATGAACAAGACTTTAATATATAAAAGGAAAAGTTGATCTTGAAGGATCACTCGACGAGGTTCTCAAAAGAAACTGAGTTAATTGTACGGGGTTTAAATCCAATAGAAAGATACATTAACTTTCAAAAGAGATTGGAGTTTGGCAGCGGAAAAATGTAAATCTGAATACGAGTTCTTATTCTAGTCATGACTTCTTAATTCAACATCAACCACCACCGCTCCCGTCGCTCAACCTGCACATTTTATAAAACATATGCAGGGCTAAGTACAAAAGCACTTAGTGGGCATGTTGCCGAAAACATAATAATAAGTATAGATAATCAAGCATTTCATTTCTGTAGCACATCGGGGTTTTTCAATAAATTTCCCGTGTCTACTAAACATTTTCTTTATCATTTTCATAACTTAGCTTGATCAAGCATTTTTCATAAATGTTACGTTCAATCTTGATCATTTATTATCAACAGGGTTCCATACTTCAACGGCTACTGTGTACATTTAACTTTGGAAAGTCCCTTTTGACTAACTCAAAGCCGATCGTTTAGTTAACCCCTTTTGGCTAACTCATAAGGTACAAGAGAATTCACATAAAACAAATAGTTCATGCCATGATTATCAGTTTGAAAACACAATTATTAAAGCGATAAAGAAAAGGTTTTCGAGCATTGCTCATTTTGTATCATATATAAAAGCCCACCTGACTGATTACAGAACTATTATTCGAGCTTCCATCTCTGGTCTTCCATCCTATCCTCGGTGATGACTTCCTCCTTTTATCGTAAATAAACAGACTTAAGCAACTTGAACGCAATCGATAAAAGAAACAGAAAATCAAAAAGGTTTTTAGTTCTTTAGGCATTTGTTTTTTACTACTTCCTTATGATTAATTAATAAATGAGACTTCGATCAATTCTCGTCTATAAACTGACTCGGAACACTGCTCGACACTTAGGTCAGTAGGTAAAAAGGGTGTCGATAACTTAGAATGACTTAAAAGTTCACAAGGAACGAAGTTGAAAAGGATTCAACTTAGGAAACTAGACTTTGGATACTTACTGCCCAAGTCAGTAAGTTCGTACAGAACAGAGAATACGATAACAGGGGATAAATCTTATACCAAAAGAAAGGTACGGGCGTCTAGTTTACTCTCCAATTTACGGATCTCGATTTCGTTAAGCGAGCTAAAAGTTATGACAGTTTCCGTGAAACGTTGCAAAACAGTCGCGCGAAACCCTAATGCTCGACAAAACTCGACGCACGATTCCCTAGGTTCGATCAATGCTATTCCACTTTTATTTTCACGAAATTTTCATCTTAAGTCAGTCTATATGCAGTATCATTTAAACGGGTTCACCATTACGACTTTTGATTAACAAACGACGAGCATTTCCTCGTCATTTCCAACTAACCATTTACTATACCAAAACGAAATTCAAATTCTATTTCGTTCAACAACTTCTCGTTTCTTAACTATATCTCATAATGTCTCGTTTCTCGGATGGAAAAGTCGTCAACTACAAAAGTCTTCGTCAATCATTAACAATCATTATTATTAAAAGGGATTTCCTTATTCGACTTTTCTGCCGGCTTTTAAACTCGATTCTTCGTCTCTTATTCAAAATCGAAACTTCTTAGAATTCGTTGAAACTTTACGGTTACGATCATTAATTATCAAGATTATAAAAGGTTCGAATCATAAACCTAAAATATTATTCATTCTCGACTTAAGGTCGATTGTTCGTCTCTTAACGAAAATCTTACGTTCGCCGTTTTCGTTCAAATTTTACAACAACGATTATCATCTAACGAGCATGACTAATATGCAAATCATATTATCAAAATATTATCGAGCTTCAACTAAACGACACGTTTTCGTCTCTTACATTTTTTGTTTTATTTTTAGAAAAATCCCAAATAAATATATAATCATCCTCATACATCGTATATCTCATTTCTATTAATCAATCGAGCATATCATTGCATTTACTATACTAAATCATGCATTCTTCCTCTCTTATCTTCCAACTTTATTTTTAGAAATCTAAATTAATTCATAGAGTCGATTAACAACATGTAGAACACTAATCTATCGATCAAACATCAAAGAAATCGAACTACGAAAAACCCCTAAAACTTAAGAAATTTTCGGTAATAACAAAGTTCAAAGGGGAATGATTTTCTTCATGATTTGATCCATAATCTTGTTAGTTATTGATCGTAACCGTAAAATTTGAGCGAAATCTAAGAAGATTTGATTTTTGATAAGAGACGGAGAATCGAGATTAAAAGCCGATAGAATAGTCAAATAAGAGAAACCTTTTTGATAATAATGATTGTCATTGGTTGACGAACGATATTGTAGTTGACGACATTTCCATCCAAGATACGAGATAATAAGAGTTATAGTTAATAAACGAGAAGTTGATAAACGAAAATGAAATAGGAATTGAAATTGAAATTTGATTTTGTATAGTAATTGGTTAGTTGAAAATGACGAGGAAATGCTCGTCGTTTATTTAATCAAAAGATGTGAATGTAAACCCGATTAAGGGATATTGCATGTAGACTGCATTGAGATGAAATTTTGGTGAAAATAAAAGTGGAATAGCATTAATCGAACCTAGGGAATCGTGCGTCGAATTTTGTCGAGCATTAGGGTTTTGCGCGACTGTTTTGCGACGTTTCACGGAAACTGTCATAACTTCTAGCTCACTTAACGAAATCAAGATCCATAAATTGGAGAGTAAACTAGACACCCGTGGATTTCTTTTTGTATAAATTTCATCTCTTGTTTTAAATTTCTCTGTTCTGTGCGAACTCCAGAACCCCTCTATTGTGCAGAAAGTTTCCAAAACTTAAATTCTTAAGTTGAATCCTTTTCAACTTCGTTCCTTGTGAACTTTTAAGTCATTATGAGATATCGACATCCATTATCTACTGACCTACGTATCGAGTAATGAGCCGAGTCAGTTTGTAGACGAGAATTGATCGAGTCTCATTATTAGTTAATCAAAAGAAAGTTGTAAAGTGCAAAGGCCTAAAAGACTAAAACCGATTTCGATTTCCTGTTTCTTTTATCGTTGCGTTCAAGTTACTTAAGTTTGTTTATTTACGATAAAAGGAGGAAGTCAGCACCAAGGATAGGACGGAAGACCAGAGACGGAAGCTCGTATAGTAGTTCTGTAATCAGTAAGGTGGGCTTTTCTATATACGAAATAAAATGAGCGATGCTCGAAAATCTTTATTTACAAGCTTTGATAATTATGTTTTCAACGTGATAATCAGAGCATGAAAATATTTGTTTTATGTGAGTTCTCTTGTGCCTTTCTGAGTTAGCCAAAAGGGGTCTAACTAATCGATCGGACCGTTGAGTTAACCAGAAAGGGTTTTCCAGGGTTAAGTGTACACGGTAGCCAGTGTGTGTGGTACCCTGTTGAGGGGTAGCTAGCCGCGGTGAATAGAACGTGCGCGGAAGAAGTTAACTCTTCCCCGGCGTTGAAATAGAAGTTGGGAAAGTTTGAACGTAACATCAAGTAAAAGGCTTGGCCAAGCTATATTGTGAAAGTGAAAGAAAATGTTTAGTAGGCTCGGGTATTTGTTGAAAAACCTCGATGCACTATTTATCAAGATGCCTGATTTATCTATACTTATGATATATTTTTGGCAATGTGCCCACTAAGTGCTTTTGTACTTAGCCCTACATATGTTTTATAAAATGTGCAGGTTGAGCGACGGGAGCGGCGGTGGTTGATGTTGAGTAGAATGGTTTTAGGAAAGAAGATCAGAGTCTAAGTTCTACGTTTTTTCCGCTGCCAAACTCCAAACTCTTTTGTGTGAATGTATATATATCGTTTTGAGTCTAAGTTCATACTTTAACTTAGTTTCTTTCAAGAACATCCTTGTTAAGCGATCCTTCGAGGTCGACTCCTTTATTATACAATAAAGTCTTGTTCATAGTAGTGTATTCTGTTATTAATGTCTGTTTATTCGATTCATTCTTATTCATCCCCTTTCTTCTCCGCTTCTTTAATCCAACCCCTAGTCGCACCCCGGCTTTGCCGTCCCTCGGGATTTGGGGCTGTGACAGAGTGGTATCAGAGCAATTGTTTCTGCTCTGCATACGAATTTCTTTCAAGTAGTAAGATAGAGTATTTGTATATACTCTATGCCCGAGTCTTCTTTCAAGTAAAGTTAAGTCGTAACACTAAGTTTAAGAGTGTAGACGACAACTCAATCTCCCGCTACGTCGACTCAATCAAAGAAGAAAGTAAGGAAAGAATTTCAGAAAGTATGATGAGATTAAGTATGCCGAGTATGAATGTGATTAAAGTATAAAGATTATACTTTGTGATATTACGTGAACTATGTGAAAGCATGAGTGCTATACTATGTGAAAGTATGTGAAATTATGTGAGTTATAATTTCTTTATTCAAGATGTTTGTTTATGAGAATTTAGACGAATTCTAAGGCCTTCCCGATTCTTTGAGAACATAGACGTTCTAAGAAGTGTTGGTTCTTTCCAAGTAACGATCGGATCAGAAAGGGCAGAATAAAGGGAATCAAAGAGAATAAACGAATGTCACCTGCGTAAAGTGACATGAACAACAGACTCATTGGAGTTGACTTGTTTTTGAAGATGAAAGTCGTAAGAATTTATTTTTAAGGAAATAAAATAAAGGATAATAAGAAGAATAAGAATGAATAAGTTGATAAGTTAAAAGAACAGAAAGAAATCGTTAAGAAAATTTTCTTCAAGGAAGAAATGAAGTAAGAAAGTAAAAGAATAATAAGCAAAAGGATGGAAATAAAATCGTGAATTTTTTTTTTTATATGTATATATTGTTTGAGTGCAATTTCTTGAAATTGCTAGATGATTAAGATAAGTTGTGATTAAGTAGTTAAGTATTGCAATTTTGAATAATGGAGTATTCTAATTGTAAATTTAAGAATTTTTCTTAAGATAAGTTATTATCCTACCAGTTACTGATCCGTTTTTCTTTAAACTTTATAGGATGGCTTCTAGTAGTGACATGACTCAGGAGAATCAATCCCCGCCACAGCGTATTTGGACAGATGAGATACTGGATGAGTATCGAGATTACGAGGCAGACCCGAACGACGATATAGGACAGATAGTTAGTAATTTTTCCGTGCTTTATCATGCAGCCCAACACAGTATTACAGAGCGTCAGTGTCACGCCCCGACTCTCGAGGTGCGACTTACGAACAACAACAAACTTAAACAACTAACAACTAACTCAAATAAGGGAACATGCTCGGGGAAAACAAAGGTGGAAGACAAGACAATCAAATTTGGTTTTCCAAACGCATAATGAAATAACTACCGAGCATCTTAACTTCACCTACAACAGGAAGTCAAACAAGTAATTCATGCTGATGGGAAAGGAATTCCAACAAAAAGAGGAAGCATACGAATATATATCAAGTTAAAATATCATGTTCAACAACCATTCAAGTTATGAGCCCATCGCTCGGAATTACAAATTAAAGAGTTACGAATTCAACAAGTATTCGAAGTCTTCGAGCACAACGCTCGGGATAAAAAACATGAGTATTAAAGTATTAACATCAACAGGCATTAGTTCAAAAGGATTGCAGCGGAAACTTGCATCAATATCCAACACTTGCACGTATGAAGACGTACAAATGCCAGTCTGAAATTCAACTAAACTCAACCAACAAAACCAAACCACAGCACCAAGTATCCACGCCATCGCCATCCAGTCAACCTGCATGTTTAGAAACACACGCAGGGCTGAGTACTTCGTACTCAGTGAACACAAGCCAAAACATTTGAAGAAAGATGCTTCTTAAAGCTATAATAATTGAACTTGCCTTGCCGAACATCACAAGTATATAAGCAGTTTTAAAAACAGTTTACTTGTGCATGTCAAAACGTTTTTCTTTTAAAACAGACTGCGCAGTCAAATATAATATAACAGTATGTATCATCTATCACAAACAACTTCACTGTGCCAAGAATTAGGCCTCCTTCTCAAACACTGGGACCGGCCTAACCGAAGCAAGGCTCACAGTCACCTCAACATATACCACACGTGGGTTTCTGCTTTTCACAGGATAATAACATCTCCATATAAATAGATGATAACACATACTAACTTCAATAAAATGGCAAGTCAATCACATTTGAAAATCATATCATAATATTTAATAGCATAACTAATTCTTGTCGATAGTTTTGGTTCAGAAAAGCCCACCTGACTTCCGAAGACTAGCTAGGTGGTCTAGGGCTATTTGTCCTCGCTTAAAGATCCGTCCGGCTCGATCCTTCACAGTTCGACATCGATAGGAAAATAAGATATATGAAAGACGGACACAAAGGCGTTGGACTTTTAACTGACGGAATTCTATTTGAGTCGTCTCTCTCTTCGCTCTAACTTTTCTAAAGGATCTCGTGTTCTCATTTTTAAATTATTAACTCAATTCGAATTGGTTAACTTTACTACTCAACATTGTACACTTTTCTCGTTCTAATTAATAACGTCATTGTTACAATTTATTACTCGAGCTTTCTTTCAAAGGCTTTAATCAATTCTTGGTTTAACAACTAATAACTCAATCATTCAATTATTTTTCACAACATAACTATCATCATGCATTTAAACACTTATTCAAACATATAATGAATTCATATAAATCAAGCATACTTCAAGACACATTAACATTCATTCAATTTAGATCTTAAAATCTAACTCGATTATGCATTTCCTTTTATGGAGGCTTAAACTATTAATTCTATCTTTCTTATTTATATAGACAACGCTTCATTCTACATCCGCTATCTTATAAGGTATTTTATAACTTTTATTTATTTAACAAAAATTCTCTTAGCTCTTAATAAACTCTTATGAAATTATAAATTCTTGTTCAATTCTAACTTGATTCTCATTTCTTAACTTGAATATTATTCTTTTAATTATTATCTCGGTTTATCTTTTCTTCGCTTGGTTGGAACGACGTCCCTAAATTAATTATTTAATTAATCTTCTATCAACTTATTATTCGACATCTTATTTTATCCTTACTTTCTTGATTAACTTATACGAGTATCTATCTTAACTCTTCTAGCATCTTTTCTTTACTCGATTAAAAACTTCGTTTTTATTTCTTTTCGATCTATTTTTCTTAAACTCGGTTTTCTCTATTTTTGCTTATTTCTTTAATAATTTCTTCTTTACTTGTTTTAAACTTTTAAGCTATTTCTTAATTAATAATTCTTTATCTTTTGATAAACATTTTTATGAATTAGCTCACTTTATTAGTTAAGTTATAAAAGATCTTTTTGTTGTAGTTTTAGTAAAAATTTCAAGTCTTTAAATTTTAATACAAAGACATTTAATTAATATATCTTTTATACATCTTTCATCTTTTATTTAATTAAAAGCTTTTCAAATTTAAATCTTTTTATCAAAACTTCTATCTTTATTCCATATTCAAACTAACATTCATACATACATTGAAATACTTAAACATCCAATCTTTTTATTATTTTTACCATTAATTTCTTTCAAAAATTTCAACATGCAATCTCATTTTCTTCACTTAAACACATGTATGATTATACTAACATAACATACAATCATCTCATTGATCAAAACATCACTCAATACATCAACAAAATCATCAAAATAAATTCTCCATTTTTCTCTAAAACACACGGCATTCATGCCTATTTTTGTGCAATTTGTTTCTCAATTTTTCATGCATATAATCTCATTCCTAACATGATAAAAATAACAAACCAAGCATCAAAATAATAATAACTCAAAGAATTCATATTTTTCCTATTTTTACTATAATTTTCGGCATTTATCAATTCTTTAGGGTTTTAGTTTCTTTTTCTTCTCTTAATTCATCGATTAAACCCTATATTCGATTCTCCTAACGAATTCTTCTCACTCGATTATCACATGCACATCCTAAGTTTGCCTAAACATAATTTAAATAACATGCATGCATAGTTTTTTTCTTTTAGGACTTAGAGACATACATATTTACAACTAATCAAATGAATTTCATACTTAATTTAAATGGAATCTTTCTCCTTGGCTCTTGGAATTGAAATGGATGGAATGTGAAGCTTCAAAGCTTGGACTTGAAGAGAAGAAGGAAGTGTTCTTGAATCTTCAAAGGAAAAGAAATAACATGGAATTAATCATCCATTCTCTTTAGGGTTTAAGAATCAAAATGAAAGTGTAAGAGAAGAACAAGTAAGGTTTTAATGAAGAAGATGATATGATATGCATGAACTGTTGATAGAAATGGTATGTAGGATGATTGAGGATGAATATATATTTTATTTAGATTTTTCTAAAAATAAATTGAAAAACGTAAGAGACGGAAATCCATCGATAAGTTGAAGCTCGATAATGTTCTTAGAACATGGTTTACATATTAGTGATGCTTGATAGATGATGATCATTGTTGTAAAATTTGAACGAAAACGGAGAACGTAGGAATTTCGCTAAGAGACGAAGAATCGTTGATAAGTCGAGAATGAATAATGTTTTAAGTTTGTGATTCAAACCTATGATAATCTTGTTAGTTAATGATCGTAACCGTAAAATTTGAGCGAAATCTAAGAAGATTTGATTTTTGATAAGAGACGGAGAATCGAGATTAAAAGCCGATAGAAAAGTCGAATAAGAGAAACCTTTTTGATAATAATGATTGTCATTGATTGACGAGCGATATTGTATTTGACGACATTTCCATCCGAGATACGAGATAATAAGAGTTATAGTTAATAAACGAGAAGTTGATAAACGAAAATGAAATAGGAATTGAAATTGAAATTTGATTTGGTATAGTAATTGGTGAGTTGAAAATGACGAGGAAATGCTCGTCGTTTGTTTAATCAAAAGACGTGAATGTGAACCCGATTAAGGGATATTGCATGTAGACTGCATTGAGATGAAATTTTCGTGAAAATAAAAGTGGAATAGCATTAATCGAACCTAGGGAATCGTGCGTCGAATTTTGTTGAGCATTAGGGTTTCGCGTGACTGTTTTGCGATGTTTCACGGAAACTGTCATAACTTCTAACTCGCTTAACGAAATCAAGATCTGTAAATTGGAGAGTAAACTAGTCACCCGTGGCTTTCTTTTGGTATAAATTTCTTTCCCTGTTTTACATTTCTCTGTTCTGTGCGAACTCCAGAACCCCTGTATTGTGCAGAAAGTTTCCAAAACTTAAATTCTTAAGTTGAATCCTTTTCAACTTCGTTCCTTGTGAACTTTTAAGTCGTTATGAGATATTGACATCCATTATCTACTGACCTACATATCGAGTAATGAGCCGAGTCAGTTTGTAGCCGAGAATTGATCGAGTCTCGTTATTAGTTAATCAAAAGAAAGTAGTAAAGTGCAAAGGCCTAAAAGACTAAAACCGGTTTCGATTTCCTGTTTCTTTTATCATTGCATTCAAGTTACTTAAGCTTGTTTATTTACGATAAAATGAGGAAATCAGCACCGAGGATAGGATGGAAGACCAGAGACGGAAGCTCGTATAGTAGTTCTGTAATCAGTAAGGTGGGCTTTTCTATATACGAAATAAAATGAGCGATGCTCGAAAATCTTTATTTACAAGCTTTGATAATTGTGTTTTCAACGTGATAATCAGAGCATGAAAATATTTGTTTTATGTGAGTTCTCTTGTGCCTTTCTGAGTTAGCCAAAAGGGGTCTAACTAATCGATCGAACCGTTGAGTTAACCACAAAGGGTTTTCCAGGGTTAAGTGTACACGGTAGCCGGTGTGTGTGGTACCCTGTTGAGGGGTAGCCAGCCGCGGTGAATAGAACGTGCGCGGAAGAAGTTAACTCTTCCCTGGCGTTGAAACAGAAGTTGGGTAAGTTTGAACGTAATATCAAGTAAAAGGCTTGGCCAAGCTATATTGTGAAAGTGAAAGAAAATGTTTAGTAGGCTCGGGTATTTGTTGAAAAACCCCGATGCGCTATTTATCAAGATGCCTGATTTATCTATACTTATGATATGTTTTCGGCAATGTGCCCACTAAGTGCTTTTGTACTTAGCCCTGCATATGTTTTATAAAATGTGCAGGTTGAGCGACGGGAGCGGCGGTGGTTGATGTTGAGTAGAATGGTTTTCGGAAAGAAGATCAGAGTCTAAGTTCTACATTTTTTCCGCTGCCAAACTCCAAACTCTTTTGTGTTGATGTATATATATCGTTTTGAGTCTAAGTTCATACTTTAACTTAGTTTCTTTCGAGAACATCGTTGTCAAGCGATCCTTCGAAGTCGACTCCTTTATTATATAATAAAGTCTTGTTCATAGTAGTTTATTCTGTTATTAATGTATGTTTATTCGATTCATTCTTATTCATCCCCCTTCTTCCCCGCTTCTTTAATCCAATCCCTAGTCGCACCCCGGCTTTGCCGTCCCTCAGGATTTGGGGCTGTGACACCTTATGACCCTTCGAGTGGTCATAAGTTTTGTTCAAGTACCTAATATCTCGTTCGAGATCTGACAAACGATTTCTATCCAAAAGTAATACCAATGCACACGTCTAAGATATTTCAAACTCTAAAGCACGAATCATAAACTTTTTCCAATAATCGGACTCACAAGAATTTAAATTCTTTTGTTCAAAAGAACAAATCCTTTCAAACCAATATTTCGATAAAAAAGAAACCAAATGACAAGTTCATAATGAAACTCTTGAACCAAGTTCACGAATTCAGTTCAACCCAAATGTTCAAATGCCCTACACACACGTCCGCGTCATCTCAAAATGAGGTTTGGTTTCTCAAAACCTTGTGTGCTTATATGTGTTTACTATATGAATAAATGTTTACTTTATGCAATTTAAATTTACGTTCAAAACGTCGCGCATTGGATCAAGAGAGGATGAAAAACCTCGAGTCGTTAACAGTCACTGGTGGACTGACGTGTGTGTGTATGGGACTAGACTCCTAGAAAAACCTTTGTCAGTTAGGAACACCAATCTCTCCTGAGATCGTTTAGGGTCGGAACCCTCTTAGTTGAAAATCGAGAGGACATAAATTGAACCTTGAACTTAGTCCCTAATATTAGATGCTTTATTACTGCCTTAAGATTTCCCTTTTAAGATCACTGTACTGATAAAAACCTTTTTCTTTTATGTAGATGGCTGATAGGTACGCACCCAGAGACGAGAGAGTGATGAGGTTCCTCACCATGACTATGAGGATAGACGACGAGACTGTTGGCCATTTCATAGCATGTTACTTTGATGCTTGGAGAGATGTTGGCGGAGGACCATTGTCCGACTATGAGATCTAAGACTCATCACTCGACTACCGTTCAAGTGGAGCACCTAGGTTTGGATGAGACTCAAAGAGATCACCTATGTGAGAGATGACCTTTACCCAATTGCGAGCTTTCCCAAGCTCGTGGCGATAACCTTATCTCGCTGGGTCCGAGACCTAATGACCCCTCTATCTCCCTAGCCGCACCAAGGAGACCGCTAGGATAGGGTTTCATCCCTTGACCGAACGTTTAAGAAAAAAGTTAGAGAGCTAGTCCGTGAGGTGGCAATCTGCATAGCTATTACTACAGACGAGGAGAGTGACCTAGAGTAGCCCAGGGAGGACGAGGACGAGAGCCGCCACTACTTGTTACTTAGACTAATGATATTTTGATTATGCTTTTCTCTTATAAGACATGTTTTATGATATATGCTTTGGCACACTGTGGTTGATTTGATGACGTTTATGTTTGTCTTTGTGACTTTGACTATGTTGTCATGAACCTTTTTGGCTATTATGATTACGATTATGATTATGATGACTATGATTATGAACATGATGTAATGATGCACCTTATGATATATATATATATATATATGATGGTATGATAATGCTTATGATGATGCATGTCTAAGGCCCTATGATCAAGAAAGTACGATGATGATGTTATATATCATGCCTTGACCAATAGGAAAGTCACCCAAGTATCGTAAGAATGGCCTTAGAAATAATTTCGATGAGCATAGTGTGGACTTCTTTCCAGCCTCACGCCACAAAATTTTACCTTCTAGACTGATACTTTTCACCTAAACGCACCATCACTTTGGAAAGCTTAAGGAGAAAGAATAGGAGCATCTGTAAGAATCAAGTTATGAAAGTGTCCCTGAAGTAGCGTCATCTCATGTGACACTCTCTTTAGTGTCCATACGACTTAACCTAAGTGAAGAAAAGCCTTTAGTGCTTCCTTATGATAAGTAAACTTTGCTAATGTGAAGTAATAGAATGACGAAGTCAATTAAGATATGAGAAGAGATTAGATTCGATAGAGATCGAAAGTTATAAACTATGGAAAGCCTAGAACGAAGCTCGTAAGATGTGATGAAGAGGTGAAGATGAGCGATGAATACAAAAAAGGGCAATACCTGAGTGAGAAAAACAATAACATGACACTTCCCTAGGATGTCGCAATTCGAGAAACCGCACAATTAATAAATAACCCCGAAGTTATTTAAGACCAGGAATAGGCAATGCCGCCTAAAGCTGTAACAAGCCGTCTCAAAGTTGCATTCAAGAATGATCAACTAAGATGTAATGTAGCAAAGTTGTCTTGTAAAACGTTAGAATGTTAGGACAGATCGGGTAAATGCAAATTTAGGACGGATTTGTTTCCTTTTATGCCCAAAAGGGTAAGAATAACAAGTTTATTCTTTTTGCAACGACCATAAGATCGGTCATACCTAGGAATGTTTCAAGATTCACACTTCTTTATTCTAAAATATCTAGTATAATATACGATTAAGATTTTTTTTTCTACGCATTATCTTCATATTACCCACGATTTTGAGGTATCTTATGATCTCATGCTCTATTCACCATTTTGGCCTAGTAAGCAATGATCTTTTCACGTGTCTCACAGAATTCTTTTAAAGTGAGTCACACTATCATCCTCTAATGTTGCTCTAGCTGACATTTACCTCCCACAAATAGATCCTCCATAATGATAATCTTTCCGCTGACTTAACTTCTCCACTCTACTGAATTCCAAATTCCTCAAATATAGCCCCCCGCCTAACCCGCCTCTATCTGATTTCTCAATTCATTTTTCTCCAACCTACGACCATAGAAATTCTTCTAGTTCACCTATGAATTGATGAGTGTATTCAGGCATTTTTCCCTATAACACACCTAATACTGGGTAAGGACACTCATATGAGTAGTCTCATTGTTAGCAAAACAAGTTGTGTATCAAACAATTTCCTCAAAAACTCTAAACCCTCGTTATACTCAAAGTTGGGAAGACATCTTGAAACCAGTAATCGTGGGACTCAAAGTCCGTAATCAAATTGTTCTTTCTCACTTGAACTTTCCTTTTTCTATGAAACATCCAACTCTATAAATAGGCTCAATAGTGAGCAATGTTCTCTTTGATAATGTATGAGTTTTTGTAGGAATACTGACCTTCCTGGTACTCTTTTCCAACTTTATGTCGATTAGATCTCTCAATCAATAGCCATGAAATGTCTTAAGGTCTGTGTGTCGCCTTCAGATCCCCTCCACGACACACCTTGTTAATATACGACTAAGATAATTTAACGAATCTTCCTTAGTGGTAGGCAAGTACACCAGAATTTTTCCAATATTCTCAAATCCTCTCGGTTATACGAATTACCTTCTTGAGACGCCCTCTTAATCGCACACTAAGAAATATGGTAGCTTGTGTTCCATGCCATATCCATTTCGAAAGTCCTGGCTTTAGGCAAGTTATCTTTCTATGGTGCTACTTATTGCTAGACAAAGCAATTTCTATCTGATTTTCCCTACGACTAATTTTCTAACTTAGGGTGCTTAGTTTCTGATGGAAGTAGGAGCGTGCTTTGATAATTTCTTATAGTAATCTAGGTCGAACTATGAAAATCATCACGATAACGATTGTCGTCAAAATATTGATCAAATCAGCACACTTTTTGGTGTACAAATGACATAGAAGTTATATTAACTCGCGACACTATGCGTTTAGAAGATATTAATTGCACAACATATGTACTACGGCATTGTGTGACACGTACACAGAATTCACTCAAGATTAGGGATGAATGTACTAGATGATCTAGTAACCCGTTAACAGTTCACATATCACCCTCCAACTGATGGACTGTTCAAGCTGATGATTTAAATTGTATAAGGTATATTTAGAGCAAAAACTACACATAAATGGAGAAGTTTCTACCGCTAGTAAGATGGCTTACAACAAGAAGTTATCTCGACAATTAGAATGATATCATATGAAGCTTTCCACGATCTTTAGATTGCAGCTATATTTGAATAAAGTCTACAAACTTTAGGAAATGTGTTGCCTAAGAACACACCCTAAAACCTATCTTGACTCAAAACCCTCAAAAGAACCTTCGGAGAAGTCATTATGAATTAGAAAGGCAAAAGGACTAAGGAAAGTTTTAAGTGGTAAAGGTCAATAGATTTTGAACGTTAGGTCAAACTGAGTCTCCATTTAAGAGACATCCTTTCTCAAGATTTCACCCTCCAAGAGTGCAGTACATTGAGCAATGAAGAAATATTGTACTAAGAATTAATATGAACTTTGAGATCCTATAATAATGATATATGATTCCTTCATAAACATGTAAAATATTCTCATGATTGGCTATCGTGAAGGTATATATGCAAGATGACTCACTTGACCCGTCTACGAAGAATTACGCGATTTCAGACAACGAATAAGTTAAATGCTACGTGCACGATGACTTCTTTAACCCTGAGAATGTTTTTCTCTTTTTAACACCTTTTTAGAAGGCCTAGGACTAACTCTAAAGGAAATATTCGATTGTTGTTAATGCTCGATAATCCCATCACGGCAAAAGAAAATATAGACAAGTCTTTCTGCCACCGTAGGTATGTATATCCGTGAATCCACTTAAAAGATAGATCGGCCACGACCAACAAAAGATACTTACGACCAGTATACGAACGATATGCTAAGTCTCTTAATGGGAAATGATGATGGTCTATGACGCTACAGATAAAGGAGAACGAACCAAGATGCTAGTTAAGTTTAGGCGACTAAGGTTGCAACTATGTTTAAGAAGACGAAAATTTTGCAACGTTTAAGGTCAGCTTAAGTAAGAGCAAATATGTCAGAATCATGAGATAAGGCTTAGGTAGTTATAGTATTCAAGTACTTATGTGCACGATTAGAAGTTATTAGGAATCCATTCGATAGATTATAGGACGTTAGTAGAATTAGGACTCGAAACCGCGTCAACGTCAGTAAAGCTACACGAGAACAACGACTTTCACAATATGACTATAGAATTATCAAATTAGGATCCGTTAACCCCGCATATTACCCTGTGATAACCCGAATTTTTATCCCTTTAAGAGAGCGTCTATTTAACCGAGTAGTTCAAAGATGAGAATTTAGGAGTAAAATTTTTCTTTTCTAATCGATGAGTTTTGAATGAAACGTTTAAATTGCTTTATGAATCTTGTGTGAATTTATCTGTTCCATTTATCTGAGATGATGATGATGTGATATGTTTGTTGAGTCGTTTATATGAAAATGAGTATGAGATTAAATTCCGGAAGAATCCCGAGAAGTTGGTTTAATTAAGATAACATAGCGTTAATCGCCGAGAAATATGTTTACGCCGATGAATCTATAATAGAATTAAATTAGAACCTTCGAATTTAGAGTTTCTTTTAAGATCACTGAGATAGGATAAGAACTTATCCGAGAATTGAGAAGAGAAATGAGGCCTTAGTCTTGAAAAGGATTAATAAACGAATTAATAAGCCGATTAATTTCTTTTAAGAATTAAAGGACTAAAATGATCGAAGCCTTTAATCTTTTAATTTGAGTCGTGACATAGGATTGGGACGAGTTAGTGTCAAAAGTGAAACGAGAAGAGGTTAGACCCGTTAATAGAACAAAACGGAATTAATACGAATTATTTTACCCGGAAAACCTTTACGACCGGATAATTAATACCCGTAACGACACGACAACGACACGTGTCAACCACCTCTATCCCTCTCTCGCCACCTCACAACCCTCTCCCATCAAACCTCAAGTTCCAAGACCAACAAGACATAGTGGTGTCTTGTACATAGCTTGCTTGAAGTATACAAACAAGTTAACTTCAAATCAAACCATCAAATCTTGTCTTATGCAATTTCCAACAAGTTTAATTCCTTTTTCACTTTGTGGACTTTTGAATCCTTTTCACATAAGACAAGAGAGGAAACCAGCAATTTATTCATTCATTTCCATCTCTCTCTCATTCGATCTATCTCTCTCTCAAGAACAAAAAGAAAAACTCTCCAAACCTCTCCAACTCTCTCTCCCTCTCGGCATTCCCTCTCTCTCACACCCCCATTGATTTTTCTTCACATGCAACTATAGATTCAAGCTTATCCTCCATGGAAATGAAGTAGAAGCCATTAATCCTCCATCAATTCCATCCATATTTTCAAAGAAAGGTACAAATTTCCAAGTTCTTGAAGTTGAATTCAAGAATTTTCCAATACTTTTTCTTCATTTTGATTCCTAAACCTATGGATGATTGATCCTATATTCTTTCTTTTTCTTTGAGGATTCAAGAAGATATTCTTCTTTCTTTCAAGATCCAAGCTTTGAAGCTACCATTTCCATCCATTTCAATCCCAAGAGCCAAGAGAAGAATTCCCATTTATTTAAGTATGATTTCATTTGATTAGTTGTAAAATGTATGTCTATAAGTCCTAAAGGAAAGATCTATGCATGCATGTTATTTAATTTATGTTTAGGCAAACTTAGGATATGCATGTGCTAATCGAGTGAGAAGAATTCGTTAGGAAAATCGAGCACTAGATAGTAATCGATGAATTAAGAGAAGAAAAAGAAACTAAAACCCTAAAAAAATGATAAAAGCCGAAAAATATAGTAGAAATAGGAAAAATGTGAATCTTTGTGTTATTGTTATTTTGATGCTTGAATTGTTATTTTTATCATGTTAGTAATGAGATTAATTGCATGAAAAATTGAGAAATAAAACACACAAAATATGTGCATGTATGCCGTGTGTTTTTGAAGAAAATGGAGAAATTATTTTGTTGATTTTGTTGATGAATTGAGTGATGTTTTGATCTATGAAATGATTGTATGTTGTGTTGATATTATCATACATGTGTTAAATGAAGAAAATAGGATTGCATGTTGAAATTTTTGGAAAGAAATTAAGTATAGAAATAATAAAAATAATTGGATGTTTAAGTATTTCAATGTTTATATGAATGATAGTTTGAATATAGAAAAATGATAGAAGTTTTGATAAAAAGATTTAAATTTGAAAAGCTTTTAATTAAATAAAAGATGTATGAAAAAGATTTCTTAATTAAATACTTTGTATTAAAATTTAAAAACTTGAAATTTTTACTAAAAATATAACAAAAAGATCTTTTATAATAAAGTGAGTTAATTCATAAAAATGTTTATCAAAAGATAAAGAAATCATTAAGTAAGAAATAGCTTAAAGGTTTAAAACAAATAAAGAAGAAATTATTTAAGAAATAGAGAAAACCAAGTTTAAGAAGAATTAATCGATAAGAAATAAAAAAGAAGTTAAATTGAATAAAGAAAAGATGCTAGACGAGTTAAGATAGATACTCGTATAAGTTGATCGAGAAAATGAGAATAAAATAAGATGTCGAATAATAATTTGAAAGAAGATTAATTAAATAATTAATTGAGTACGTTATTTCCAACCAAGCGAAGAAAAGATAAACCGAGATAATAATTAAAGGAATGATATTCGAGTTAAGAAATGAGAATCAAGTTAGAATTTAACAAGAATTTATAATTTCAAAAGAGTTTATTAAAAACTAAGAGATTTTTTGTTAAATAAATAAGAGTTATAAAATGCCTTATAAGATAGCGGATGTAGAATGAAGCGTTGTCTATGTAAATAAGAAAGATAGAATCAATAGTTCAAGCCTTCAATAAAAAGAAATGCATAATCGAGTTAGACCTTAAAGTTAAGACGGAATGCATGTTAATGTGTCTTGAAGTGTGTTTGATTTATAAGATTTTATTGTATGTTTGAATATATGTTTAAATGCATGATAATGTTATATTGTGAAATATGATTGAATTTGTATGATAAATGATTGATTAGTTGAGAATGAACTAAAGTCTTTGAAAGGAAGCTCAAGTAATAGAATTATAACAATGAAGTTATTAACTAGAACGAGAAAAGTATACGATGTTAAGTAGTAGAATTAACCTTTTCGAATAGAGTTAATGAAATAAAAACGAGAACGTGAGATCCTTTAGAAAAGTTAGAACGAAGAGAGCGACGACTCAAATAGAAGTCCGTTAGTTAAGTCCAGCGCCTTTGTGTCCGTCTTTCATATATCTTATCTATCGATGTCGAACTATGAAGGATCGAGCCGGACGGATCGTTAAGCGAGGACAAATAACCCTAGACCACCTAGCTGGTTCTTCGGAAGTCAGGTGGGCTTTTCTGAACTAAAATCTATCGATGAAAATTAGTATGCTATTAAATATTATGATATGTTTTTCAAATGGATTGACTTGTCATTTTATTGAAGTTAGTATGTGTTATCATCTATTTATATGAAGATGTGATTATCCTGTGAAAGCGGGAACCCACGTGTGGTAGATGTTGAGGTGACTGTGAGCCTTGCTTCGGCTGGGCCGATCACAGTGTTTGAGAAGGAGGCCTACTTCTCGGCACATGAAGTTATTTGTGATAGATGATACATGCTAATTATATTATATGATATTTGACTGCGCAGTCCGTTTTAAATAAAAATGTTTTGACATACACAAGTAAAACCGTTTTCAAAACTGCTTATATACTTGTGATGTTTGGCAAGGCAAGTTCAATTAATATAGCTTTAAAAAACATCTTTATTCAAATGTTTTTGGCTTGTGTTCACTGAGTACGAAGTACTCAGCCCTGCGTGTGTTTCTAAACTTGCAGGTTGACTGGATGGCGATGGCGTGGATACTTGGTGGTGTGGTTTTGTTTTGTTGGTTAAGTTTGGTAGAATTTCGGACTGGCATTTGTACGTCTTCATACGTGCAAGTGTTGGGAGTTGATGCTAATTTCCGCTGCAATCTTTTTGATCTTATGTCTGTTGATGTCGGCACTTTTATTCTCATGTTCTTGATTTTGAGCGTTGTGCTCGAAGACTTTGAATGCTTGTTGAATTCGTAACCCCTTTATCTTGTAATCCCGAGCGATGGGCTCGTATCTTGACTTGTTGTTGAACATGTTTCCTTACCTTGATGTATTTCGTATGATTCCTCTTTTTGTTGGAATTCCCTTCCCATCAGCATGATTTTCTTGTTTGAATTCCCGTTCAAAGTGAAGTTGAGATGCTCGGTTATTATTCTTTATGCTTTTGAAAGCCAAATTCGATTGCCTTATATTCCGCCTTTGTTTTCCCCGAGCATGTTCCCTTTATTTGAGTTAGTTGTTAGTTGTTTAGGTTTGTTGTTGTTTCATAAGTCGCACCCCAAGAGTCGGGGCGTGACAGGTTGGTATCAGAGCATGGCTTTTATTTGTTCTAAAGTCTGTTATTCTTTGATGAGTCAAGTCTAGATTTAATTCCTAGACTTATTTGAGTCAATAAACCACACCAAGTTATCCTCCATCTCATCCGGCAACCAGGTATGTCTTTTTCTAAAAGTTTTCTTTTCAAGTTAATATGATGTTTGAGTTGTTTAAATGTTGAGAATTTTCTTTAAAGTTATTTTGTTGAGCTATGATGTTTTGAGATAAATTTGTTAAGTTGTTTAATAGCTAGATTGCTTTAGAATGTCTACCCCTTTGCGAGTGCGTGTGAAAAGATCGGAAAGAATAAGGCGTGTGTGCGATTGGTTACGTGATTTAGAATTGACCAAAAATCCCTCTTTGGAACGTAGAAATGAGTAGGTAGTAGAATTCGTAATATGTTCGATAGTTTGTTAATTTTCTTACGCGTTTAAAATTCATATAGGATGGACAACGTCGATTGGATGCAAGAGTATTTGTACGCGAGAATGGAAAATACCGAATCTTTAGCAGAATTTTTAGCACGATACCATACTATTTGGGGAAAAGTTCAATATATGGACGTAGGACCGTTAGAAGGTATGACGCACCTGATTCAAGCGCTACCATAAGAATGGAAGGACTGGGCAGCATATCTTGTCTCTCGATTTCTAGGCTACCGTTACTTCAACCGAACCCTTTACGGCGACGTAAATGCTTTTATATCCGCGATTTCAGCTCGTTTTATGTCCTATGGTGCTCCTCCGCCCGAACCTTATGAAAATGATACTCCAAGCTTGTTGAATGACTTTGTTCGTAATCCTTCACCAATTCCTCCATCCTTCACCAATTCCTCCAAGTGGAACTGTTTCTCTCCATATCAATTCGCCGCCACGAACTAATCTTCAATCTCAGAATCCTCTTGCAGATTACCCATTTGTAAGTGGTGTGCTTTTTAGCTTAATTTTTCTTGATTCCTTTGTTTTTTCTGACTTATCAACATTACAGCCGAATGGATGTGATGAAAATTCTTCTTCAAATGAAAACCAAATAGCTGCTTATATGAATCATCCTCAAGCAACCTTTGTAAGCCATCCTAGAGAGGAATCCTCTAGCCAAACCCGCTCAAGCGACGATAAAGCGAATGGAAGTGAAACCGTTGATGCAGCGACTGTAGGAACCGGATATCTTCAGCCTCTACCTAACAATGTTTTTCCTACCCAGCCACGGATCGAATCTGAGCTAGTTGCGATGAATTATACCCTAGAAGAGTGTGAAGAAGCCTTGAGAGAAGCCGAATGTGAGTGTTTCGCCATAGAAGATGACGTGCTGTTTGAAGGACAAATGCGTGAAAAAGAAGAAGAGGAGGAAGAAGACCCGGAAGAAGATGAAGAAATTATAGAACCCTACGGAGTGGATTCCGAAGCGGAACAGTATGATGATAGCGGACCAAGTGAAGATGACTCCTACGTGTAGGAATGTTCTAAGAAAGTAGTTGAATTCAATCGTTTTTAAATCGAGTGTGTTGAGAGTTGAACTCTTTTATTTTTCTTTTAGTTGTGTTGTAACCTAAGATGAAGACTATCATAATTTGATTAGGAAAAAGGGAAATGTTTTCCAAAGTAAATTCCCTAAGTGTTATAGATCCTAGAGAATGCCGCTGTTAAGCGTTTGGAAGTTGAAACATTAAGATCTTTGAATCGAAGTTGAAATTTTCTGAGTTATTGAATCGAATTGAGTATTTGAATATGAAGTGATGATATTTGCTCTGTGATTATGACCGATCGTTTCAAGAATCTATGATGATGATATGAATACATGATGATATGAATATATGATGATATGAATATATGATGATATGAGTATGTGACAATTATTAGAAACTGAATGTGATGCATGTATATATGAGAAATTGAAGTAATGAATTGCTTAAGAAAAATTTTAAATTGTTGTTAAATACCTAAGTACCGATTAGAATCGTGTTCCTCCCAAAAGAGAAATGTGTTCAGAATCGAGGAAGGTTCCCTGTAAGCTAAAAACCTAAAGTGGTTAAAGTTTTTCCCTCGTTTTAATCTTTAGAATGCCGCCAAGACGTAGAAACGTTAGGATTCCCGAAAATAACGCAGAAGGGCAGCGTGATCCTACTCCGCCCCCTCAAAACGAAAGACGAGTCGAAGAGTTGTTTCTCCGACAAAATCCCCCGACGTTCGACGGTAAAGGCAGTCCGGCTGATGCCGAAGACTGGATTCGTTCTCTAGAGCGAATTTTTCGTTTTCTTCGTTGTTCCGATCGCGAGCGTTTAGAATGCATGACGTATCAGCTTAAAGGAATAGCCGATTATTGGTGGGAAGCAAAGCAAAGGACGTATTCCCCCGAAGAACGCGAAGAGTTGTCATGGGATCAGTTTAAAGAAGCGTTGTACGAAAAGTTTGTGCCAAGAAGTTATCGTAAGCAGAAATCCAACGAATTTACCAATCTGAAGCAAGGAAAAAGATCTGTAGCCGAGTACGACCGAGAGTTTTGTGAGTTAGCTCGTTTTGCGCCCGATATGGTCGACACCGATGAGAAAATGTGCGAGTTGTTTAGAGCAGGTCTTAGGCAAGATATTAGAGTAGTTCTCGCCAGCCAAAGTGGTTTGACGTACGCCGAAGCTTTAAACCGAGCCTTAGATATAGAATTAACAATGCAACCGGAAAAAGGATCGCAACCCCCAGTGAATCCCCAACCCCAAAGCCAGCTAATCACGACCGCGTCTGCTCATCAACCCCAGTACGGCCAATACGGAAAGAGAAAGGAAATCTGGCAGGTATGGGAAAGCTTAACAACGTACCTGTTATTGTTTTGTTTGATACCGGAGCTTCGCATTCTTTTATATCTAGTATTTGCGTAGAGAACCTAGAAATAGAAGTAGAAGAATCGAATCAAATGCTTAATGTCGAAACCCCTTTAGGAAAGTCTGCGTTAGTTTCGCATGTTTGCTCGAACCTAGAATTTGAAGTCGAAAACCGTAGGTTAGTTGCGAAATCCCTGAATGTAATCCAGATGCGTGACGTCGATATAATCCTAGGAATGGATTGGTTAACCGAGAATTTTGCGACGATTCGATGCGATTTGAGACAGATATCGTTTAAAACCCCTAGAGAAGAGTCAACCATAGATTTCGGAGTGGAAAAGAGAGTGAAGAAGAGCGTACCGATAATTTCAGCCATGAAAGCGCAGAGATTGATGCGGAAGAAAGGAACCCAAGCGTACCTAGTCTATCTGAATAAGGACGAAAATCACGAGTTAAGTATCGACGATGTTCCAATCGTAAGAGAATTCAAGGATGTGTTTCCTGAAGTGTTACCAGGTTTACCCCCTGATCGTCAGCTAGAGTTTTCAATCAATTTAGAACCAGGATCAGCCCCGATATCCAAGGCACCGTATCGAATGGCCCCAAAGGAACTTCAAGAGTTGAAGATCCAACTGCAAGAATTGTTGGACTTAGGCTACATTCGACCGAGTGTATCGCCTTGGGGTGCTCCGATTTTATTCGTTAAGAAAAAAGATGGTAGTTTAAGGATGTGCATAGACTACCGAGAGTTAAACAAGATTACGTTGAAGAACAAATATCCTTTGCCAAGGATAGATGATTTGTTTGACCAGTTAAAAGGAGCCGGTGTTTTCTCCAAGATTGACTTAAGGTCTGGATACCACCAACTGAAGATCAAGCAAGAAGATATTCCGAAAACTGCTTTTAGAACAAGATATGGACATTATGAATTCATAGTAATGCCTTTTGGATTAATAAATGCCCCAGCAGTGTTCATGGATATGATGAATAGAGTTTTTCACGAATATTTGGACAAGTTCGTGATTGTCTTTATAGACGATATTTTGGTGTATTCAAGGAGTGAAGCTGAGCATGAAGATCATTTAAGAATCGTGTTAGAAACGCTTAGAACGGAAAAGCTGTATGCCAAGTTCAGTAAGTGCGAATTTTGGTTAAAGGCAGAAAGTTTCTTAGGACACGTAGTTTCGTCCGAAGGCATCCAAGTGGATATGGAGAAGGTGAAAGCTGTGCAAGATTGGAAGTCCCCGACGTCAGTACATGAAATCCGTAATTTTCTTAGTTTAGCAGGATACTACCGGAGATTCATTGAAGGATTTTCTAAGATCGCGAAACCGATGACGAGCCTGTTAAAGAAAGAAACGAAGTTCACATGGACAGAAGAGTGTGAGAAAAGTTTTCAAGAACTCAAGACGAGATTAACGACAGCCCCAATTCTAGCCCTACCCGAGCCAGATAAAGATTATGTTGTTTATACCGATGCATCTGCTCAAGGACTAGGATGTGTGCTAATGCAAAATGGAAAAGTGATTGCATATGCGTCTAGGCAGCTCAAACCTCACGAAGAAAAGTATCCAACCCACGATCTAGAATTAGCAGCCGTCGTTCATGCTTTGAAGATATGGCGACATTACCTTTATGGAGCGAAGTGTGAAATATTCTCAGATCACAAAAGCCTGAAGTACTTCTTCGAGCAGAAGGAGTTGAACATGAGACAAAGGAGATGGCTTGAGTTAGTGAAAGACTACGATTGTAAGATATCTTACCATCCCAGTAAAGCGAACGTAGTAGCCGATGCGTTAAGTAGAAAGAGAAGGAAGGAAAAGTCGAATAGGATCGAATTAGGATTTCTTTTAACCGATGAAGTCGAGTTGATCGAAGAGTTTGCGAAGATGAAGATTGAAGTAATCGAACCTCCAGCGACAGTAGATCAAGTAATTGCTACCTTAGTAGTGATGCCTAACTTAAGAACCCGTATCGTAGAAGGCCAAAGAAGAGACGAAGAGTTAGAAAAGCTACGAATGAAGGTGAGAAGTGGAGAAGTTAAAGATTTTGCCGAATCAAGCGATAATGCGTTGTTGTATCAAGGAAGAATTTGTGTACCTAACGATGACAAGTTGAAGAACGAGATAACAAGTGAAGCTCATGAAACCCCGTATATAGCCCATCCCGGCAGCACGAAGATGTACCAAGACCTAAAGAACCAGTTTTGGTGGAATGGAATGAAGACGGATGTAGCATTGTTCGTTGAAAGATGTTTAGCTTGCCAGCAAGTGAAGTCCTTACATCAAAGACCGTATGGACCTCTACAACCGTTACTCGTCCCAGAGTGGAAGTGGGATGGAATCACAATGGATTTTGTGACAGGATTGCCAAGATCAAGAAAAGGAAATACAGTAGTATGGGTAATAGTGGATAGGTTGACGAAGTCTGCTCATTTCATACCTATTCCACATACCTATGGATCAGCCAAGTTAGCCGAGATCTACATCAAAGAAATTGTGAAATTGCACGGAATTCCAAAGACGATTACCTCTGATAGAGATTCGAAGTTCACCGCCCGTTTTTGGGAAAGTTTCCATAAAGAGTTAGGAACCTAATTGCAGTTCAGTACTGCTTACCACCCTCAAACCGATGGTCAGTCTGAGCGAACGATTCAAATTCTCTAAGATATGTTAAAAGCCGTTTTGTTAGATAAAGGAGTCGAGTGGGAAAAAGTTTTACCTCTTGTTGAGTTCGCATACAACAATAGCTATCAAAATACGATAGGAATGGCCCCGTATGAAGCTCTTTACGGAAAGAAGTGTAGATCGCCGTTATATTGGAATGAAGTAGGTGAAAGGAAAGTGTTAGGACAAGAAGCGATTGAGGAAATGATAGAATCTGTACGTCAGATCCGTGAGAAGATTAAGGAAGCTCAAAGTTGACAGAAGTCGTATGCCGATAATCGAAGATCTAAGTTAGAATTTAAAGAAGGAGATAAGGTGTTTTTGAAAGTATCCCCCTCGAAAGGAGTTAATCGTTTTGGAGTTAAAGGAAAGCTTAGACCTCGTTTTATAGGACCGTACGAGATCCTTGAGAGGATTGGATCCGTATCATATCGTTTAGCGTTACCGCCTAGTTTCGGAAGTTCGCATAATGTGTTTCACGTATCGCAGTTAAGAAAATATGTCTTTAACCCGAAGCATGTAATACGTCAAGAAGATATCGAGATGAAACCCGATCTAAGTTACGAAGAAAAACCCGAAAAGATTTTAGATTATAAAGTCCAGCAGCTTAGAACGAAATCGATTCCCTTAGTGAAAGTCAAGTGGTGTGAATTTCCCACGATCTAGAAGAAGCCACTTGGGAGCTCGAAGAAAAGATGAAAGTAAAATATCCCGAGTTATTTTCTTAAGGTCAGTAAATTTCGGGACGAAATTTTTTTTAAGAGGGTGAGGATGTGATAACCCGAATTTTTATCCCTTTAAGAGAGCGTCTATTTAACCGAGTAGTTCAAAGATGAGAATTTAGGAGTAAAATTTTTCTTTTCTAATCGATGAGTTTTGAATGAAACGTTTAAATTGCTTTATGAATCTTGTGTGAATTTATCTGTTCCATTTATCTGAGATGATGATGATGTGATATGTTTGTTGAGTCGTTTATATGAAAATGAGTATGAGATTAAATTCCGGAAGAATCCCGAGAAGTTGGTTTAATTAAGATAACATAACGTTAATCGCCGAGAAATATGTTTACGCCGATGAATCTATAATAGAATTAAATTAGAACCTTCGAATTTAGAGTTTCTTTTAAGATCACTGAGATAGGATAAGAACTAATCCGAGAATTGAGAAGAGAAATGAGGCCTTAGTCTTGAAAAGGATTAATAAACGAATTAATAAGCCGATTAATTTCTTTTAAGAATTAAAGGACTAAAATGATCGAAGCCTTTAATCTTTTAATTTGAGTCGTGACATAGGATTGGGACGAGTTAGTGTCAAAAGTGAAACGAGAAGAGGTTAGACCCGTTAATAGAACAAAACGGAATTAATACGAATTATTTTACCCGGAAAACCTTTACGACCGGATAATTAATACCCGTAACGACACGACAACGACACGTGTCAACCACCTCTATCCCTCTCTCGCCACCTCACAACCCTCTCCCATCAAACCTCAAGTTCCAAGACCAACAAGACATAGTGGTGTCTTGTACATAGCTTGCTTGAAGTATACAAACAAGTTAACTTCAAATCAAACCATCAAATCTTGTCTTATGCAATTTCCAACAAGTTTAATTCCTTTTTCACTTTGTGGACTTTTGAATCCTTTTCACCTAAGACAAGAGAGGAAACCAGCAATTTATTCATTCATTTCCATCTCTCTCTCATTCGATCTATCTATCTCTCAAGAACAAAAAGAAAAACTCTCCAAACCTCTCCAACTCTCTCTCCCTCTCGGCATTCCCTCTCTCTCACACCTCCATTGATTTTTCTTCACATGCAACTATAGATTCAAGCTTATCCTCCATGGAAATGAAGTAGAAGCCATTAATCCTCCATCAATTCCATCCATATTTTCAAAGAAAGGTACAAATTTCCAAGTTCTTGAAGTTGAATTCAAGAATTTTCCAATACTTTTTCTTCATTTTGATTCCTAAACCTATGGATGATTGATCCTATATTCTTTCTTTTTCTTTGAGGATTCAAGAAGATATTCTTCTTTCTTTCAAGATCCAAGCTTTGAAGCTACCATTTCCATCCATTTCAATCCCAAGAGCCAAGAGAAGAATTCCCATTTATTTAAGTATGATTTCATTTGATTAGTTGTAAAATGTATGTCTATAAGTCCTAAAGGAAAGATCTATGCATGCATGTTATTTAATTTATGTTTAGGCAAACTTAGGATATGCATGTGCTAATCGAGTGAGAAGAATTCGTTAGGAAAATCGAGCACTAGATAGTAATCGATGAATTAAGAGAAGAAAAAGAAACTAAAACCCTAAAAAAATGATAAAAGCCGAAAAATATAGTAGAAATAGGAAAAATGCGAATCTTTGTGTTATTGTTATTTTGATGATTGAATTGTTATTTTTATCATGTTAGTAATGAGATTAATTGCATGAAAAATTGAGAAATAAAACACACAAAATATGTGCATGTATGCCGTGTGTTTTTGAAGAAAATGGAGAAATTATTTTGTTGATTTTGTTGATGAATTGAGTGATGTTTTGATCTATGAAATGATTGTATGTTGTGTTGATATTATCATACATGTGTTAAATGAAGAAAATAGGATTGCATGTTGAAATTTTTGGAAAGAAATTAAGTATAGAAATAATAAAAATAATTGGATGTTTAAGTATTTCAATGTTTATATGAATGATAGTTTGAATATAGAAAAAAGATAGAAGTTTTGATAAAAAGATTTAAATTTGAAAAGCTTTTAATTAAATAAAAGATGTATGAAAAAGATTTCTTAATTAAATACTTTGTATTAAAATTTAAAAATTTGAAATTTTTACTAAAAATATAACAAAAAGATCTTTTATAATAAAGTGAGTTAATTCATAAAAATGTTTATCAAAAGATAAAGAAATCATTAAGTAAGAAATAGCTTAAAGGTTTAAAACAAATAAAGAAGAAATTATTTAAGAAATAGAGAAAACCAAGTTTAAGAAGAATTAATCGATAAGAAATAAAAAAGAAGTTAAATTGAATAAAGAAAAGATGCTAGACGAGTTAAGATAGATACGTTATTTCCAACCAAGATGTCGAATAATAATTTGAAAGAAGATTAATTAAATAATTAATTGAGTACGTTATTTCCAACCAAGCGAAGAAAAGATAAACCGAGATAATAATTAAAGGAATGATATTCGAGTTAAGAAATGAGAACTAAGTTAGAATTTAACAAGAATTTATAATTTCAAAAGAGTTTATTAAAAACTAAGAGAATTTTTGTTAAATAAATAAGAGTTATAAAATGCCTTATAAGATAGTGGATGTAGAATGAAGCGTTGTCTATGTAAATAAGAAAGATAGAATCAATAGTTTAAGCCTTCAATGAAAAGAAATGCATAATCGAGTTAGACCTTAAAGTTAAGATGGAATGCATGTTAATGTGTCTTGAAGTGTGTTTGATTTATAAGATTTTATTGTATGTGTGAATATATGTTTAAATGCATGATAATGTTATATTGTGAAATATGATTGAATTTGTATGATAAATGATTGATTAGTTGAGAATGAACTAAAGTCTTTGAAAGGAAGCTCAAGTAATAGAATTATAACAATGAAGTTATTAACTAGAACGAGAAAAGTATACGATGTTAAGTAGTAGAATTAACCTTTTCGAATAGAGTTAATGAAATAAAAATGAGAACGTGAGATCCTTTAGAAAAGTTAGAACGAAGAGAGCGACGACTCAAATAGAAGTCCGTCAGTTAAGTCCAGCGCCTTTGTGTCCGTCTTTCATATATCTTATCTATCGATGTCGAACTATGAAGGATCGAGCCGGACGGATCATTAAGCGAGGACAAATAACCTTAGACCACCTAGCTAGTTCTTCGGAAGTCAGGTGGGCTTTTCTGAACTAAAATTTATCGATGAAAATTAGTATGCTATTAAATATCATGATATGTTTTTCAAATGTGATTGACTTGCCATTTTATTGAAGTTAGTATGTGTTATCATCTATTTATATGAAGATGTGATTATCCTGTGAAAGCGGGAACCCACGTGTGGTAGATGTTGAGGTGACTGTGAGCCTTGCTTCGGCTGGGCCGGTCACAGTGTTTGAGAAGGAGGCCTACTTCTCGGCACATGAAGTTATTTGTGATAGATGATACATGCTAATTATATTATATGATATTTGACTGCGCAGTCCGTTTTAAATAAAAATGTTTTGACATACACAAGTAAAACCGTTTTCAAAACTGCTTATATACTTGTGATGTTTGGCAAGGCAAGTTCAATTAATATAGCTTTAAAAAACATCTTTATTCAAATGTTTTTGGCTTGTGTTCACTAAGTACGAAGTACTCAGCCCTGCGTGTGTTTCTAAACATGCAGGTTGACTGGATGGCGATGGCGTGGATACTTGGTGGTGTGGTTTGGTTTTGTTGGTTAAGTTTGGTAGAATTTCGGACTGGCATTTGTACGTCTTCATACGTGCAAGTGTTGGGAGTTGATGCTAATTTCCGCTGCAATCTTTTTGATCTTATGTTTGTTGATGTCTGCACTTTTATTCTCATGTTCTTGATTCCGAGCGTTGTGCTCGAAGACTTTGAATGCTTGTTGAATTCGTAACCCCTTTATCTTGTAATCCCGAGCGATGGGCTCGTATCTTGACTTGTTGTTGAACATGTTTCCTTACCTTGATGTATTTCGTATGATTCCTCTTTTTGTTGGAATTCCTTTTCCATCAGCATGATTTTCTTGTTTGAATTCCCGTTCAAAGTGAAGTTGAGATGCTCGGTTATTATTCTTTATGCTTTTGAAAGCCAAATTCGATTGCCTTATATTCCGCCTTTGTTTTCCCCGAGCATGTTCCCTTTATTTGAGTTAGTTGTTAATTGTTTAGGTTTGTTGTTGTTTCATAAGTCGCACCCCGAGAGTCGGGGCGTGACATACCCTCTCAAGAAAATGTTTTACCCGACAAAGAGAGCTGCTCTAGGATGCACCAACTACGAATGCCACGACTCACAATCAGAAGCTGACAACATCCTATCATGTACCAATGACATGACGACTAGTTAATCAAATCATCCTTTAGGAAGAACGATTTACGATATGAAGGCCGCAACGTGAAGCCATAAAAATGCTAATCTACGTAAAGGTGATAATGCAAAAGTTATAAAACAAGATATGAGTACGAGACCCCAAATCAGTGATCATGCTTATGAAAGGAAATGAAGAATACGAAGCTAGCACCAATAGGTAGAATTAAGATTAAAATGCTTTTCTAGTAGAACGACGAGGTGCCATGAACTAGTTAAAGAAGACAACAAAGATCAAGAGTTCGCCACCCAACGACAAAATCGACAAAATTGTTTTGATCATAGATACGTTAATTAGGTGCGCTCTAGGACGATCGACATCAACAAATGCCGATGATGAATGAGTCCACCCACAATGCCAATAGGCACACTATTACCAATACTGCGCTATCAAGATTTGTGTTGCAGGACCCAGATGTAGCAGTCGATAAATCATAATAAAGCTAGCAACGAAAATGATAGTTACCACGACGATGCCAAAAATGATTAGTATTATGAAACTAGAGCGACGATAATCGTACGTTAGGTAAATGCTAAGTCAAGTGAACTATTCCGTGTCTAGATCGTGATAAAATCTTTTAAGCCAAACATTAAGATATAGGATCGTTTGGAATCCTTTTTAAAGAGGGTAGACCTCTCTTATATAAAGTATGTTACCTTCAAGTCATAGCAGATGCCCATTAGAGGTACATTGCCTGCTAGAATAATTAGTCTTCAACAAAGACTTAGATCTAAAGTTATATGATGGTCAGAGAGCGCAATGGAAGCATAATAGGCCTATAATCCCTTTAAACAAAAGAATGATGGTGATGACTCAATAAGGAGCCACAAGTAAGATTAGACCAAAGGAGTCTAGAGAAAGAAAAGACCTTCTACTCATAGAAGTACCAAATGGTGAAATCCGTTTCTGAAAAAATTGTCTAAATTCGTTTCTGAAAAGACCGTTTCTGAAAAGACCTTTTATTTTAAGGAGTGTAGAATGTAACACCCCTCAAAAAATTGTCTATGAAAAAACTGAATAAGTTAAAACTTTTTAAGATATGTCCTTATTCCCAGAGATTTTCAAAAGAAAATAAATTCTTTAATTAAGAAAAGATGTCAAAAAGCGATTTTATTTAAAATAAAATCTAAATTCGTTTTCGAATAATTTCATTAATCATACTTTCAAAACGAGCACGAGCATAAATTTATGCATTCATTGCATGGCATCATACGTGTTGCGTTCTAGATGATAATAAATTATTGATGTGAATTATCCGAAAATTTACTGTCGCTTAATTATGGAACTGGCCAGTTAAGCTCGACTGTTTGAAATAAAATTACGGTGTTGCATTAGGTATTTAGGCGAGCTTAAAAAAAATAATTTATAATTATTTATATTATTTTTAGTTAAAGAAAAATATTAGAATTTAATCGATAAGAACTTTTGTCGGGCCAAACTATGCATACCGGACCGGACTCGTATCACGATAATTAATAAAAGCATTTCTATTTGGGAAGATTAAAAGAAATAAAGAGAGAGAGAGAGAGAGAGAGAGAGAGAGAGAGAGAGAGAGAGACCCATGAGAGTGGGAGAAAGGAGAAGTAAAACCGTTGTCTCATCATTCCTCTGCAAACTCACTGTTCTCACTCTTCCTCTCCCCTTCAAATTCATGCTACCACAATGCCATTCCCTCAATCATTCATCTGCAACCTTCTTCAAGGAAGTAAAGGGTTTTTTCCATCCCCAAAAGTCCTAGCCACCCAAGCCACCGTCTAGCCGCCGCCCCTCCTTCTTTTCCAGCACAAACTGCTGCCATGGAGGAAGGTGGCTGGCGGTTTGGAGAAGAAAAGAAGAGAAAAAAAAATGAAAGATACTTGATATTTATAAAGAAAAAGAGAAAATCAAGTTGTACACTTTTTCCTCTACAAAATTCTAATTTTCCGACTCTAATACTGTAAACTAGAAACGAACAATTACTTTATTAGACGGACACATTTTTGACGAAAATGGATACGACCATTAGTTCCAAAATATTTTACTTAGTCGGAAAGGACGATTCGTTTCCCGAAGAACTTCAAAAAGTCGAGACGTGACAGTCCAAATTTCGTCCGGAAAAATAAATAAAACTGAATTTTACCATTAGACTCGTATCACAAAATAAGTGAATGTAAAGTCAGATGCTTTTTCGATCTGAGTTCTCGAACGAAAATTTTATCGGGCGCGAAAACCCCAATACAGTAGTCGGTTGAACGACTTCTGGATTTCATTTTCAGAAACGGATTTCACCATTAGTCTTAAAACTGAAATTTCTTAACTTAGGCGTGCATAGCCTTAATTAATTAGAAAATTTTTATTTCTAGTCGGAAATAATACCCTTAGAAAGGTCGGGGTATTACAAAAAAACTTACTCCATCTCAACTCCTATAATTCCCCTAACACACGGCTCCCTCAACACACACTACAATCTCCCAAAGTTCCCCACTATCATTCCCACTCTCACGCCTAACATACACCTACACTTCTCTCCTTCTCTCCATCGGTTTCTCCCTCTTTTCCTCCCTTAAGCTGCTGAAACCAACATCACCTCTTTAGCCTTCATTTTTCATCGATTCAAGCGTAAGGAAGGAGCTAGAGTTGAGAGGAATAGAGTCTAGAACCAACGAGCAAGAAGAGAAGTAAGATTTCCATCTAAATCACCATGGTTTTCATGTCTTTATCCTCCATGAGACTATCGATATTTTTGCAGATTTTTATTTGTTGGTTTAGTCTTGATTTTCAAGGTTTCATTCCATGATCATTCATCTATTCCACGCGTTGAATAAAATCGAAGAATTTTCATTTCTTTCTCTCTTCCATGATCGAATTTCTAGCATGAAAATAAGTAGTTTTGTTCTTGAACTTCCAAGCATGAGACCTTGATCAAGCATGTTTTCCATGCACTATGAAAGAAGAAAAAGAAATCCAAGCTATGCATGTATATGTGTGTATACCGTAGGGTAGAACAGTAGTAGGAGTTCTTGTCTTTTAATTTCTATCATTATATTATGAGTAGATACATGTTCTAAGGATGCTAGTATGAAGAAGTTAAGAAGAAAAATCCATGAAGAAAAAAAATGGTAGAAACCGAAAATGAAGAAAAATTAGAGGTTTGCGTGCTTTAGTTCTTTTTATGATCTTATTGATGTAGATGATGTTATTAGAGCATGAATATATGTTTTAAATGAAATAATAAGCTTGTTAATGGAAAAAGTATACTTGAGGAAGATGATGAATAGTGAAATTGAAAATTGTGAAATATAACTCATATGCTTAAATTGAAGATAGAAATCCACAATTCAAAGATATTGGAATATGAAAATATGAATTAATTGAAGTTAAGAATTTATTTGCAATATATGTGCCTAATATCGAAAATTATGCCCCAAAAGTATATAATTATAATTATTTTGTTATAATTAATCAATTGATGGATTAAAAATGAAATTAAAAATACACTAAGAGTAAAATTGCCATCAATCAAAAGAAATAAACTCATATGTATGATACTTAAAGAAATTCGAAGAATATAAAGAAAGGAAATTGGAAATTTTTATTCCTATAGTTATATGATTTAATAAAAGTTATAAAAATAAATTTGGAAGTGAAATAAGCCTAGGTTACAAAAGAATTGAAGAAATAATCCCCCTAGCAAAAGAAATTGAAAATTTCGAACCATACCATGCACAAGAAATTGTGTTTCTAAAATCTTTAAGCCCAAATGGATGAATAAAGCAAAGAATAATGAAATTCAAATTAATTAGAACAAGATAAAAGGTTAAAATCAAGAATGAGTTGATTAAAGAGAAAAACCCCAATTTATTCGGACCTTATGAGTATAAGAAAATAAAATTTTAAGTGTTCTTGAAATCAATAAGATGAATTGATCCTAAAATAATGAAATTAAGATTTATTAGAATATAATTGTATATCCAAATGAAAGAAATAAAAATATAGGAAGAAAACCCTAAATTAATCGATAGAAAATAGGGTTGAATAGTGATTTTTCATTCCTATATCTAAAAGATGAAATTGATGAAGGAAATATGCAACTAGAATTTTTATAAGTATGATAAGACTTTGAATTAATAAAATTGAGCAAGAATTCTTATATTTATAAAAAATTTTCGAAACTCTCAAGAACAAGAATCATGAACTTTTTATTTTAAGAGGAATTAGATAAATTGATGTTATAAGAGTTTAATTAGAGTAATTCTAAGCATACTAGCAATTGAAAATATTGAAAAAGACTACGTATAAAGAAAATAAAAGAGTGCAGAAAATTTAAAAAAGAATTTGATAACTTTTGGCTGAGTAAAAGATGTAATTGATGTTACTATAGACGCATAAAAATTAATGAAAATATTAATTATATATTATTTATATTTTAGGAATTTTATTAAAGATAAATCCTAAATTTGATAAATATAAATTGATATTTAAAAGATGGAGATTTTCGACCAATTACAAATTGACAAGTGTCATTTCTTGGTCATTAATTCAAAGATTTGATGGAGATAACTACCAAAATTGAGGAGCCAATAGAATTGTGCCACCTCAGCCCTAAAGCCCGTCTTGGAGTCCAAAAGCCGACCAAGTCCACTACATTTTCACCTATAAATAGGGGTGATTGGAGAGGTCAAAGGACACACAGAAAAACATATTGAAGAGATCAAGAGTTGTAGGAGAATTTTCTACAATATTAAAAGTGTTCTTCGCGGCATTCAAGGCGTTCTTCGTGGAGTTCAAGGAGTTCTCCACCAAAAGCGTCCCAAATCAGTGTTTGATCCAGAAACAAGGCGTCGGCCCTCCGGATTAACATTATAATTCCAAACTTCAAATCTGATCAAGATTAAGGAGGCTAAATCTCCGAAAATCCAGAAAGTCGTTTAAAGATCTTCAAGAACAGGTTGAAGAGGCGAATCAGAGGAGAAATATAGAAAACGCAATCCGCATTTTACCTCAAATCTACAAATATTTATTTGTACACAGTTTATTGTGTTTGTTATAAATACATTAAAATTTGTGTTTACAAATTTTGGCACGCCCGGTGAGACCTCTCTACGTCTCATCTCAACCCTTCCCCAAATCTTAAAGAATGTCTTTAAAAGCTAAAGATGTTAGTGACTTTACTTCAAAGAAACCTTTGGAAGATGGTAATGACTTCACTTCGAAGAACCTTGTGGAAGGTGGCGGCATGATGACGCGAAGAAAAGCTAAAATATTGCAAGAAGCTGGCAAAGCTGCCAAGTCAACTTTTGCCGCGGAGAAGGAGCCGCACGTCAAGCAGGATGACAATAACGCGAGTGATGGTTCCGAATCACCCAAAAACTGTTTGGCGAAAAATTACTCATTTGAGATGTCTGTTATGACAGCTGGTGCTACGAATTTAGAGGAGCAAATGGCAAATCTAATGACAATGATGGATGCTATGAACAAGCGTATGATCAAACAAGATGTTATGATCTTAAAGCTGGCAAAAAGAAAAGGGGTATCCAAGCATGATGATGAAGATGAAGAGGAAGATGAAGACAAGGATGATGAGGAGGATGATACATCCAAAAGACGTGAATAGAAGCAATCGGATGATAAAGAGTCTAAATTTACTTCAGGCATGTAATGCCCCGTCAAAATCTTTACGTTCTAAGAAGTTTTAAGTAAATTAATTAAAGGCCTTGCACGCCTAAGTTGGAATTTTTGATTTATAAGACTAACGGTCGAATCCGTTACTAAAAATAATTTACATAAGTCGGCTAGACGACTACCATATTAGAGGTTAGCGCATGCGAAAAGTTTTTAGATCGTAATCTTAGAACGAGAAACCGTTTAATTTTACGTTTAAAAATCGCGAAAACGAGCACGCCGAAAAAGTTTGTTTTTACGTTTTTCCGGACGAAACTTGGACTTGTCGTTCCGAGTTTTTGTCAAAATAAATTTTAGAAATTTATTTTCTAATTAAGATCAAACGTTAGAATTTATAAATCAAATCGAATCACGACGAATTTTTGTATCGAACAACGTCTTCGTCGTTCGTTTTTCCGTAACGTCAGATCGCGCCGGAAAAACCCGTAAAATCTCAAAAAAATCTGCATGGCAGCCGCCACCTCACCATGTTTAGGTGTTAACATGCATGTTAATACACCCTAAGCTAATGACACCTAAACCTATCTTTTTGCATGGTCAACCATTAATCATTTCACAAGCTTAGACAAAACAATTCTTTCTCTCTCTTTCCACTCTCTCTCTCGGCCACTCTCTCCATCTCTCCCTCAACTTCATCTTCTTCATCTCTTCAATCCTCCATTGAAGACTTCACCAAGAACTTGAAGAACTCACACAAACCATCCATCCATCCATTCAATTCCATAACTTCATTCATTAAATCTTAAGGTATTTTCATTCTCTACAACCCTATCCAATTAGATTTCTTTTCTTCTCTTTTCCCTCATGTTCGAATTTTTAAGGTGTTGGAATGGAAGAAATGATCTTAGAATAATGTAATTGGATATGCTAGACATGATATTTATGGATTAAAAATGATCAAAAATAAGAAACCTAACATCTAGGTTAATGCAGAATTTTTTTTGAAAATTGTAGGATTTTTGTTTTTCTTCTTTTGATTGCAAATTCATGCTTAGTAGAGGTTTAATTAGTGTATAGAATGAAAAGGGATTGAAAGCCCTATGTTGTTATGAAATTGAGTTAGGGTTTGAAGTATGAAATTAGGGGTTTTTGCATGTTAGTTGTTTTTGGAATTGCAAGTGAATAATTAGTGATATAAGAGCATGTTTGGTATATAAATGTTATTAATTTAAAAAGAAAATCATTCCATAAACATATGTTCAAAACCAGAAATTTTAAAGTAGTTAGGAGTTTTCCACATGATCATTTAAAGTGATGATTTGTTAGTTGATTATTGTTACAAATCATGTTAATTGATAATAGGAATTAATTGGAAATTTTCTAAAGATGTTTAATGGAATATAAGAGACAAAGATCACTATATAATCTGAGTTATAAAGATGTTAAGACATGTTAGCATGCATGATAACGATTCTTATTAGACTTAGATTAACGTCGTAAAGATTGAACGAAAACCGACGACTTTTAAAGATCGCGTAAGAGGCGAATATCTAGTTGTAACTAATAATCGGGAAGTCGGATGAAAATTTTTAGTGATGCCATTTTGTTTGACCAACGCTCCAGCCGTATTCATGGACCTCATGAACAGAGTCTTCCACCCCTACTTGGACAAATTTGTTCTAGTATTCATTGACGACATCCTTATTTACTCTAAAAATGAAACGGAGCATGAGAAACATCTACGGATAGTGTTGGAAACACTAAGAGCTGAAAAACTCTATGCCAAATTCAGTAAATGCGAATTTTGGTTAAAGGAAGTAATGTTCCTTGGACACATATTATCGACAGAAGGAATTAAGGTGGATCCAGCCAAAGTAGAAACAGTGCAAAACTGGAAGGTACCAACAAATCAGAATGAGATCAGAAGTTTCTTGGGATTAGCTGGTTATTACAGAAGGTTTATCGAGGGATTTTCTACAATCGCTCGCCCGATGACGCAGCTACTCAGGAAAGATACCAAGTTTAAGTAGACGGATGAGTGCGAGAAAAGTTTCCAAACTCTTAAGGAGAAGCTAACTACAGCGCCAGTGTTAGCACTTCCAGACGCAAATAAAGAATATGTGGTTTACACCGACGCATCGAAAAATGGATTAGGTTGTGTCTTAATGCAAGACGGACGAGTGATAGCTTATGCTTCACGACAACTTCAACCCCAAGAAGTTGAGTACCCAACCCACGATTTAGAACTTGCAGCAGTAGTACATGCACTAAAAATTTGGAGACACCATCTCTATGGTGTAAGAGTTGAGATATTCACCGATCACAAGAGTCTGAAGTACTTTTTCGAGCAAAAAGAACTAAACATGAGACAAAGATGATGGCTCGAATTAGTCAAGGATTATGACTGTGGAATTAACTATCATCCAGGAAAAGCTAATGTGGTAGCAGATGCATTGAGTCGCAAAGCCCCAACGAAATTAGGATATCTTTTCGTAGAAGAGGAAACTTTAGTACGAGAATTCAAGAAGATGGATATCAGAGTGCTTGACACGTCAGCAACGATAACAAGTCAAATAGCAGCACTAGAAGCTACACCAGATTTGAGAGAAAGGATCATTAGTGCTCAGAGAAAAGACGAGTCAATGGAAAAGTTAAGAGTAAGGATAAGGACGGATAAGCCAGAAGGATATTCTGAAGCTCCAGACAATGCGATACTTTACAAAGGCAGAATTTGTATTCCCGACAACAACAACGAGTTAAAGAACGAAATTTTGAGTGAGGCTCACGATACGCCTTACACAGCACATCCAGGAAGCACAAAAATGTACCAAGATTTGAGAAGAAACTTTTGGTAGAATGGAATGAAACGAGACGTTGCCTCGTTTATAGAAAGATGCCTAGCATGTCAACAAGTTAAGGCTTTACACCGACGACCGTATGGATTGCTACAACCGTTGGATGTCCCAGATTGGAAATGGGAAGGCATAGCTATGGACTTTGTCACAGGCTTGCCTAAGTCGAAAAGGGGAAACACAGCAATTTGGGTAATAATTGATAGACTTACGAAGTCAGCTCACTTCTTGCCGATTAAGGCTACATATGGATCAGAGAGACTAGCTCAGTTGTATGTAAAAGAGATTGTACGTCTGCATGGAATACCGAAGGTCATAATATCAGATAGAGATGCTAAGTTTACCTCGAGATTTTGGATTACAATACAGAAAGAATTGGGAACAGAGCTAAATTTTAGTACAGCCTTTCACCCACAGACAGATGGACAGTCAGAGAGAACGATTCAGATTTTGGTCGATATGTTAAGAACAGTAGTTTTGGACCGAGGCACAAATTGGGAAGAAATTCTACACTTAATTGAGTTTGCCTACAACAACAGCTATCAGGCCACAATAGGAATGGCACCGTTTGAGGCTTTGTATGGGAGAAAATGTAGATCACCGCTTTATTGGGACGAAGTAGGTGAGAGAAAGAACTTAGGTCCAGATGCGATTAATGAGATGATTGAGATAGTTCGACAGATTCGAGATAGAATGAAAGAGGCCCAGAGCCGACAGAAATCGTATGCAGATGACCGTCGAACCAATCTTAAGTTTGAAATAGGAGATAAAGTCTTTCTTAAGATATCCCCGACCAAAGAAATCCTTAGGTTCGGAGTTAAGGGTAAATTAAGACCCAAGTTTATAGGACCATATGAAATCCTCGAGAGAATAGGATCAGTCGCGTATAGATTGGCCTTACCGCCAAGTCTAGGAAGCGTTCATAACGTTTTTCACGTTTCTTAGTTGAGAAAATATGTTTACGATCCTAAACACGTTATTAGTCAGCAAGACGTAACTCTTGAATCTGACCTAAGCTATGAAGAAAAGCCGATATCGATCTTAGATAGAAAAATTCAAGAATTAAGAACTAAATCGATACCAATAGTTAAAGTGTTATGGAACCATCACGGGCAAGAAGAAGCCACGTGGGAACTCGAGGAGAAGATGAAGGAGCGATATCCTCATCTTTTTGCAGAAAGTAAGCAAATTTCGGGACGAAATTTTTCATAAGGGGGGTAGGATGTAATGCCCCGTAAAAATCTTTAAGTTCTAAGAAGTTTTAAGTAAATTAATTAAAGGCCTTGCACGCCTAAGTTGGAATTTTTGATTTATAAGACTAACGGTCGAATCCGTTACTAAAAATAATTTACATAAGTCGGCTAGATGACTACCATATTAGAGGTTAGCGCATGCGAAAAGTTTTTAGATCGTAAGCTTAGAACGAGAAACCGTTTAATTTTACGTTTAAAAATCGCGAATACGAGCACGCCGAAAAAGTTTGTTTTTACGTTTTTCCGGACGAAACTTGGACTTGTCGTTCCGAGTTTTTGTCAAAATAAATTTTAGAAATTTATTTTCTAATTAAGATCATACGTTAGAATTTATAAGTCAAATCGAATCACGACGAATTTTTGTATCGAACAACGTCTTCGTCGTTCGTTTTTCCGTAACGTCGGATCGCGCCGGAAAAACCCGTAAAATCTCAAAAAAATCTGCATGGCAGCCGCCACCTCACCATGTTTAGGTGTTAACATGCATGTTAATACACCCTAAGCTAATGACACCTAAACCTATCTTTTTGCATGGTCAACCATTAATCATTTCACAAGTTTAGACAAAACAATTCTTTCTCTCTCTTTCCACTCTCTCTCTCGGCCACTCTCTCCATCTCTCCCTCAACTTCATCTTCTTCATCTCTTCAATCCTCCCAAGAACTTGAAGAACTCACACAAACCATCCATCCATCCATTCAATTCCATAACTTCATTCATTAAATCTTAAGGTATTTTCATTCTCTACAACCCTATCCAATTAGATTTCTTTTCTTCTCTTTTCCCTCATGTTCGAATTTTTAAGGTGTTGGAATGGAAGAAATGATCTTAGAATAATGTAATTGGATATGCTAGACATGATATTTATGGATTAAAAATGATCAAAAATAAGAAACCTAACATCTAGGTTAATGCAGAATTTTTTTTGAAAATTGTAGGATTTTTGTTTTTCTTCTTTTGATTGCAAATTCATGCTTAGTAGAGGTTTAATTAGTGTATAGAATGAAAAGGGATTGAAAGCCCTATGTTCTTATGAAATTGAGTTAGGGTTTGAAGTATGAAATTAGGGGTTTTTGCATGTTAGTTGTTTTTGGAATTGCAAGTGAATAATTAGTGATATAAGAGCATGTTTGGTATATAAATGTTATTAATTTAAAAAGAAAATCATTCCATAAACATATGTTCAAAACCAGAAATTTTAAAGTAGTTAGGAGTTTTCCACATGATCATTTAAAGTGATGATTTGTTAGTTGATTATTGTTACAAATCATGTTAATTGATAATAGGAATTAATTGGAAATTTTCTAAAGATGTTTAATGGAATATAAGAGACAAAGATCACTATATAATCTGAGTTATAAAGATGTTAAGACATGTTAGCATGCATGATAACGATTCTTATTAGACTTAGATTAACGTCGTAAAGATTGAACGAAAACCGACGACTTTTAAAGATCGCGTAAGAGGCGAATATCTAGTTGTAACTAATAATCGGGAAGTCGGATGAAAATTTTAACTTGATATTATTGATTATAATGAAATTTGGAACATCTTTCTAGTTGACATCGTAAGCATCCGAGTTCATATAATATGGGTTAAAGTGATAATCGGAAACTAGAAAACGTTTGGAATTTCTTTGTTGGTATAGTAATTGATAGTTGAAATCCGACGTTAGAACGTCGTGCCTTTGAGTAAGTGAGAAGGAGTTTGTCACGTACGGAGGTACGTGATGACTGCCTTGAGAGTTCAGTTTCTAAAAAAGTTGAGTACGAAGATTTAAAACGAACCTAAAACGTTATACGGCGAACTTATCAATAAGCTAGGGTTTCACGGCAGTTTTTGCGACCCCTGCCGGAAACTGTAATAACTTCCAGCTCGTTTATCGGATTTGTGATCCGTAAATTGGAGCAGAAACTAGACTTCCTAAGCTTTCTAGTGGTACAGGGCTCATCCCCTGTTTCCAAGTCCTCTGTTCTGGACAGCCTCTAGAGTTACTGGACTGTGCAGTAGAAATTTCAGTTTCTTGTTTTCTAAGTTATTTGGTTCACAACTTAGTTTCTTTTGATCGTTTAAACCGTTTTATCTAACGAATACCTTCTATCTGACCCTAGATTCAAGGATCAGACCTTTAATGATGAAAACCAGTCGAGATCGTATCTTATATCTTATCTTTTCTTTAAAGAAGTAATAAACGAGAAATATTCATAAGTCGTGAAATGAGCTATAAATGAAATCGCCTAAGTTGGTTCTTCCCAACTTAGTTTCTTATAATCCTTAAAGTAGTTTTAAGACATCGACAACCTTCTCTACTGACCCAAGAGTCGAGTACGAGATCTTTCAAGTTCTAAACGAGATTGGTACGAGTCTCGTTTCCCGTTAAGTAAAACGAATCTAGTAAGCGTGCAAATGCCTAAAAAATAAAATGACTAGAACTTTCTTCGATTCTCTTTCTTCGAGTATCTTTTACGAACCGTTTTTAAGTATATTTTATTTTACGATGAAGGAGGAAGCCAACTATAGAGAAAGGACAGAAGATCTCAAGTTGGAAGCGTTTGTTTTAAGTTCTGTAAAATAAGGTGGGCTTTTATATACAAATAAAACGAGCAATGCTCGAAAAATCTTTCTTTATTGCTTTGATATCTGTGTTTTCAAAGTGATAATATGGCATGAACTGTTTTAAGTTTTTATGTGAGTTCTCTTGTACCAATCTGAGTTAACATTCGTGTTTTCCAGATTTCTGAGTTAACCTTCGGGTTTTCCAGACTTTTAGAGTTAGTCTATTTTTAGATTAACTAACGATCGGCTCTGAGTTAGCTGCTAAGTGCTTTCCAGAGTTAGTGCACTTTGTAACCTGTGGTGTATGTGATATCCTGTTGAGGGGTACCAGCCACGGTGAATTAGTAGTGGTCAAGATTGAACGTAACATCAGTCAGAAAATGCTCGCGCGAGCGATTTATGAGAAAAAGTCAGAAAATGTTTAGTAGACACGGATTCTTTCAATAAAACCCCGTGTGCTACACTTATAAGATGCCATTTTATCAATAATTATAAGTATATTTTCGGCATCGTGCCCACTAAGTACCTTTGTACTTAGCCCTGCATTGCTTTCTAAATGTGCAGGTTGAAGCGACGGTGAGCGGCGACGGTTGTTGTTGTTGAGTTTAAGGATAAGATGCTTAGTAGAACTCTTCCGCTGTCAATCTCTGTTTTTCTTTTGAGATGTATTTTGAACAACTCAGTAGTTTATGTCCGTATATTTGAACTTAGTTTTATCTTTTGTACTTATGTCGAGTAATCCTTAGGGATTAACTCTTTCTTTTCTATAATCAAGTCTTGTTCATAATTTATCGATGTTTATCATGTATGTTTAGTCAGTTAGCCCCCTTCTTTCCCGCTTCTTTAATCCAACCCCAGTCGCACCCCGGCTTCTGCCGTCCCTCGGGATTCGGGGCTGTGACAGAGTGGTATCAGAGCAGAGGTTCGTTTTCTGCTCTGGTCATAAGTCATTTCCCTAGTATGAGTCATTCTTTTAGTGATACCACAGAGTGGTATCAGAGCAGTGTTCGTTTTCTGCTCTGTTTCTGAGTCATTCCTTCTAGTATGAGTTAATGTGAGTCATTCTTTCAAGTACAAGTCATTCTTTGAAGTAATATCATAAAGTGGTATTTTTATACAAGTCTTTCTTCGAGAAGTAATATAGAGTATTCGTTCGTACTCTATATCGAGTCTTCTCTCAAGTCATGAGACATAGTATTTGTATATACTTTGGATCAGAGTCGTTTTTCCAAGTATAAGATAAGAGTTAGACTATGATGTTAAGATTGAGAACGTAAAAGTCAACTCAACCGCCCGCTACGTCGACTCAACAAGGAAAAAGTGAAAGAATTTTATAAGGAGATTTCTTTTAATAAGAAAAGTTATGAGCAAGTATTCAGTGAAAATGTGAAAACGAGAATGAGTTGTGTTTTAAAAATG